>KV875111.1:99851-119134 GCA_001879275.1 Coniochaeta ligniaria NRRL 30616 | reverse complement strand
TAATATAATAATAGTATACGATTATATATTAAAGTTTTAGTAATATATTTAATTTATTATTAAAAAATAAAAAAATAAAAAATAAAAATAAAGATTATAATAGTAATATTTATTTTTAAATAAAATTTAAAACTAAAGTTTAAAATTTTAAGTATAAAATTAAAAGAAAAGAAAATATAAAAGTATACTTTGTAGTAAAATAAATATAAAAAAGTATAAAGTTATATACTTATATATTATACTAATAAGTTATACTTAATAGTAATTTACTATTTTAAGTATAAACTACTTAACTTATAATATTACTTTCTTTTATAAAAAAGTTTAGTTTTTAAAATTAATTTTCTATTTTATAATATTTTATAAAGTTTTATATAATTTTATTATAAATAATACTTTTAGAAAACTTTAAAAACGTAATTTTATTATTAATCTTTTTAATTAGCTAATTATAAGTTTTTTACTATATTTAAGTAATTAATTATACTCTTTTACTTATTATAATATTATTATAATAAATATAAAGTTTTATTATATATAAAAAACTTTACTATACGAGTTTACTTAATTAGATAAAAAGTATAATAAAGGTTAAATACAATAGTAGTATACGATTATATATTAAGGTTCTAATATACTACTTAACTTATTCTTAAAGAGGAAAGAAGATAAAAATAAAAAAGTAAATAAACTAAACTTTCTAAAATACGAAGTAGCTTTATTACCTTATACTAAGCTTATATTAACTAAGTACTAAAGCTAAACTACGTTAACTACTAGTCTTAGTAACAATTTTACTATTAATCCTTCGTTATAATTATTTCTCTTTTATATATAATTATCTTTAACTATAGTTAAATTCTTTAATTCTTTATAATTTTATTTAAAGTTTATCGTTATTATTTACTTAATATAATAATATTCTAATTAGCTTTTAAATTAGTAGAATTACTAAGTTCTTTAGCTTAGTAGAATTAAAACTTAATTAATTATTCTAATTAATTATAATAACGTTAAAGTCTTAGTAAAACTTTACTTCGAAGTAAATACGTTTTCCTTTTACATAATAATTATATTCTACTAGTAGTAAAAGCTTAGTATACAAGTTACTTAGACTAGAATAAAACTAAAATTTTAAGTAATTTTTAACTTTTTTTTCTTTTTTTCCTTAAGCTTTTTATTATATTTATCTTATACTTTATATTAACTTTAACTTACTTATACTTTACTTTTAATACTTTTATCTTTTATAAGTCGCTACTTTATTATATCTTTATTAAAGATATAAGTTAATACTTTTTAAAAGTAAAGTTATTTTAACTTTACTTTAAATAAAAAACAATTCTTAGTAGCTAAGTTATATTTATCTTCTAATTTGTATATAAGTTATATTTACTTTTTTACTTATAACTACTATTTTATTTTATTAGTTAACTATTTTAAATATAAATCTTTTATTTTATTTTATATTTAAGATATATAAATAAGTTAAAATTATTAATATTATTTTAATAAATATTATAATCTTATAAATAACTTTTCTCTTATTAAGTATCTAATTCGTAAGTAGTATAAGCTAAGTTAATTAAACGTTATAGATTTCTTTAAATATAACTAGTAATTAGTATACTTTTTACTAAATTAATAAGCGAATCGCTTATATATAAAAAACTAATTACTACGATAAATACTACTTTTCTCGCTCGTATTATAACTAAATTAGTATTACGTACTATTATTAGCTATATACGTTCGTAGTAGCTTAAATATAATATATAAAGAATTAGTAGATTTTAAACTTAAAAAACTATAGTACTATTATTACCTTAATAAGTAACTTTAATACGTACGTAATATTAAAATATTCTAAGTTAACTTAATATCGAATAATGTTATAAGTAGTATATTCGGTAATAGAGACTAGTACTGTAATAAGCTTACTACTTATAGTAATATTTTAGCTAAAGAGTAAAAAGAGGAAAATAGTAAAAATCGCGAAATTTGTAAATTTGCAAAAGTAACTACGTTATAAACGTATAAGCTACCTTAGCGTAAGTATATAAATCTTCTTATATTTGTACTAGTATTATAGTATAAGCTACTTCTAAATCTATTAGTAGCTATACGTACTACTAAAACTTATAAGATTTTATAGTTAGAACTTATTAACTATAATATTACTCTTTTTTAAAAAAAAACGATTTAATTATAAATTAGTTAGAATTAAATTTATAATATTACAATTAGTAGTAATTAAACTCGTGTATAAAAAACTACGTTCTAAGTAGTAGAAAAATACCTTTAAAAGTTACTTTTAGTATAATATTAATTAAAGCTTTTAATTTAATTACGCTATAGTTAAATTTACTTATAAACTTAATATAGTTATTGTAATTAGTTTTGCTAAGGTACTTTATAACGATTTTAGTATTAGCTATTCTTTCGTTAGTTTATATAATCGATAATAATTAAACTTTCTAAATATAATAGAATATTTCTAATATTTATATAAATATTGTATTTATTTATAGCGATATAGTTAGCGTTTATAAGTATACGATCCGCTATTAGTTATAGTCGAAGGCTTTAATTAAACTTTAGCCGCTATTAATTAAAGTTAAGTTTCTTTAATTAAATTAGTATACCTTTTGTTTTTAGCCTAATCGGCGAAGTTAAACGTTAGCTGTAGTAGGTACATTATTATTCGAGTATATTAGGTTTTTAGCATTAACCTTTACTACCTTTTCTTATTTAGTTAAACGTAGTAGCGACTTTAGTACGTTAAAGTTATTAGCGTAGTACTTACGTAACTTAGCTACTACGTTTTTAAAATTAGTAATATTATAGTAAATAAGGTTAAGGTCTTAGCTTTTCTACTATACTTAATATTATAAGCGCTTATAGTATAGTTGTAAAGTTAAGATCTTTTCGACTATTTATTCCTCTTTGTTGTAAACTATTTCGCTATTAAGTTATTTTAGTATTTATCTTAAAAGTAGGTTATTAGAATAGCAATGTAGCTAGTCGAGCGGGAATATATTAGTACTTCTTTATCCTAAGAGTACTTCTAATTAATAGAAATAACTTCTTATAGCTTTAATCTTAAAAGCTTAATACGTTATTAGGTAGTTTAGTTTATCGTTAAAGTAGTTATTAAACTAGACTTTTTTCTCGATAATAATCTTATCGCTTATATTAAAGTTAAGTTTACAGTAGTATTTGTTTACTTGCTAAATTATTCGATCTTAGGCTTTTAAGATATTTCTAGTTACTTTATTGTAATAAATCTTAAGAGTAGTTATTATATCTTAGGCTTTTCGCTAAAAGAGTTTCTTTTTAATTAGTAGTTCTTTTAAATTTAATCGCTTCTTCTAATCTTAAGTATAGGGTATAAGGAAACCTATTATAACTTCGTAGGGTAATATACTAGTAAAGTTATAAGAGAGATTATTTTAGATAAAGTCTAAGGTAAGTATATACAATACTTAATCGTCTTAAGTATAATTAATAAATATTCGTAATCGCTAATTAATATATTAGTTTATAATCTTAGCTTATTTAACTATTTATAAATACTCGGATAAAGAGTACTTCTAATTAATTCTTAATATTTTTAATAGTTTATTTATTAAGTTAGTAATAAATTAAAAGCTTTAGTCGTTCGTAATAGTTTTAAGTAAGCTATAGTAGCGATACGAGCCTTAGTAGTATAATAAAGCTACTTCCTTTGCTATAACTATTATATTATAAGGTATTAAGTATAAAGATTTAAAGAACTTATTAATTATAACTATTAAGTTATTATAATTCGATATTTTATCTTTTAATATTTCTTTAAAGTCTATTACGATATATTACTAGCTTTTCTATAGTATAGAGAATAGATATAATAGCCTTAGAGTCTTATCTTTTAAGACTTTTAAAAACTAGTATAAGTAGTTAGTAACGTATCAAATAATATTAGTATTTATATTGTTTTATTAGTATTATATTATAACTAGCTTTTATATCTTATTCTGTCTTAAGTATATAGTCGTTAAGTAACTATAAATCTTTTCTAGTAATTTAGTACGAAAATTATTAGTTTCTAAGATAACTAATTATTCGTTAAAAGTTAAATAATAGCTATTTCGAAGCCTAAATAGGCTATCTAGCTTATCTTTTACGTAGTATCGTAGAAGTTCGAAAGTATCGTTAATTTAGTTCGTTTTAAAAACTACGTTAATTAATTAAACTTTAAATATCGTAAGTACTTAAATATTATCTAAGTTAACGATTAAAGCGATATTTGTATTTATATTTAAGTTAACCTTTTTGAATATAGCTATAGTACGTTCTTATTCTATTTTATTTTTAATAGTTTTAACGTTTTCGATTTTGCGAAAGAGTACGTTTACTATTACGTTTTAAGTACTAAGATAGTATATTAGAAAGAAATAGTATTAAGCTATTAACTCGTTCTAATAGACTTAGCGTTTATTAAGCTTTTACTTAGTATTAAAGTATTTTAAAGCTTAGTAGTTAGTAATAACTTCGAAGTTTTACGTTTATATACTAATTAACTTAGTATACTAGTATTTAAGTACTTTTACTATAGCGAGTAGCTCTTTATCGTAGATAAAGTATTACGTTTTAACGTCGAATATAGTATTAGATAGGAATATTACTAAGTACTATTCGTTATCGAGTAAATCTTTTTAAGAAAATACGCTTTTAATAATTTCTTTCGAAGCGTTAGTTTTAACTTATATTAATAAGCTAAGTACAAAGTATCGTAAAAGTAGTATAAAGAGTAAGTAAGATTTAAGCTATTCGAAAGTATTTTAATAGTTGCTTATTTAGTTAAAGGAAACGTTTTTCTTAGTTAAATTATTAAAAAGCTTAGTAATATATCTATAGTTTCGAATAAATTTATAATAGAAATTGTAAAAACTAAAGAAAGACTATATTCTTCGGATATTCTTTAGTTATTATTAATATTATACTACTTCGATCTTTTCTAAGTTAATCGAAATTTTATTTATTTTAATAATAAACCTTAAAAACTTAGTTCGAGTAACGTAGAATTTATATTTATCGAAGTTAAGTTAAAAACTTACTACTTTTAGCTTTTCTAATACTTAGCGTATATAAATTTAGTACTCTTTAATCGAATCGAAGAAGATAAATACGTCGTCGATATATATATTATAAAAATCATCGAGGTATTTTATTAAAGCTTCGTTAATATAGCGTTGAAAAGTTAAAAGGCTATTCGTTAAATCAAAAGGTAAAACTTTATATTTATACGCGTTATAATATATATAGAAAGTTGTTATTTCTTTATTATTAGAGTATATTTAGATATAGTAAAAAGCTTAGTAAATATCGATTTTCGAAAAAATCTTTACTTTAAATATACGTAAAAAGGTTTCTTTAATTAAAAGTAATAAATATCGGTTTTTTTTAATAATAACGTTAAGCTTTTTATAATTAATATAAAATTATAATCTTTTATTTACTTTTAGTATAAAGAGAATAAGCGTTACTTATAACGTAGAGTTTACTTTAATAAATCTTTTAAATAAGTTTTCAATAATATATTAATAGTAAGCTTCTAGTTCTTTAATCGATATTTTATATAGTAAGTTATAAGAGAAGTCGTTTATTAATTTCTCTTTTTCTAATTTAATTTTATAATCGTAAAGTCTTAGCGAAGGTAATTTATTCGATTTTACTTTACTAAAGCTATTAAGTAAATTATAATAGTATTCGAGTATTATTTCTAAAGCTTATTTACAAAGCTTAAGGCTATTTTCTATAAAGGCTATATTGTAAACTTATTACTTTTCTTAAATAAACTAGTCGATTTTGTATAAGCTTATTACTTTAATATATAACTTCTTCGTTAAAAGCTTTAACAAAGTAATACTAATAACAGTTAAGTTAATAATTTCGTAAATAAGTCGAATTAATTGTAATCTCTTCGAAGTAATAATATATATTATAAGAAGTAAAAGGAATAGAGTTAGCGAAGAGTATAAGCGTTATTTTATTTATATTATCTCTAAGGAGAAAGAACGTTTTAGAATTCTTTAAAGTAAGTCTAAATTATTTGTAAAACGACGATAATCGAAAAGATACGTTGCTAGTATAAGCTAGTCGTTAGCCTATTCTTTTACTTTACAACGTTTCTTATTAAAGAGTTTCTTTATACGTTATTATATCTAGTCTAAAACCTTAGTACACTTTAGATTATAGTAGTAGCTAGCTTTATAGTAGCGTAATTCTTTCTTAAGAGTAGTATCCCTTTAGTATAAATTTATATCGTATATTAAGTTAAGTTATAAATTTATTAATAATTTATTTAGTTCTAAGTTATCTAGTTTATCTAGTTTCTAGTTAAAAGAGAATACTAAGTATCGGCGCTAAGAGTTTATAAAGATATTATAAGCGATAAATTATTTATAACTAATGATTAAGTTATACTTTATATTAATAATAAAGAAATAAGTATTTTATATTATATAATCTTATATTCGAAAATATCCGTATAAAGCTATATCGATTTATTAGTATAACTTATTATCGAAATTGCTAATTAAGTATAATTTGAATCTTATAACGATATTTAGCTATAAATATTTCTTTAGTTATTCAACGAAAGTAATATTTACAAATAAGTAGTTATTTACTTTTATATTAAGTAAAGTATTTTTAGTAGTTAAAGATATTCTATTATAAGCTATAATACTAGTTATTATTAAAGGCGTTCTTCTTAAATAGTAGAAGAAAAAGTCGTATAGTATATCCTTAAAGGTATCTTTAATATTTACGATAAGAAATACGTTTTTTAAAAAAGAGTCTTTATTCCTTAAAGTACTTAGTTTTTCGAAATCTTAGCTTTAACTTCGTTAACTTTATTAAGAACCTTTTTTATCTTAATCTTACTCGTAAGATCGTCGCTATATTTATCGATAATAGCTTAGATATAAGCTTAACGATTTAGCAAAGTAGCTTATATTTTTATTAAGTATTCGCGAATAATATAACTAATTTATTCGTAGTTAAAGTAATATCTTTTAGTAACGAACTTCTTTAGCTTCTTAATAAGTATACGTTTATAAGTTTTTACTTTAAAAGTAGTAGTAGTAGTATATTATTTCGAATTTAACGTAGTCGTTATAATCGTCTTCTTAGTAGTAATTATAGCCTTAGTTATCGAAGTTTAAGTAATATTATAAGTTATATTAGCTTATTTATAAATATAAGCGATTTAAGAGCTTTAATTAGTAAAGTTTTCGAAAATTAAGCTTATATTAATATAAAAGGTAGTTAGAATAATCTTTAAGCTAAAAGAGAGCTTATAATAAAACTTAGCTTTCTAGTCTTTTTTATTCTTATAATACTTACTAGCTAAGCGTATAAAATTATTCTTAAAAGTATCGAAGTTGCCTTTAGACTTTATCTCTAAGGTATTATATTTAACGAAAGCTTTTTCGAATTTGTTTTTATTAACGTATTTAAATTAGAAGTACTTTAATAGCTTATCGAAGATATCGAAGTAATTAAAGTTCTCTTTTTCGAAATAAAGCTACAACGACTAAGTAATAACTCTACTAAAACGTCTCTTAATATAAGCTATCTTCGTAGTATTATTTTCGAAATAGTTGATATTAATACGAAGCTTACTTTTAAAGTTTCGAAACTAAACTTCGAAAAGAAGTTTATCTTTATTTTTATCGTAATAGAAGATTAAAAGGTCGAAGACTTTCGTAGAGTATTTTATACTTCCTTCGATATAAGATAATCGAATATTATTAGCGGAAGTTATTTAGTAAGCGTTTATTAATAAGTCGATTATATAATCTTAGAGCTACTAGATTTACTTATCTTTCTTAGCTTATTAATCGAAGAGTAAGGCGATAATAGCTTCTTTTTCGTTTAACTTTTCTTATATAAATTGTAATATAGCTATATTATTTACTAGCTTTTCGACTATAGTTTTATTATCGTCGAATATAATTAATGTAAAACGTCGAACTTCTTTACTAAATTCGTAGTACTAAGTAGCGAAGATATTATATTCGTTTTCTATATTCTTCGTTAAACGAATAACGTCTTATACTTACTATTTACGAGCGATTATTAATATCGTCTAAAGCTTAACTTTAGCGAATATAGTAGCTTCGTTTTACTAAGTAAAGTTTAAGAAGCTTTTCTAGTTAATAATTCTATTTGTATTAGGCTAAGTTACTTTCTTATCTTTTATTAAAAGCGTAAATAGTATATTAGGGCTTATAGCTTTTTTATTATAATATTCGGCGAGTATTATAAAGCGCGTTAGTAGATCGACTATAGTAGTATAGTTGAAGTCGAATTCCTTATAGTTTAAGCGGTTCGAAGTAGCTAATATCTCTTAGTACTTATTTATAAGATAAGTTTACGAAATCGTTATATCTTTAGTTTCGAATTACTCTTTACCTTTAGTATAAGTAGTAGTAGTATTAGTATATTTTAAGCCGTATAACTAAGTAGAGTCTAAAGATTAACGCTTAAGCTTAGTAGCTTAGATTTTCTTAAGCGCTAGCTAATTCTTTGTAAAGTTAACGAGATTAAAGCGAATTTGCTTTTTAGTAGTTTTAATTTATATAGTAAACTCCTTCGGAGTATATACTATAGTATTTATATATTAAATAACTAATTAATATAAGATTTATTCGTATTTATCGTAGTTTATCGGTAGTTAATATTTAACGTACGAATCGTATATCTTTAAGTTCTTATAAAAGTAAAGATTAAAGTTTTAGTATTTCAAATAACGCGTTATAATCTATAGAAACGTATAAGATAAGATATTAATTACGTCTTCTTAAGTAATAGATAAAAGCTAGAATATAGTATTACAAGTAGTATATTTAGTAATAGAAACTAGTATTATAATAAGCTTACTACTTATAGTAATATTCTAGCTAAAGAGTAAAAAAAGGAAAATAGTAAAAATCGCAAGATTTATAAATTTGCAAAAGTAACTACGTTATAAGTGTATAAGTTACCTTAGTGTAAGTATATAGACTTTCTTATACTCGTACTAGTGTTACAGCATAAGCTACTTCTAAATCTACTAGTAGCTACACGTATTACTAAAACTTATAAAATCTTATAGTTAAAACTTACTAATTATAACAAATAAAGTATTTTCGCGTAATATAATTAATATTATAATAAACATTTACTTTTATAAACGACTATAAGCGAATAAGTTATAGCTACGAGTTTAATAAAAAGGAATTTAAGGTATATAGTCTTTATAGTAGAAGAAAAACAGTTTCGAGATAAAATATACTAAGTCGTTATTAATAATTTAAAAGTAAATAATAATAAAAACTACGATATTTACAATTAAACTTAATAGTAAAAAATATAAGAGAATTTCTCTTAAAATTTATTATACTCTTAAAGTAAATATTTCGTAAAAGTAATTCGAAAGTTAAGTAATACTAATACTTTTAGTATTTAAATACTTTTTAGTAATTTCTCTTTTAAAATAAAAGTTTTTCTTTATAAACAAAAGTCTTTATTTTATATATTTAAAGCTATTATACTTAATTTAATAATAGTTTCAACTTTATTTAAATATATTATTTTATAACTTTAAGTTTTTTAAAGTTAACTTTATTTTCTTTTAAGTACTAAAGTATCTTTAATACTAAGTTTAATAACTAAAAGTTATATTTAGTTTAGTACTTTAATAGTAACTTTCTTATACTTAGTTATTATTAATAAAGCTTATATATTAACTTCGTTTACTTACTAATTATACTTAAATAATTAACTTTTTTATTTTACTAAAAAGTATATTTCGTTATTAATTTAACGCTTATCTTTAACCTTTTTTATAACTTAGAGATTATTATCTTTTAACTTTAATATTTATAAGTAGTCTTTAAGATAATCTCTTTTACAAATAGTTTACAACTTTAGTAAACTTATTAAGAATATATTATATAATTAGTTATATTACTTAAGTAAACTAAGATAATACGCTTATATTTTAATTATATTTAATATACGAAAAAACTTTATAAACTTAAGTATTAGCTTCTTATTTAATACTTTAAACTTTAAGTTCTTAGTAGATAATTTTACTAAATTTCCTTTTAAAAACTATATTAGTATATACCTTTTATTATAATATTCTACTTACTTTATAATTATTTAATATTACTAATCTTATAAATTTATCTTTAAAACTTATAGTTTTTTAAAGTAATTTATTACTATTAATACTTTCTTTTAAATAAAATTATC
Organism: Coniochaeta ligniaria NRRL 30616; assembly: GCA_001879275.1. Taxonomy (NCBI): domain Eukaryota; kingdom Fungi; phylum Ascomycota; class Sordariomycetes; order Coniochaetales; family Coniochaetaceae; genus Coniochaeta; species Coniochaeta ligniaria. The sequence continues at coordinate 108,844 of KV875111.1, read as the reverse complement.
TTTAATCTAAATATATAACTTTAATATATAACTTATAAGTACTTCGTTTAGAAATATATTAATTATAGTATTTTAAGTATTATTATATATAAATTAAACTATTTTCAAAAACGTAGCTTAAGTTAACTAGTAAAAGTTAGTAAATAAACGTAAGTAGTACTTTAGAGTTTAGTTTATTTACTTTATTTAGCTATCGATTTAAGAGTAAAACGCTATTAAAAGTCGTTATTTAATATAATTATAATAATATAAGTCGAATTAAAACTAATTCGTAAATACTAAATCTTTATCTAATATAATACTATTCGAAGTACTAAACTATAGTTTTATTTTGTTATAAAAGACTTTTATAAAGTTAGTCGAAATTAAAGTAGTTAAAGTAGCTAAGAAAGTAATATACTTAGTATATTAATCTACGATAACTAGTATTACGTTTACGATTTAACTTTAATATTAGATTAGCTTAAGCTTAGTAATAAAATTTATTAATAACTTTTAAAAAAAGCTTTAAGGAATTAGTAAAGAAACTAATTAGTTGTATAACTTATACTACTTCGCCGTTATTCCTTAGTAAATACTATATTACTATATATACTTATAAACGTTTACTCGAAGTTTTACTTAATAGAATTTCTATTATAATAGCTTTATAGTATAAGTAATACTAAAGTATTTTATTAATAAATTATCGTAGTATAGTTTTAAAAGCTTTTAACGAAGTAACTTTAACTTTAGAATATATAGTCGACCTTTATATTATAGTATTTCTTCTAAGTTAACTAACTAAAGCTTAAAAGCGTTTTTAATCTTAAACAACTACGTCTTTACTTTAATTTATTATATATTAGTATTTAATACTTATAACTTCTAAATTAAAGTATATAAATCCTTAGTAGATTCTTTTTAAATCGCTTATTCGAAGATATAAGTAGCTATTACTATAGCTTATAAAATAAACTACTTTTATATAAACTTTAAGTTTTAATTTTACTTATTTTACTTATAATTTTAAATATCTTTAAATTTATTATTTGTAAATTTAAATATAAAGTTAAGATTACTAAAGGAATATATATTACTATTTAACTCTTTTTCAACTCTAATATATATTAAATTTTATTCTTAAGTATTCTTTACTAGTATTTTCTACTATAGTAGCGCTAATAGTTTAACTTAAGATAATATTTCTTATTTGTAATTAAGTTATTTCGATAATATATTAGCGAAGTTTAACTTTCTTATATAATATTTAATTACAAATTTAAAAAGTACTAAATATATATATTATCGAGTTTATTTTCTATTTAACTTAATTTATTTTATAAAAGTTTATAAGTTAAAGTAATTTAAAAGTACTTCGATTACGAAATAACTACTTTTTAAGTAGTATTTTTAATATTTAAACAATTCTACTATAGTAAATAACTTTTAATTTAAAGTACTATAATTAATTTTAGCTTTGTAGAATTTCTTTAACTAAAACGCTATTAAATATTAAACGTTCTTTTCGTTAAGTTATAATAAAATCTTAAATATTATATACTAAGATATATTAGTTTTAATATATATATAAAGTTAAAAGTCGAAATACTTTAATAAAAGAACTTATTAAAAAGTAGCTTTAAAAGCTTAAAACGTTTTTCTCTTAGTTACTTTTAAAGTTACTAGTCTTAGCTTTTTTCTTTACTAACTTTCTTTTATAAAAGATATTAATAAAATAACTATTTTAAAATAATCTTTAATAAAGTAATAATAAAAGTTATAAAACCTTAAGAATTACTATATTTCGTAATAACTTGTAAGTTTTAATTATAATATAATAGTATCGATTCGCTTAAGATTTATAAATACTTTACTATTAGATATAATATATTTTAAAAACTTTATATAATCTTAAAAGAAAGAATATTTACTTAAGTTAGTAAATAGTTTAGTATTACGAAGCTAATTAAAGACTTATTTAACGTACTTTACGTATAAATCGTAGTCGTTAAAGTAAATTAAGATATTATTAAAGTAAGTAATATAAAAGTTATTTAATAATTTACGTAAATAAAAATAAATATAATTTTAAAACGTAGTAGAAGTATTAGTTAATTCGAAAAGTATAACTAAATACTTATAGTAATTGTAACGAGTATAAAATACTATCTTTTACTTATCTCTTTCTTTTATATAAATATAATAATATACTTTTTTAATATTAATTTTAGTAAAATATTTAAAACTTTAAACTTAGTTTAAAATCTCTAAAATTAATAAAAGTAAATATTAGTTTTATATTATAACTTTATTAAAACTATAGTAATTAATACAAAGTCGAAGTATATTATCTTTCTTTAGTATAAATAAAATAAAAGACTTTATAAAAGACTTAGATAAATAAATACGTTTACTTTATAAGTTCTTATTTAAGTATTACTATAGTATTACTAACTCTTTTTAAAAGAAGAAGTAAATAAGTTTATATAAAAGTTATTTACTTTCGAGTAAGTTAATAGTATAGTTGATTTCCTTTAATTAAAAGAAGATAAATACGCTTTTTATTTTAAATATATCCTTTTATTCTTTTAATATAACGAAGAAACGTTTTACTTTTAATACTACCTTTTCTTTATTAATAAGTAGTATTAGTTTTAAAGTAAAGACTATTACGAAAACCTTAGCTTAATTCTAAGCTATTTAATAAAATTTTTATTTAGTTAAGATTTAAAACGAAATAATATTATATTCGAACTACTACTACTTTTATTATACTAATAAATAAATTTAAAAATCTTTTATAATAGTTATAAATAATAAAATTAAATTCTTTTCTAATTAAACGTTTTAATTAATACTAATATAAAGTTATATTACTTTTTTTATAAATCTTTATAAGTTTATAAAAGTAAGTAATACTTCTTATACTTTATAAGTAGTAATAGCTAAGTAATTAATAACTTTTATTATTAAAGCTAATATATTAGCTAATTAAAAGTAGTACTCTTTAGCGAATTATATACTTTACTTTAATATTATTATCGAAATTTATATACGTTTCGAATATATAATAAACGTAGATTTAAATAAGAATATAAAATTAATACGTTATACTTACTTAAGTTATAGTAAGCGAAGTAGTAGAATTTACTTCTTTACCTTAGCTTTTAAAGACTAAGATTATATTTATTTCTTTAACGATTTAAACTAAGTTCTCTTAATAAACTAAGTCTTTACTAATTCTAAGTAATTAAGAATAAAATAGTCTTTACTACTATAACGATAATAAGTATATAACTTATTATTAAGCTTTATAAAGTTATTTATAAAAGATTTTCTTTAAAATATAAAAGAAATACTTTAGCTTCGAATCGAACTTTAATAAGTACTTCGACTATAATTAATTCTTTATCTTTAAAATATACTTTTAGTTTAAATACGCTTTACTTCTTAGTAATTACTACTAATCTTTTTACTATATTCGATATAATAAAAGTTTATTTAGAATTTAAGTACTTATTATATTATAAAAGTTACTATTTTATCTTTAATATAAAAAAAATCTACTATTATATTTTAAATATACTATCGTAAGCGTTTAACGTTAAACTACTATCCTTTACTATAGTATTTACTATAGAAATAGAACTAATTTAATTATTATAATTTAAAACTAATTAATAGTAGAAATACTAACTAAGCCGACTATACTTTCTTACGATAACTTCGACTTAGTATTAATAAAGGTAGTAGTATAGATAATATTCTTAAGTCTTTTAACTTTTTCTCTTCGACTCTAACTTATCTTCTAACTTTTATACAGCTTTTATATAGTACTTCTTCTTTAAGGTATTTATCTTAGTATAATCTTTCTTAACTAAGCTCTTAAGCTTAGTTACGTATTTACTTATCTCTTTTACTTACTTTTTATTATCGCTAATGATTACTTCGAGCGCTTTAATTAGTAGCTTAAAGGCGACTTTTTCGTTAAACGCCTTAGCTAACTTAAGGAGATAAATTAGAATAATTACTTAATCTTACTTATACTTAAAGACGAAGACTTTAACCTTACGTATAGTAATAGTAGAGTAGTTTATCGTAGCTACGATTCTAATTAAAAGGTTAGCTTTACGATAACTTCGACAAAGGTACTACTTGCTAGTAGTTTTTACAATTGTTAAATTGTAAAGAGTCTTAAGGTTACTTAGCGTAGTATTTGTAACTAGTTCGACGTAATTAGCGAAAGTAGTTAAATTAATTACGTAGTAAGTCTTACTAGTTTATAGTAGTTAATTTAGGCGATTAATAGAAGTAGTAAAATTAATTAGTATGTAGCTATTTATACTTATTTCTCTAAGGTAATAAGCTTGCGTAGCTATAGTTTATAAGCTATTTTAAGGTTTACAGTTGTAATTCGTTCGATAAAGCTATTAATAAGCTCTAAGTTTACGTATACAAAGGTTTCGAAGCTAAGATAAAAGTTACTATACGAAAATAAGTATAAGTATCTACTTAACTATATATTTTATTATACTTTAAAAAGGCTACTTTTACTTACGTAACGCTTAGTTAAATACTTTAAATATCTTAAATATAATCTTTTAAATAAAGTTAAAGCTTTGCTAAATAAGTATTAGCTCGTTTCTTATTTAGTTTTTATTCGAAATAGTTTTTTAAAAAGTTTAAATAAATATTAAAAGCTTTAAGTATTTAATTTAAACGTTATTTCGTATCTTTAAAAATATACGTAAAGTTGAAGAATAAGTTATCTTTATTATAAATTAGTAATAAAATCTACTCTTCGAAGAATATTTATAAACTATTATTAAATCGAAAGTTTTTTTTAAATTTTTAATTTATAAAACGATTTTACTAAACTTAATAAGTAAAGTATATATAAATTAAAGCTTTAAAAATTCGTTTTTACTTTATTTTATACTTCTTTAAAGTACTACGAAATCTTTATTTAAAATTATAAAGTTAATCTTATTATTATTAAAAGGTAATAAACGTAGTAAAAAGAGAAATATTTTAAATCTTTAACTTTTTATTTTACTTTAAATTAAAATTAAATTATATTATACTTAAAGTTATATTAAAAAGCTCTTTAGCTACTTACGTTATTTCTTTTTTTAAATGTAAGTATTTTTTTATTTAAATTAACTTAGCTTTTTTTTAAATAAAAACTTCTTTAATAAAAATATTTAACTTTTTTTTTAAAAGTATTTTAAACTTAATAATATTAACTTTATTACTTTTAATATTTAAAAGTTCTTTAATATAACTTATTAACTATTATATTATTTAGCTTTTTATTTCGAAAAAGTTAAAAATAACTTTTTCTTTACTATTTTTAGCTTATTTTAAATTTAAAGTTATAATAGCTTTTTTTATTATATCTTTTAAATAATTATAAAGAAAAAAATAAAAAATATAAAAAATTTTACTATATAAATCTATTTAACTAAGTAAAAAGTATAATAAAAGTTAAATATAATAATAATATACGATTATATATTAAAATTCTAATATATTATTTAATTTATTTTTAAAGAAAAAAGAAAATAAAAATAAAAAAAATAAATAAATTAAACTTTTTAAAATATAAAGTAGCTTTATTACTTTATACTAAGCTTATATTAGCTAAGTACTAAAGTTAAATTACGTTAATTACTAATTTTAATAATAGTTTTATTATTAATTCTTTATTATATTATATTAATAAGTAAACTTAATATTTATAAAATACTAACTTTACTATTAGTAAATATATAAACTTACGTATAAATATTTTTTATAAATTAAATAAAGTACGTAATAAGTTAAAAGTAAGTATATTTTACTTTATAACTTTTTACGTATTTAAGTTTCTTTTTTTATAAAATACTTTAAAATATAATTTATTAATTAAGTACTTTACTTTACTTTAGTAAGTAGTAGTTATACTATTATTTTTACATTACTTTAGCTAGTAAATAAGTTAGTTAATTATTATATAAGTAGTTATTATTAAATTATAACGTTATTATTAAGAAAATTATAAGTTTTTATTATTATTATAACTTTAAGTAAATTTAAAAAAACTTTATAAATAAAACTAACTTTAGAAATAAATATAAAAGTTATAAAAGTAAAGTTATTTTTAAATTAAAGTATATTTTTTACTTTTTTATACTTTTTTTTTTAACTTTTTACTTATTAGTAATTATTTTAATACTTTTATAAAAAAGCTTTTTAAATTATAAACTTTTAAATTAGTTAATTTATTAATAAACTTTATAAAAATCGCTAAAATTTATTATTTTTAATATAAAAATAACTTTATACGTTAAATTATATACTTTATAAATAACTACTTAAGTTAATTATTAAAAAACTACTCTTTTATAAAATACTTTTCTTATAAATTATATAGTAATAATTTATAATAATAAGTTTATTAAATTATAAACTTTAAAGTTAATTACTTTTAATTAATAAGCTTTAAGAAAAATTATTAATTATATTTACTATAAGAAAAACTTTAAATTAAAAAGTAAACTTTTAAAATATATTTATATAAATACTTATAAAAAAAGTAGTTTAATAACTTTAAGTATAATAATAAACTTTTTACTAAAACTTTTAACGTAATATTTATTAACTAGTTTATTAACTTATCTTTTATATAAATTATACTACTACTTTTAATTATTATATAAGCTAAAGTATTTAAATTTATTATAATATTAACTAAATTACGTAAATTTATTATAATATTAGCTAAAGTATAATAATTTATCTTAGTAAAAAACTTAGTAGTATTTTTATTAATTACGTTATTAAAATTATTAACTATATAAGTTAAAGTATTTATTTTTATTTTAATATAAAAGAAATTATATAAATTTACTTTAGTAAAAAACTTAATAGTATTTTTATTAATTATATTATTAAAATTATTAACTATATAAACTAAAGTATTTATTTTTATTTTAATACTAGTTAAATTATATAAATTTATCTTAGTAGTAGTATTTTTATTAAACGTATTATTAAAATTAAAGATTTTAGCTATTATGTTTTTTATTAGCTTAGTTAACTTAATTTTATTACTTAAACTTAATAAAGTTATTAATTACTTTTTTTTATTATATATTAGCTTTTTTAAATATTAGTATTATTAATAATAATAATTTAGTTTTTTAATAAAAGTAATAGTAGCTATAATAGTAATAGTAGCTACTATAATTACTTTTTAAAAATACTTTAATATAAAATTATACTTTTTAAGTTAAAAAAGTTATTAAATAAGTAATTTAATTATATATTATTTTTAATTATAAACTTTAATTATAACTTAAATAATAACTTAAAATTTATCTTATACTTTAACTTATACTTTAACTTGTAATTTTATACTTTATAAAGTAAGTATAATTATAAATACTTTTTAAGTTAAAAGTACTTTTTAAACTAATACTTTTTTAATTATAAGTACTTTTTATATTAATATTTACTTAATTATAAATACTTTTTAAACTAGTATTTACTTAGTTATAAGTACTTTTTAAGTTAATATTTCTTTAGTTATAAGTATTTTTTAAAATATAAGTATTTTTTTAATAGTAAATACTACTTTAATAAAACTTTAAATTATAAATATAATAAGTATAATAAAAAGTATAATAATTATAACGATAATTACGAGTATTTTAACTATTATAATAATTAGTATAATATTTTAACTTTAATTTAATAATTTAAAAAGATTAAAGACTTTTTATAATACTTTTAAATTACTTTTAATACTTTTTTAATTATTTTTAATACTTTTTAAAAAGTAAAATTAAAGTAAAAATAAAAAAATATTTTAATTATATTAATTAACTCTTTAACTATATTAATTAATACTTTAAAGTATAATTATAATATTAAATTAGTTAATAAAGTTATTAACGTTTTTTTTTATAATTAAGTATTTATTATAACGAATATAAAGTTTTATTATATTAGTAAATAAGCTTAATATTCGTAAAGTATTAACTTTACTACTAGTAAGTATATAAACTTATATATAAAGATATTTTATAAATTAAATAAAATATATAATAAGTTAAAAGTAAATATATTTTACTTTATAACTTTTTATATATTTAAGTTTCTTTTTTTATAAAATATTTTAAAATATAATTTATTAATTAAGTATTTTACTTTACTTTAATAAATATTATCTTTTAATAAAAGCTTAGCTAAAGTTAAAGTTAAAGTTAAAAGTATAATTATAAGTATTAAAAGTTAAGTTATAAAATAATTTAATTAAAAGTTATTATAATACTTTAATAAAGTTAATATAATTATTAAAAATAATAAACTATACTTTTACTTTTTTTTTTAAAAAAAGTTAACTAAGTTAATATAAAGTATTAAAACTTAAGATTTAAAATTATTATTTTTACGTTTATTTATTATAAAATCTTTTATATTATTTTTATTATTATATAAGTAATATAAAGCATAGTAAGTTTTATATATTATATAAACTAGTTTATAATAATTAATTCGAATAATTAATAAAAGTAGTAAAATTAATTAATATATAGTTATTTATATTTATTTCTCTAAGGTAATAAGCTTATATAATTATAATTTATAAGTTATTTTAAAGTTTATAATTATAACTTATTTAGTAAAGTTATTAATAAGTTTTAAGTTTATATATATAAAAGTTTTAAAATTAAAATAAAAGTTATTATATAAAAATAAGTATAAGTATTTACTTAATTATATATTTTATTATATTTTAAAAAAGTTACCTTTACTTATATAATACTTAGCTAAATACTTTAAATAAGTTTAAACTTTTACTTAAATATTTATAATTTTTTTAACTTTATTTAATTATACTTTATTACTTTAAAAATTTATAAAAATAAATATAAACTTATTTTATTATTTTAAATATAATTTTAATTTTTATAATTATTATACTTTAATATAAATTAAGTTAAAAGTTAATAAAATAATTATAA
>KV875111.1:76779-95368 GCA_001879275.1 Coniochaeta ligniaria NRRL 30616 | reverse complement strand
TAATAAGTTAATATTTATATATAACTTTTTATATATTACGTTTTAGTATAACTTAATATTATTAATATAAATATATATAACTATTATTTAGTAACGTTTTATAAATATTTTATAAATTTTTTATTTTATTATAAAAGTTATAAAATATTATTTAAAACTTTATTATTTTAAAACTAAGTATTATTAAAGTAGTTTTTATATAATATATATATCGTTTTAATTTTATTATTTTACTATTATAAACTTATAAAGCTAGTAAAAAGTATTACTTTTAAAGTTATAAAGATTTAATTATAGTTAACTTTTTTTATTAATATAATATATATAAGAAAAAGTAAAGAAACTAAGTTATATAACATTATTACTTTAACTTTTTTTAAAACGTAGTTTACTTTTTTAGTTTTATATATAATTATTTTTTATAAAGATATATTAACTTTTATAAAATTACAATTATATATATTAGCTAGTCTTTTTATACTATTAGAAATCTTAACGTAGTATAAAATAATTCGAATTAGTTACTTTGTAAAGTTTATATTAACTTCGATTTTATATATTTAGTTATAGTATTTTATATTAAAAGACTTTTTTACTATTACTTATATTATAATAATTATAATTTAGTCGATTTATTTATATATTATTATTTATTATTAGTAATAAAAGAGTATTTATATAACTAGTTTAATAAGATTTTAAAGTAAATACTATTAGTTTATTAACTTATTTAAAATACTTTATTAATTAGCTAATTAATAGCTTCGAATTATACTATTATAAAGTATAAAAGAAAGTAAAAACTACTTAGTAATAAAAGAAATATAATTATATTTAAAGTATTTAGCTAAGTATTACATAAGTAAAAGTAACTTTTTTAAAGTATAATAAAATATATAATTAAGTAAATACTTATACTTATTTTCGTATAGTAACTTTTATCTTAGCTTTAAAACTATACTTTGTATATATAAACTTAAAACTTATTAATAGCTTTACTAAATAAGTTATAATTATAAACTTTAAAATAACTAAACTATAACTACGTAAGTTTACTACTTTAGAAAAATAAATATAAATAGCTATATACTTACTTACTAACTAGTTAAGTTTCTTATATAAGTTTTCTTATCTTTATATTTTTAAGTAATTAATTTTACTACTTTTATTAATTACTTAAACTAATTATTACAAATTAGTTAATTTATTTAATTACTTTCGTTAATTACGTCTAATTAGTTATAAAGATTATTGTATTTACTAAGTAACTTTAAGATTCTTTATAATTTAATAATTATAAAAACTATTAGTAAGTAGTACTTTTTACGTCGAAGTTATCGTAAAGTTAACTTTTTAATTAAAATTATAACTATAATAAACTACTTTACTACGTATAAAGTTAAAGTCTTTGTTTTTAAGTATAAGTAAAATCGAGTAACTTTTTTAATTTACTTCTTTAAGCTAGCTAAGACGTTTAACGAAAAGGTTACCTTTAAGTTATTAATTATAACCTTTAAAGAAATCGCTTATAATAATAAAAAGTAACAAAAAGAAATAAGTAAATATATAAACTAGCTTCGTAACTTAGTTAAGAAAAAATATACTAAGATAAGTACTATAGAAAAAGTATATTATAAAAAAGTTATATAAAAGTTAAAAGCTATATTAAAGTTAAAGAAAAAGAGTTAAAGAACTTATATTACTTTTGTTAATATTAAGTCGAAGTTATTATAAAAAAGTATAATTAACTTAGTTAATATTTCTACTACTATTAATTAGTTTTAAATTATAATAATTAAATTAGTTTTGTTTTTATAATAAATACTATAGTAAAAGATAATAGTTTAACGTTAAACTTTATAATAAAAGTGTAATTATATATAACGAGTTTATTAAATTTAATAATTTAATAATAATTACTATATAGTTTATTTATTAAAAGATTCTTAACGTAACTAATTACTAATATTTATAATACGTAGTAGAATAATCGAATAAAAGATATTTCGTCGATTTTAATATAATAAACGTAAGAGAAATAAGTTTCTAAAGAGTAGTATATATAAATATTTTATAAACTACAAAGTTATAAAGTTTATTCGAAAACTATATTAAATAGTAAAATATACTTACTTATTATAAGTAAAGTTATATATAAATTATAACTAAGTTTAAAATAGTTTCACTTTTAATATTATTATAAGTCTTTAGTTTAAGTATTATAGTTAGTTTTATAATTACAAGTCGTTTTAATTTATTCTTAAACTAATATTTAATCTTAGAAAAGTAGCGATTTAAAGTTAAATAAACTTAAGTTTAAATATCTTATACATTTCGTTACTATAAAAGTACTTTACTTACGACTTATACGATAATTTTATATACTTAGTATTTATTTCTTAGTTTATTTTTAATTAATAAATAATTACTCTTTACTTTAAAATAACTAAATTTTTATAGTAATTTACTCGTTATAAAGTACGTTTTTATAGTATATAAAATTAACTCTTTAGTTTAATTAGTAGATAAAAGGATATAATACTACGTAGTTATATATTCGCTTAAAAGTAATAAAAGTAAATAAATTATTTACTTCTTTAGTAATTAATTAAGTATATATAAATATTAAAGTAAGTATTAATTTTTAATTTAAGCTTATATTAGTAAAAGTATAAGTAAAAGTACTAATATAAAAATAGTAAAAGTTAAATATTATATTAGTTAAAATATTTACTTTTTATAATTTTTTTATTTTTATATAAAAATAACGAAAATACTATATTAATTAAATATAGTTTTAAACTTTTATTTACTAGTTTTTAATCTTTATAAATATACTTTTTTTTATAAAAGTATTATAAACTTTATTTAATAATATTAAGTTATTATAACTACTTTCGTTTATTATATTATAAACGTAATATTTTTTAATATAGTAAAGATTTTAAGTTATATATTCGTTTACGATAATAATTATTATTTCGCTTATTTATAATAAAGTAACGTTTAATTGTATTTTATTTTTAGTAAAGTTAAGTTTTATTTCTTTTAAAGTTATTTTAATAAGTAAAATAATATAAGCTTTTTTCCTTTAAAATATATTAATAAACTCGACTAATATTTAATAAACTTTTAAGTATATAATAAACGTTAGTTTAGTAAATATATCTTTAATATTAGCTAATATAGTTGTATAAAAGACGATAATAGCTAAGTATTAAGCTAATATATAGTAAAGTAAATTAAAATTTAAAAGTTTATAAAAAAGTAAAATTTAAAGATAATATTATATATTATAGTTTATTTTAAACGTTTTAATACTTTAGTAAACTACTTTATAATTTATACTTATTAACGATAATATTATTAAGTAAGCTTTATTTAATTTTAATTTAATTATACTAAGTTTATAAAACTATTTACTAAGTTATAGCTAATATCGTATACGTAGTAATATAGTAGCTAGTCCTTTTACATATTAAGTCGAGAAATCGCTGTTGTAGCCGCCGAATTTAGCTGGCGCATGTTACTAATTTCAGCGGCGTTGACAGTGAAGCGCACTAGTCACTGTCATATACTTAGTACTACTTCTCCGACCCCTGCGCGGCTTAACCCCTCTACCCAGCTAGTCAATAGCCGCTGCCCCACCTATATTCTAAGCCTAAGGCTTAGGGCATTCTGTTTCTTAATTAAGGTTATATTTCCAACATCTTAGATTCAGGACCTAGCCTCTATTTTCGGCTCCTTAGTCTTAGTATAGTACAAAATAGTAGTTTTCGCATATTTCACGCTCTCCGACTCTATACTAGAGTCGAAGGACTTCGTATTTAGCTTCTTTCGAAGATATAGTTCTATATGCCCCTATACGACTACTCTCAAACGATCCCAAGCGTTACTACGCCGATTTCATCCAACGCTTTACATAGTAAGAATCGAAGAAGCGAATTACAAAAAGGCTAAAGACCTTTATAGCTACCTAATATACCGCCCTCCGCGAGTAGCTTAAGGACGTTTACTTCCTCAAGCTAGACTATACCGACAATACTAAGATCAACATTACGAGTATACTACGAAAATAAAAGGGGGAAATAAGCTATTTTCTCGTTCAATTAGCATCGTAGCTAACTAACGTAGAGATACTACGTATTTACCGAGCTAATAAGGACTTAGGAAGAGGTTATTAAGAGAGTAGACCGAACTATAACGATAGACTTCCTCCTCCATTTATATAAAGAATATAAGATTAAGTCTTAGAGTATATCGTAGAAATATTTTCGCTAATATAAGTAGTTGTACACTAATACCACAAATCGTTATATAGATAAGAATAATAGTAGAGAAGTACTTAAGGTAAGTCTCGTCTTAGCGTCTAGTACTACGATAAAAATACTAATGGACTATATAAGTGGTACGATGCCACCTTAGTCCCTTAGTTTAAGCTCTAAGCGCCTAATAACGGCGGAAAAGACGTCGCTAACTTTAGCGATCTACTAGCCTTCTAAACCTTCAATATTACCTACGATACCAATATCTTCTCTTAGGAGCGGCATCGTATAAACTTATCGAAGTACTACCTCGGCCTTACCTTTACAAAGGCGTAGCTAACCGAATTCGTAGACGGCAAAAAAAAGAGCCCTAAGGATAAGTATTTAGAGAAGCTTTTCGGCCCAAAAACTATCGAAGAGTCCTCCGCCGACAAAGACGAAGACTATACGCTAAATAACGATTCTAAGATATTAGAAGAAATACTTTCGTAAGAAACCGTAGGCCGCGGACGTCTAAAGTATCTTTATTACGAAGATATTTTACTAATAGTCGTACGCTACTCAAACACCAGCGAAGACGTCTTAGTAATATCTATCAAGTTTATCTACTATAAGGGAGTAGATAATAAGCCGAAACTGTATATACTCCCTAATTCTCCTAAATGTTTTTAAGCTTAAACGATTTACAATTAAGACTGTCTTCTTCTTTACGCTTACTAGGCGGCTAATCTTCTATCTTATTACTATTATCGTTAGTCTTATAGTATACGACGACGCGTTCGTAGCGTCGAATTTGACTAGCGTTAGTCGAGTCTTTTAAGTAAAGAATCGCGGCTTAATTAAGTATACGCCGCTCCGCTAGAAGAAGGAATAGCTCAAAAGGCTTATTTTCCGCCGATTCGACGGCTCTATTATCTCAGCGAATATAGATGCGGCAGAATATATATATAGCGAGATAAGTGGGAGTTAAGACACCTATTTAGAAGATAGACCTCCTCCATATGAACTTCCTCCAAATGAGCCTCCTCCATATGAACCTCTTCTATACGAACCTCTCCTATACCACCAACTGTAAGACGATATAGCGCGACAATCGCTAGACTATGGATGCGAGAGGCCGACTTGAGCCAAAGGCTTGGCGTAGAAGAGTAGCAAATGTAGCTAATAGTATGTCCTTTCTATACCTTAAGAGTAGCGCTTATTCTAAGAGTAAATAAGTAATACGTCTAATACTATCCGCGATTAGATACTATACTACGATCCGAAGTAGGCTACGTTTAATAGCGTATATATCAACGAAAAGGTCTAGTTCCACCTATAGAACGTAGTCTTAGATAAGCCGACCGAAGATAATTTAATCGGAATGCTTTTGTATATCGGCCTTATACGCGACTCCTACGTACGTAAGGATATAGTCCCAGATAAGGTCTAGGCCGAAATGCCCTCCGATTCGAATATCTTTACGCTAAAGGTAAAGAGAGTAGAGCTTAAAGGCAATTAATATCGGATTATAAGTATAGAGAACGAAGATCGGATTCGAAACTTTACTAAGTTAATCGCTAAAAAACGAGTAAAGTACGCTAAAGATATTCGGCGAAGGTACTAGGAGGATTATTTCTACTACCGCCCGACTTAGGATATTAAGGGCTAGGCTAATAGGGAAGAAGAGTAGGAGTATATCGAGCTAGCTATTATCCTATATATACTTAAGCGTACCGAGTTCGCCTAAATCCTTTGTAAATAGCCGGAAGACTTAAGCTTTACGACGCTCTTTATACTCCGTATCTAAGCCGGCGAACTTATATCTATCTTATATAGTAAACGAGAGACCGTTAAACGGGAACGTATTCGGCAAAGAGCGCCCGACGATATTATAGTAAAGGAGAAATTTTCTGGCCTAGATACGTTTCCGCTTTTGATATAGAGAACCTAATATCTACGTTGTATTGGGGATGAGAGCCTATTCTACGAAGAGAGGACTTTCTAATATTGTCGGCCTATTGTAATATACGACTACTTCGATTGGGTATACGCGAAATATATAAGTATTGTAAAGTAGATTATATACAACTACCCCAAATATTAAGGGGAAACGTTAAAGTTCGAGCACTTAAACCACTTTAAGAACTACGTAGAGACGATTCACAGCGTCAAATTAAGGGCCTAAATATATTTATCTTAGACTTCAACTTTCAGCCTAGACTAAATGCTATTTATTAAGATTGATAGGTCTTTAGCTAGTGATTACTCTGAAATCCTGACCTTCAAATTCTGTGCTATGCCCCCAGATGCTCGGCTGGTACGAGAGCTCTTCTTTCTGTCCGCGTTCCATAGCTCTAAGGCATGTAGAGAACTCCGGGTGAGGTATGAGTTTGGCCCAGCACATCACACTGCAGCTGGAAACATTCCTGCATCATGGCTAAGGCTTCAGGGCGCCATTGTCGGCTATTTCAGGTAACAGCGAGGTCATGCACATGAGGCTGACAAGAGGCTTGATCTGGAGCACGGTGTAGCCAGAATAGTGCGTGTGAGCAGCAGCCTGTTGGCTGTTAGTTAGGTCGAACATCGTATCAACTATGATATCGATGGGGGAAAACTCACCCAGTGGCCCTTCCTCAGCATCATGCGCGCCAATCTTGCGTCGGTGAAGTTTGCCGTCGAAGAGCAGACGGTTGCAAGCTTGAGTGCGAGTGCCCTATCGAAGTGGTCGGACATAACAGCAGGTCGACAGTATCGAAAAGTCCTCTCTTCGTAGGACAGACCCTCATCCCCGATGCAGGGCCGGCATGAGCGCGTCACCGAAGCTGGACACGGCCGACCAGATCCCATATCGCTTCCGACCAAAAACGAACTTTCTCCGCGATGACAGCTGAGGGCAAGTGGTGCAACCGGGTGGACCTTCACGCTTCAAAAGCCAGTTCAACATGCCCTGGAATAGAACACCGCTAACTGCCTTCTTGGTCTTGTGCCCCGCACCCCAGGGCCCTGACGACTGCGATGATAGTAGAGCGGCCCGAGCGCTCTGGCTCGGTCATACCGCGGATGACTTCATCCATCTGGTCAAGGCCAAGCTGGGCCCGCTCAGCCAACACCTTTGCGACCCATATCGACATTTTCCCCATTGCGGCCACGGCATCCGGGCTCGTTTGAGACGCAACTTCCCATATCAGCCAATCTGTGCTCTTATCCGGAATGCGCAGCCGGCGGCGCAGGTACAGCATCACCACACCAAGAGCCCAGACGTCCCCCGGCGGGCCTCGGCCAGTTTGGGGACTGTTCATGAATTCGGGCGGGACGTACCAGGGCGTCCCCGCCGTCTGCGTTGCTGCTGCCGAAGCACGCGTGCTGTCGCTGCTCAGTCCAAAGTCGATAAGCACAGCGCCGCGGGCGGGGCTGAAGAGGATATTGCCGGGTTTGATGTCGTTGTGCGTGATGCCGTTCTCGTGAACGAAGGCGAGAGCCGAGGCCATATCGTCCAGGACGCGGCGGGCGTCGGCAGGGGTGCCCGAGAAGTAGTCGTCAGGCCCGCGCCAGGCCCGCTGGGCGAGGGACGACGCGGCAATGTCCTCGAGGTAGAGGCTGTGTAGGCGTGCATCCAGGCCCAGCAGCTGCACAAACATGAGGACGCGTCCTCCACGTCCGTCATCTCGCCCGTCCGCTTATACCGCCTCTCAAGCTTGCTTCCGAGGTTGTTTAACCAGGCTGCCTGGTCGGGATGGTCGTCGGGTGTCGACGCGACGGTCTGCCGGGCTACCGTGATGGCTTCCTCCAGGTGGGCCATCTCTCCCGTCCGCTTATACCGGCAGCTGGAAGACTGGGTAGGCTTGACTAGGAACCTTGCCTAAAGCTGATCAGGAGGTCATCGTCCCGTTTGATGGCGGATGCATATCCTGGCCTTTGCTGCGAATCGATCTCCGCCGACGTCTCGGCCTCGGTAGCAATCAGCGGCTTGGATGGGACGATCATTGGCTGAAGGCAGTTGGGTAGAGGGATCGCCCCATCCAGTCGTTCTATATGCACAGTTATTGCCGGAAACCGGGGGTTTTGGGTTTTGAGCCGGATCATTTTTGCTGGCTAGATCGCCGTCTTCCTTCCAGTCTTCCTCTAGCTCAGTATCACCGCCATTGGAGGACTCCGCCTCAGCTTCAACCCCCCATCATGGAAGCTTATCATCTGGGCGCGGTGTGCCGACGACGGTCCGGACGCCCAAACACCAGGAGACAGTGTATCAGGGAGGATGCTTTGCTATGATATTCGGCGACCGGCGCCGCACGCGTGCGCGAGCAGTCGAGGGCGAAAGAGTCGCGCTCCTCCGCATGTGTATGGCACGACTGGGCCAATGCGGGACCTCATCTGCTTTATGCACGGCCCTGACGGCTCAAGCCGGGCGGACGGCAATGGACAGGCGGGAGAGGCGGAGCTCGCCGTAGTGGAACCGAGCGTCAACCCTGGAGTAGATGGGCTCCGTGTCAAGCTGCTCGACGAGGTGCCTCCAGGCCTGCCAAGTTACCTCCGGCGGCAGCAGGTGCTTGTCCTTTGCGAAGGAGAAGTCGCTTTCGTGCGAGATGAGCGCGACGTAAGAGAAGAGGAAGCCGAGCGCACGCCGTCGCAGCGCCGGCCGATCGCATTCGCTTCCAGCGGAACAGCCGCACCCCGGTCGGCAACAGAGATACTCCGCCCAAAAGGCAGGATCGAGGAGAAAACGTGCGACTGGCTTGAGGAAGAGTCGGCCGCTCGTCCAGACCAGGTGCATGTCCATCTGCTCCGTGACGAAGAGCTCCCGCGAGAGCAGCAGCTGGTGGTGCAGCGGACGCGGCGGCATTGGGCGGCCAGCAACCCCAAGCCAGCCCGTTATCATGTCTAGCCTCTGCAGGTCGAGCGCTTTCGCGATGCAGGCACGTGCATGCGGACCCGCGGCGGCGATATCGTCGGTAGCTGTGCGGTAGGACGCTGGCAAGAGCGATAGGAGTGGGTCGTGGGGCCGCGGCGCGTCGCCACTTGACCGTGGCGCGACTTCGAACAACGAGATGGAGAACGGTGGGGACTGTTGCACAAACGCGTTAGCTCTCACGCTCGGCGGACGAGGGGACGCTACAAGATACGTGACCGGCTTGTACCTCCCCGTTACTGTTTGTTGAGACCATTGTGCTTCTACGACACCCGCGATACGGGAACGGAATAGTGGGCGTAGCGTCTTTGCCTTCAGAGACTGGGGCTGCGGCGCCGGACACGAGGATGGGAACAACTGCTTTTCGTTTTGCGGCCAGCACTTCTCGCGCACAGGGAGCATCCATAGCAGGGTTGAAACGTGTACAGCCGGCTCCATTGACCGTTGACGTAATAGCGGACCCCCACCAACATACCTATCCAAGCTAAAACAAGTCAGTACTCTCTCAATCGGCGGCGTCGAATTCGTCGGTGATTGAGCAATATCCCGGCCCCGAGTGCACACTCGTGCACGTATAAGGTGGGACTGTGCTTTCTGATTCGGCGACTATGACTGCGTGGACACCCCACCAAGTTGAGTTTCTTTTCTCTTTTTCGTCCAGAGCTAAAGTCAGTCCGGACCTATGATATGAATGGCCCGACTTCCTGCAAGAGTTGCAGGTGGCCTTTTTACACATCCTAGGCTAATAGAGGGAACCTGGGTGATGAACGGGGGTGTGACGGGAGCAAATTAACCAATGACAAAGTGTGTAGTAAGGTGGTGTAGTATGAATTATATCTATGGAGGACTCGAGACCGATTATATACACGGTGTCACGGTCTTAGCTGTGAGCAGTGGTCGGTGCAAAAACTACTCAAATAGGATTGGCGTTACTGGTGAAACCGAGGACGTGCGGTAGAGGAGAAGGCGCGGAAATCACGTAACTCGGAGATCTCTAAGGCCGCAGTCCTTGTGCCCGTAGATTTCAGAGAGGATGGTTGGCACAGTACTATGTAAGATGCAAGCCGCATTGTCAGCCGGTCTTCACTCAACCGTTTTGCCCGGCTCGGCGAGCAAAAAGAGGTCCAGTCGGCGACCGGTGCGGGACCCATATACGCACATACTCACCCGACCTCGCCGAATTCAACGACCGGATGGCGAAACAAAAGATCATCAAACCACCTCGCCGCTATAGATTGCGGAGCCCAGATTGCACCTACTTCTAATCACTGCATCATGCCATGTCAATGCGCCACATCATGGCGGCGAATTTAGCTAACACAGGCACCCGGACGTCGGTCTCCCCACCCCGGCATCTCCGGGATAGACGTTTTGCGGTCGAAATCTGGGCACTGCCGGCTTGGAAGACTTTCTAAGGCCGGCTCCGAGGCGTCGTTCTATGCCAACCTGAAAGAGATCTTCGCCGACGAGCCGTCCGACGTCTAGTCCTTGTTACGGCTCTTACCGACGAGGCTGTTAAAGAAGCTAAATACTCCTTCCCTATTAGGGTTCCCAAGTCCTTCGTCTCTCTCTGCGGCGCACTACCATATGACACCCGGATGCAACAGCCGCAATCGCTGCATCTGACGTATGTGTGACACTTGGCGGGTCACTGTTCCCCGAGCGTCGGGCCACTGCTTGACTTCAAACCAGGTCGACGTCATTGCCACTTTGGGCACGATTCCGGATTAGTTGAGGACGTCATAAGCTATCGATGCTCGCCGACTGGGTGTGACCGTGCTATCCGCCAAGAGCCTGTTGAGTGGCGATGCGAACTTCCGGTCGGGCTCTCGGTGTTCAACGTCGAGTCCTCCAATAACCACACAGGGTCCTATCCTCCGCCGTGCTTCGCGGTCCCCTCGTCCCCCTTTTCTAAAGTCAAGTGATTGGATCAGTCTTCCGGGTTTCTTGGTCTTTGTGAAGCCAGAGCAGAAGATATCTATTCGTGACAGTCTGATGTCTGTACATACTGCGTCCGGGGAAGAGTTACAAGGACATATACTCTTAAGTAGGCTGGTTACAGACTGTCCCCAAGGGGGGAAGCCACCCCTCAACAATCGCCAAGCAATATTGCGGTATCACCACATCTCGCCACGGACCTTGAGAGGTATATGCAGCAGGCGGTCACCAGAAGGGCTCAACTGTGGCAGCCGTCCAGCCCGAACGTTAACCTGAAGAGCCTGGTGCATGAGCCTCGGCTCGGCCAGAGTCACATCCCTATCCCTCCGCCACTGTACAAATTCCTGCTCTTGGACCCCGTCCTTCAGATGCTTGTTCGCCTTCCTCTGGTCGGCGACGGTATAGTACGGCAGGGGATCCTTGCGAACGTCGCCGCCGGGGGGGTAGTCATGGCCGGTCCAGATCCTGTAGTGATCGGGCAGACTGAGGAGTCTGCGAACCGAGTTGAAGAGGTCGCTGGCGTTGCCTCCGGGGAAGTCGCAACGCGCCGACCCGACATCGACGTTGAAGAGCGAGTCCCCGCAGAAGACGTTGCCTGTTTGAAGTCTTAGAGAATGTACAGAGTAAGATATATAGATTATATTCGCATATGATACGTACTTCCGATCATATAACCGAGATGGTCGGGCGTATGCCCAGGTAGATGGATCGCCTTTGCCTCGAGCTGACCAATCTGGAACGCATCGTCATCGTCAAAAGTATGGTCAAACGCGTTTACATACTCCTGCTTCGAGATTCCGTATCTCATTGCAAATTGCTCCTGTACTTGGCTGACACGTTTACCAATGCAGATCTGGGGCGGTGATGCTTGGGACTTCTGGAGCTGGACCTGGAGATACCTGGAGGCGGTGAGGTGGTCGGCGTGCATGTGAGTTTCGAGGAGCTTCTCGACCTTGTAATCGTTCTCTTGGACCAACGAGAGTAGGACTTCTGCGTTCTCGGTGAAGACTGTGTTGGTGGCAGAGTCGTAATCCAGGACGGAGTCGATGATAATTGCAGCTTTGGTAACAGGATCAGCGACGATGTATTGCCAAGTGCTAGTGCGAGGTTCGAAGATATCGTGGACAATGGGCCGGTTCGCCATACTGTCGAACATACACCTGATGGGATCAGAGAAATTTTGGGGTCTTCGATGAACAATTAGCGACAAAACATTGAATGCGGAAGAGGGGAGGGGGGGAGGGGGGTGCCTACTATGGTATCGTGCCAAAGTTTTACCCCCTGTTCAGGTATCTGTGGGGCGCTTGCACGGACACAAACCCACTGCTCCTTTACAAAGAATTCAAGGTACATACACCAAATTCAGGTGCATTAACTGTACAGATTTTAGCGCTACTTGCGGGGCCAGTTATACTTACGCATACCACCATAGTAGGGTTTCAATAACACAGATCCAAGGCGCCCTGCAACAAAGCAAGGCCGGGGATGTCAGGAGATGTGGTGGGTGACGTAACATGGTCTCGGGATATCCGGGCGGGGAGCTCGGTTCGGTGTGTCTGATTAAGTGGTCCGGATTCCCGACACCCGCTATCCGCTAACCGGCCGATTCGCTGCATCATGCTGCTGTCGAGTCCAAACACGATATATGTTGCGCGTTGTGCTTGAGCTTCATGCACATTCATCCGCACTTATTTCCATTCAACTTCTTCATAAACCGCACTTACTTCCATTCAACTTCTTCATAAACGAACTTTCCTCCCTACGACCAGCTTCGAACCACTCCCTTTTCGCGGTAGACGACACCCCTTCGTATTTTAGTCCAATATAGGCTCTTCTCGAATATGAATACCCTACTTTCAGGTGCGACGTTCGGGGCTGCCCTTGCTCTCTCAGGGGTGTATCAACCCCACGTCATCATCTCGCAATTGACTCTCCAGGATTGGCACATGATCGAGGCATTCCTCACAGCCACCGCAAGCAGCACGTAGGCAGGGCATTCCATATCTATTCGCCGATCAGGCCCAGCTAATACTTTTGAAGACTGTTGGTCTTCGCCACTTCCGGCTTCGACAGACTCAATCTCAAACCTCGAAATGCCTCCAACCTCGGACTACTGGGTCGGTACGATGGCAACATCATAGGAGGGATGCTGTTGGGGACTGGCATGGCACTCTCCGGTGCGTGCCCCGGCACCATACTCGTCCAAGTAGCGGTGGGTATCCCGTCTGGTTTCTTCGCCCTGGGAGGCGCTGCGCTGGGCGGGATATTCTGGACAGGCTTCCTGAAGCCGTCAGTTATCGCGTGCAATGGGGCACCCCAAGCCGTGGAAACGCTCTCTGTGCATGAAGCTCTCCGCGTTAGCCGAGGTGCTGTCGTACTAAGCTTTGAAGTCGTCTGCACAGCAATAGTCTGCGCCGTGGTGTTCCTGACTGGTGGTGGAGCTGAGCGAGTGGTGCATCCCGTTGTCGGTGGATTCATCATCGGTGGTGCCCAGCTTGTGTCCTTGATCCTGCGGAGGTCGCTCGTTGGAGTCTCGACTTGTTACGAGGAGATTGGCGACTGGTTTTGGTGGTCGATTGCCGGGGATGAGATTGGGTCACCGAGAAAGGCCGCCCTTCAGTTCGCCACCGGTCTCGTTGGCGGAGCATGGGCTCTGTCGAGAGTCTTCCCAGGTCTCGTGGATTCCACGTCGGTTAGCGTCCCTCCACTCTGCGCCCTTTGTGGCGGCTTCCTCGTCGCGCTTGGCGCTCGCATTGCTGGAGGATGCACTTCTGGGCATGGCATCAGCGGTACCTCCGTCCTTTCTGTTTCCAGCTTCATCACCGTGGCATCTTTCTTGGGTGCAGGATTGGCGGCCGCCAAGGTGCTGTATTGAAAGCTGATCCTATATCGATCTGCAGCATCGAAGCTATTTCCGGAAACTGACTTCACTCTCTATTACTACTTAGATGAAAAGTATAGACTAGGGATTAGTCCGTAAATTTATCATAAAGTCAACTAGATCGCCATTACAAGCCTGAAACATGTAACGATTTCACTTCTTGGGTGACTTCTATAAGGTAAAAGGTCTAGCAATGTTTGTGACGCAAGCTTGAACGACGGTCTCGAAGTCCATCTCTGCGAAAAGTCTTAGCAGAAACTAATCATTCCAGGCAGCTTTCTGGCCCAACCAAGCAACCCACTGGTCTGCCGTCTAGGAAATGCTACTCCCGGCGCCTCGACCCCGTCAAAGATCACCATCGGAGTGACGTAGACGCCCACGAACCTCGCCATTTTGACGAGCACCTTCACGTCATTCGTCACCTAGTTCCCCGCGTTCAGCTCTCCGTCCTAGCCCAGCGTAGCGGGTACGGCCAACAGACGTAAACTTCCACCTCGTATAGGCCGGTAGTATTGGCCGCCAGTTTCGTCAGCCGACGGTAAGTCTAGTCGCGCATCTCGTTCGCGGCAGAGATGCAAAAGTACCTCTCTTGCTACTCCGTAAACAAGGCGGCGAAGTAGTCCCAGAAGTGCGAGGGCGCTAGCTAAGGTACGGCCAGAGCGGCCTCTTGGACGAGGGTGGAGGAGGGGTGCCACGGTTGGATTTAAGGGCGGAAGATGATCTGGACTTGCGGCCGAGCGGGAAGGTGGTGAGGCGAGGGCAGTTAAATGGTCAGCTGGGATAGGGTAAATTACCGCCCCTTGATTTCCTTTTTACGAGTGACATCGGCCGCTGACGATGTGCTGGGCACAGGATCCCCCATAGCGAATTCCGCCACTTTTTTCGTCTCGCCCAGACCATCCGTCCTCCGGCCGACAGCCGCAATCCGGGCCGGTCGCCGGTTTCGGGTCGGGGCCGTGCCTGGGTGTAGAGCCCGATAGCGACCCAGTCCTTATTGCGGGGCCCCGAGTTTTCGAGCATAGATAGAGAGGCTCCGCATGCAGTCTTGTTCCGCCATCCAATATACCATGCGTTTTTTCTTCTCAGTAAGGGTGAACAACTACCCTTTCGACCCTCTATACGCCTGTGCCACCGTGGTTTTCTAGAGCCCAGAAGCATACACTTGAGACGGCGCCATGTCGACAGCCACCGAACTGCCGCCTCGCGACTCCTCACACAGTAGTAAAGGAGTCCAGAAGCCCAAGTTGTGGACCGGCAAGGGTTTAGGAAGTTCTCACATCAGAGCTCACCTACGGGACACCATCTGTGACGCCGGCGCCGCTCCGCTCCTGATAGAGATCGAGCTGCTTCTGCTATCTTTCGCCACGGGGATCCAAGATGCCGCCACCTATCCCGACTACCGATGCTTCGCATCCAACCAGACGGGCAACGCAGTATTGCTGGCCGTCGGGCTCGCAGGCATTGGGGGCGATATGTTCGACCTCCCGAACATTGGGGTGTCGTTGGGCGCCTTCGTGGGAGGATGCTATGTGATGGGCCAGCTGGCGAACTTGGTCGGCCCGCGCCGGCGGCTCTGGGTCTTATTCAGCAACATGGTGTCCACGGCCATGGTGTATGCTGCGGCTGCGGTGCAGTGGATCTTGATCCCAACGCACACTGGGACGATCCCGCTGGTCATCATATCGCTTCTTGCCTTTTCTTCAGGGGCTCAAGTTGCCATGACGAGGCCGCTGAATGTTCCTCAAATCACCACTGTGCGTGGAAAGCCTGCGTCCCCCCCCCCCCTTCTCCCCCCGAAACCACCGGTTGGGCTGGCGACTGCTGACTTTCCCCTTGCAGGCTATGGCAACCGCTGCATTTGTTGATCTTTTGATTGACCCGCGGCTCCATGCGTTTAAGAACCGCGGTCGGAATCGGCGGTTTCTCTTTCTCCTTATGCTCACCACTGGAGCTTTTGCTGGGGCATACGCATATGCGAGGGTTGGCTCACCATTTACATTGCTCATATGCGCCGCGGTCAAGACTATTGTGACCGTTCTCGTTTATTTCAACGTGGCAGAATCTCGGTCGTGTGTGGAAGGCCGAATAGAGGGTCCGCACCTATGAGATAGTCTGCTTCTTATTTCACTGTATTTACACATAGCCAGCGAAAGGCTGTGGCCGAAGGCCCAGGAATACCTGGGAGGAAAAACAACGCCGGGTTCAGCCTTATACTTTTCACGGACATTCCCACTGCATACTCCAAGCTGCAGACCTTGATCGCCGTTCAAGCGGAATTGAGCCTGCCTGCGTCTGCATGCAGCATGCTGCACATGTCGCTCGGCGTATGGCTCACACTTCTTATTTCACACCTCCAAGTTCCGAAGACACCCAACGTGCCGCCCAGTGGATGGAATTGATGTCAGTACGGCGGTTGCAGCAGCTTCCCCCGGCAAAGATGCACCATACATGATACATGATACACGATACACGGTACCTGGCAAGGCCTCAAAGTCTGGCGTTGGCTATCAACCTAGAGGAAATGAAATATACATAAACACAAAAAGAAACAAAAAAGACAGGGTTACATGTTATTTGCCGCACCGATCATGGCATCCGCTAATTCAACCACCCACTCGCCCCTCCCCAGGTGCCTTTCACCATGGACTTGTAATACACCCACGGGAAGAAATCCTTTTTCATATAATAGAATGCGCGTCGAGGTACCTTCTGGTCAATTCCGAGCCAGTTAAAGGTCTCTGACGGCTCACCGCCGTACTTAAACTCCGCCAGCATAACCTTCCCGTACTCGGTGAGGAGAGGACAGGACGTGTAGCCGTTGTATGTCGCGTCGGCCTCCTTTCCCTCCATAACCCGTAGCAGGTTCCGAACAAGAACAGGAGCCTGCGAGGTAATGGCGGCGGCCGTCTTCGATGTGGGGAGGCTGGACGCGTCGCCTATGGACCAGACGTTCGAGTAGTCCTTGTGCTGCGTGGTGGCGTCATCCACGCTGACATAGCCGGCCTCGTTCGCCAAGGGGCTGCTCTTGACGAACTCGTGAGGTCCCATCTTGGGCACCACGTGGAGGAGATCGAACCGCTTCGTCACCCGACTGGTGCTATCCGGCACGGCGAACACTGCGGTATCGCCTTCGACGGCGACAAGATCCTGCTCGAAAAGTCCCTCGACATGTCTATCCCTCCGCAGCCGATCGAGCTCGGCGCTGTACTTTGGCACTCCAAACATGCCGGCCAGCCCCGTGGCGAAGCTGATTTTGATCGGCGAAGTATCCGGCCTGTCGGGATTGTACAGTCCTACCCGCCGCCAGTAGTCCAAGCCCAGCCACATGATTTTCTGCGGGGCGCCCGCGCACTTCACGACTCCGGCGGGCTGAGTAAAGATGGCGACGCCTTTTCTGAGTCTCTGGATGGTACCGAACACCTTACTGCACTGGTCGTGTCCATAGATGGTAGAGACAGCAGACCTAGGGTCATTGAGTGCCTCGGACAAGCCCTTGATGGCCCCATAGTTGATATGTATGCCGGGCACCACAACAAGGTGTTGGTAGTCGATAGTTTGTCCATCGCCAAGTGTGATGGAATCGGTGGTCGGCGAGAAGGAATTGACGCCTGATTTGTAGTAACTGAGCTTGGGGTCCATCAAGCTTCCCATTGGTCGTCGCAGTTCTTCCATGGTCTTCAGCCCGCCGCCCACGAGAGTCCAGCCCGGTTGGTAATGATGCCATGAGGCAGGATCTACCACGGCGATATCACCCTGGACGAATCGGCCGGATCGGAGTAGCTGGTGGCTGACAGAAAGGCCTGCAGAACCGCCGCCAACAACGACGACTTTGTGACTCCGAGACGCCCGGGTTACCGGTGCGACGCTGGCGAAAGTCCGGACCCTTGAAGCCGCCTGCATCATTGCTACAGCCTGGACCAGTGTGGTGTTCGGGTTATGTGGTGTCTGGGTTATGCGGTGTTCGGGTTAGAAGAAGAAAATGAATAAAAACAAGAAAGGCACGTCAGTTAAAATCACTAAAATGTCGTGAGGCCTCTCTCTTGCTTTGTCAAGATGTTGAGTCAAAGAGCAGAAACAGAGACGAGGGTTTACATGCTTGTTAAATACTATGCGAGACTGACTGTTTCCGATGTCCGGGGATGATCCCAAAACCCGAGGGGCCGCTGGTAGTACATTGCGGGGGGATGGGGCAAATTCTTAACATGACCAGGCGGCTTTTTGTTCACAGTCGCTTGGTTAAGGTAAGGTACCTTACCTTAGGCTTGCTAGGGTTGACACGTAGTAGGTACCTAGGTACACGACAAAAATTTCGAGGCAGCCCCCACATCTACCAACCACCTCGTTTTTCACTATCAACTTCAAAGTACTCTCTACCTCCCATTTGTACTACTATACTACTATTTTTACATGTTCTAGGTACCTCAGAAACAGGGCTTTCAGATGGTATACATCAATACTTTGTGTACCAACCGTTGGCCTCAATAACCGCCTCCAACCGCCGTACCATCGAATCAACCAGCCGAGTAAAGAGGTCCGCCTGGAAATCCTCCCATACTTCCACCGCGGCCTGAACGAGCCGATCCATGGCTGCTTGGTTCTTGGGCATATCTCCTAGGT
>KV875111.1:0-70258 GCA_001879275.1 Coniochaeta ligniaria NRRL 30616 | reverse complement strand
CTCTACGGCTGGCTAAAAGCCAGCTGCAAGTGTAGCTCCAAGACTAGCTAGGAGCCAGCTGCAATACTAGCTGCGAGTAAGCTCTACGGCTAGCTAGGAGCTAGCTCTAAGTGTAGCTCTAAGACTAGCTACGAGTAAGCTCTACGGCTAGCTAGGAGCTAGCTGCAATACTAGCTGCGAGTAAGCTCTACGGCTAGCTAGGAGCCAGCTGCAATACTAGCTGCGAGTAAGCTCTACGGCTAGCTAGGAGCTAGCTACAATACTAGTGCCGAGCGAGCCTTGCGAGCGAGGAGTAATTGCTCTACGGCTAGCTAGGAGCTAGCTGCAATATTGGCTGCGAGTAAGCTCTACGGCTAGCTAGGAGCTAGCTACAAGTGCAGCTCTAAGATTAGCTGCGAGTAAGCTCCACGGCTGGCTAGGAGCTAGCTACAATACTAGTGCTAAGCGAGCTTTGCGAGCGAGGAGTAATTGCTCCACGGCTAGCTAGGAGCCAGCTGCAATACTAGCTACGAGTAAGCTCCACGGCTGGCTAAGAGCTAGCTGCAAGTGCAGCTCCAAGACTAGCTGAGAGCTAGCTGCAATACTAGCTACGAGTGAGCTCTACGGCTAGCTAGGAGCCAGCTACAATACTAGTGCCGAGCGAGCTTTGCGAGTAAGGAGTAATTGCTCCACGGCTAGCTAGGAGCCAGCTGCAATACTAGCTGCGAGTAAGCTCTACGGCTGGCTAGGAGCCAGCTGCAATACTAGCTGCGAGTAAGCTCTCCAGCTAGCTAGGAGCTAGCTCTAAGTGTAGCTCTAAGACTAGCTGCGAGTAAGCTTTACGGCTAGCTAGAAGCCTCTTTACTATACTTACGTACCTAGTATTCGTTCCTTAAGGCTCTTATTTAAGCTCGCGGAGCGTAGCGCTTTCTCTCGTTATTATTAAGGTTAACCCTCTAGTAGGCTAAGGAAATCTAGCTAAGTAGATAAAATAGTTACGTACTTATTTTCTATCGTCTTAAGATTTTACTTTTTTTATAATTTATTAACCTTAATAGCGTTTATCGATTATACGCTCGTATATTACTTAAAAGCGCTAAACGTACTACTTTAGGTACTTTTACCTTATAATTTGTCTTATAGCTATACTTTTTTATGAAAGTTAATATAAAGATTTAGTTAATTTATACTTTCGTATTAACTCTTAGTAGTTAATAATTCTTTCTACGCGTTTAGTTCTTTAAATAAGTTATAATTATTAACTATAACTTTTAATTTAACTTACTTTAAATCTATTATTTATAACTTTCGTAGCTTATAAAGTTTTAGATTAAATATATAAACTTTACGAATCTTTTTAGTTTCTATAACTAGTTATACAAAGTACGAGATTAGTAAAGCTACTTTAATAACTTTATAGAGCCTTTTTTAACTTAAGTAAAACTTTAATTTATCTTCGCTATATTTATCCCTACGCTTTTATAGTTATATATTAGCCGAAAATACCTCTTTTAGTTATACTTACGATTTCGAAATAGTATTTATATAAGCTTCGTAATATATCATTAGAGTTATCTTAGTTTTATCCTTCTAATTTATATATATTAAAGCTATTATACTTTAAACGACTTATCTATTATCGTTATTATTCTCAAAGACTTTAATTTAAGCTTTAGTGAAATTTAGCAAGTTTATTTTGTCGATAATTTAAATATATACTAAGTTAAATCTTAAAAAGATCTTAGTTAGA
This sequence comes from Coniochaeta ligniaria NRRL 30616, assembly GCA_001879275.1. NCBI lineage: Eukaryota > Fungi > Ascomycota > Sordariomycetes > Coniochaetales > Coniochaetaceae > Coniochaeta > Coniochaeta ligniaria. Next base: position 68,529 of record KV875111.1, on the reverse strand, counting down.
GTTATACCGAATACGAGCAAGTATTATATATTAATATTAACGACGATCTTCGGAAAAACTAAATACTACTCTTCTAATACTTCTCTTCGGCGTATTAACGCCTAATTCTATAGCTACTATTTAATTATCTTAACTATATATTTTAAAAGACTTATAAATAAAGAGTACGATACTAGTCTAAAAGTTATTATAGTATTATAATTCTTAAATATAGAATATATTACTATATTTCGGAAATACGACTTATTATTAAAATATATTTATCTTAGCTATCTAATAATAAGAGACTATCGTTGTAATTAAGTATTAGTTACTATAAACTTTATAGCTTCGAGTAATACTTCTACGAATATAAAACGAAAGAAATAATCGATAGCGATAAGTATATATTTCGACTTATCTTTAATTAGTAGGTTTAAAAGCTTAATAAAATCTATACTAACTAGCGATATTAGTTTAAAGGTAGTAATAATCGTAGATAATACCTAATATAAGTAATCTCTAATTTGTACGTAGATTATACATTTATAGTACTACGTATATACGTTAGCGTAGCGGATAAGCTACTAATATCGCTTACGAAGTTCCCTTAGTATAATCTTAAGAGTATAGTAGCTATAACTATTATATAACTATTATAAAATAGAAACTTAGTCTTTTAAGTTAATATATTAAGCTAGTAATTTATTAGTCTTTATAAATAACAACTACTTACTAATAATCTAATATCTTAAAACTTATTTCTTTATTTAATAAACCTTATTTTATAGTATTTTTACTAATACTTAGTTACTTATTATTAAGAATTTGATAATATCTTTATATTATTTAACATAGCTATTAGCAAGTAACTTAGCTTCGAATATATTATAAAACTTCTTATTAGTCGGTAGTATAAAAAGGAGTATAATATCTAACTTAAGGTTTATAACTTAAAAGCTAATATTAAAAGAAGTAAAACTTACTTCTTTAACTATTAACGATATAGTAGCGAAGTAGTATTATATATATCGAAGATATATAGTAACTATTAGTTAGTCTTCTAAACGACTTCGTTATATAAGTCGGCGTATAAGGTATTTGTACGGCTATATATCGAATTTCGGTCCTAAGGAAGTTTCTAAGTCGCGAGTAAGTTCTATTTGAAAGTTACTTTATAAACGTAATATTTTATCGGCTAATATTATTATTTTCTCTATATTCGGTTTATAATATAAGCGAATATTAAAGGAATTTATTATCTTAATTTATTTTGTAATCTTCGAATACGTTTTAGAAAAGTTAACTATAATTTAAATAACCGAAAAATAGTTCGTATAAATTCGAATAAGGTATTTACTCTTACGTAATATCTACGCGTATTCTATAAACGTATATATAATAACTAAAGTTTTACGTTTTAAAGTTAAATACTATCCCTTTGTATTAGATAGTCGGAACGATATAAATATAATAATCTTAACTTTATTAAAATATTTCTTTATATCGTAAACCTTTTCTAAAGCTATATTACTAAAGTAGAATAAAACTACTTTAGTACTCGTTTTATTTATATTTATCGTAAAGTAAAATTACTTATTATACTAAGGTTCGTAGTAGTTAATCTTCGCGATTACTTTATAGATTTAGACTACTACTTAATCCTAATCTTATATCTACGTCGAATTATTACACCTCTTCTATTCTATTTATACTAATAGTCGTTTTATAGCTATAGTCTTCGCTACTTATTCTTAAAATACCTTCTTAATTATAAGAACGAATTCGATACGCCTTAGTATAAAACGTTTGAAAAAGGGAGTTAGATAAAGCAAAGTCTACGCTTCTTCCTACGTCGTAGGCGGCGACGTAGCTTATATCTCAACCTAATATTAAAAACGTTTTCGATATTTATTAGCGGAAAAGACGTACTTATCCTTTAATATAAAGTCGACTACGTTTAATATCGAAGTAAAGAAATTAGATTTCTTATCCGCTAAGGAAATAAACTTAAATACTACTTTTAAGAAATATTACTTATATAAAAAACGAAACTTCTCTTCGAATAATTAAAATATTATATAATAATCGTCTACGTATAATACTAGGTTAGCGCTTAAATCTTTTACGTATTCGAAGATAAATAAATATATTTATAGTATATAATCTAAATCTATATTTTTACTAAGGGGAAAGAACTTAAAAGCTAAGTCCCTTAGCCTTATATAAGTTGATATAGAATTTTTTAAACCTATTACTATTCGTTAGTATATATATATATTATTCGGAGTTTTAAAAGTAGTAAAATATCTATAAAGAAGGTATATAAGTATACTCTAGTATCCTTATAATATATCTATAAAAGCGTAATATACTAGATAGTTGTATATAAGTATATTAAAGTCTAACTCGATATCGTATACTAGGTACTAGCTCTTAATCGTTTCGGAATTAACTAAGTAGAAGTTATATACTATTCGAAGGTTCTTAGTAGGCCCTCGATAAATTTAGATTATATTAGCTACCTATATATCTTATACGAAATCGCAACTTTTAATAATCTTAGCTAAAACTATTAATAAGAATAAGTACTTAGTATAGTTAACTTATATAAAAGTATACTAATATTACTATATTTAAAAGAGTTTTACTCTTTTCTAAAGGAAAATCTTATAGTCTACTAAAGAAGTAAGTACTATATCGTTAAAAATCTTCGCGAATCGATCCTTCTATATATACAATATTCGGCGAATATTAAAAAGGCGCGAAACTAGTACTATATCTCTAATAGAAATTCCCGAAGATATAAACTATATATTTATAGCGTCTTAGCTATCGGTTATAATACTACGCTATTAAGGGTAAAATAGGATTTTAAAAAGGTTTCCCTTTAAGTTTAGAATCCCTATATAAACTAGCTTAGTATCTATATTAAACTTATAACGAATTATATTACCATTATCGTAGATTTTATCGTAGTTCGAATTTTTCGCTAAGTCTATTTCTTTTATAAAACTTAAGTTAACTATATTATTTAGTACTATAATACCTAGTAATTACTCTAAAATATCTCCGTTAATCGCTTATATCTCTAAAGAGTATTTAAGTAAATCCTTTGTATTTAATATTACTATTAGTAATATAATACAAGCTTTAATCGTAAAGCTAGTCTTAAGTATCTAGTCGTTTATCGTAGTATCGAAGCGTTTCGCCCTACGTTTATCGTAGTAATCTTAGCTTATATCGTAGCTATTTATCTATATATCGTAGTTGGAGTCTAAGCTATTAAGCTTTAACGAATCTAATACGCTAGTTACTCCTTTTCCCTTCGCTTATACTTTACTACTATCTATAGTATTTAGCGTATCATATATTAATATATCGTAGTTATCCTTATACTAGCGATACTTAGCCTTTTCGAAACTCTTTTACTTTATTTCGCTAAGCTATTAAGATAATTAATCTAATATTAACTTATCGTATTTTATAACTAAATTTAGCCTTTTAACTCGTAGTATTTAACTTTAAATCTAAAGGTTCCGCGATCGTAGCAAATTCCGCAACTATATTAACTTATACTATAAAATAATATTCTATCGTAACTAATAATCGTATTTTATAAAGATAATAGCTACGTATTTAAAACTATTTATCGTAATTAGTAAATAAGGTAAAAATTCTTAAAACTTCTAATTAAATTAGACAAATCGGTAAAACTTAACTATTAATCTTAGCGCTCGTAACGCCGATATCGCTAGTCGGAAAGTTATATTAAAGTACGTTAGTAGAATAATTAATAGTAAAAGTAAAAGGAAGTTAAGATTTCGTAATAAATTAGAAATTCTAAAGTACTTTGCTAAAAGCTTAGCTCTACTTTCGTATATTTCTAATCTTAAGTAGTATATTAGCGAAATAGTTACTAAGTATATCGTAGTATTATATTTAAGGGAATATCTTAGAAACAAAAGGCTATTTAAATAGTATAAGCGAATATAAGTATATTCCTAGTTAATCTTATAAGTCTACGATTTTAAAATTAATATGTAAACCCTATAGCTGTTATCTAGCTACTTATCTCCTTTCGTATCTTAAATTATACTCCCTTTATAACTTAGGATTATTCTTTTAAGTAAAAGAAATTCTTCGTAATCTTAACTACTTCTAATACTATTATAAGTTTACAAACTTCTACGAAATAATCGATAGTTTCTACGTTTATATATATATCGATATTTATTAATAAAGCTAAGATTAGTAGTTCTACTTCGACTAACGTAATAATAACCGTCTCCTCGTACTTATTTTATCCTTATATAGTAATAATATCTAACTCTTAATCTTACTTTGTACATATACGCTTATACTATACCTAACTTAATAGTATATTAAAGGATTTATCTAAACTATATACAAATATTCGCGCGATTGTTAAAATATTTCTAATTATAATATTAGCGACGATATATTTCGAAACTATATCGCTTTAATCGCTAACGAAAGAAATCGGTAGTAGTAGATTTAGTTTCTCGATACATATTTTGTATCGCTTCGTAAACTTAAGCGAAATACAATTTAAAGAAGATTTATCGTTAAATATTATACGAATCGTATATACACCTTCGATCGAGTTACTAATATATTCGATACTAATATTCCCTACTACTTTAACGCTAAGAGTAATATCTTAGTATTAAATACTTTATTTTATAAATAAATCTTCGTCGAATTTATAATAGCTAGTAAGCTTTAGTAGTATAATAGCCGAAGTAACTTTAAGATATAACTTAGTTATCTTAGACTTCTTTCGCCGTTTACGTAATATATAATTTTCGGTAGCTAATATCCTACTTATATTAATATAAAGGCAAAGCGCTACGTTAAAAAACTATAATAGAAGGATATATATACTTACTTTGTATAAGAGTATCGTAATATCGATAAGAAATAAAGTTATTTACTATATAACGATAATATACGATTATTTTTTAATAACTTCTTTAGTTCGATTTTAAAACCGTTTTTAATACTAAGTTAACGTAGCTTTAATCTAAGTAACTTATTCCTTTATAAAATTAAGTATAAATAGAATATTCGTTCTAAATACTTTCTTACCTTCGCTACGCTAGTAAAATTCTTCGCGTATACGCTATACCTTACGTTTTATAAGCTTATTAATTAATTTTACGTACTAATATCGATTATAATCGTCTCAGAAGTTATTAAAATTACCTTTAGTCGAATTAAATTTAATATCTTCAAATCCTACCTTAGATATAATATTCGTAATATCCTTTAGTCTAATATTAGATATCTTATTAGTAATATCTTTAATCTTAATAATATAAAGTTTTAAGTTTAGTATTACGACTAGTAAAAGACGTAGTTTTAATATAATCTTAAGCTTAAGCTTTATAACTTACGTAAGTTACGTTAAAAGACTCTTTTTATTCAACGACTTAGGTTCTTTATAACGAATAGCTCGTATAGCCTTTACTTTAAACTACTTTATATAGTATAATATATTTCGAGTTTATTATAAATCGTCGTTTTACTAAAGTAATAATAAAAGTATATTAATCTAACTTATATTTAAAGATATCTTACGAACCTCTTCGATAGTAATATAATTAACCTTAGTAGTTTAAGGTGCTAGTAGTAGTTTAGTAGCTGTATTCTATTATTTATATTATTTGTTTTTAAGCTATTATATTATCTAATTACATTTAATCTCTTTAATTCTTTTACGAAATTCTTTGCAAATAAACATAATATAGCTTATTCTAGTATAATTATTGTATTAAATATTTATCTAACGTTTAAAGTTATATCTACTTTAGTTATATTTACCTTAGTTCTATATTTACAATATATTATTCTTATATATCCGAGTTAATACTAGTGCTATTAGTATTATAAGCGGTTACGTCGTAGCTAGTTTATCTAATAGCTTTTCAAATATATATATAAATACTTTAAAGCTTTTCGAATTAGTATTGTTTATATTTAAATAATCTAACTCGCGCGGAGGTACTTTACTATATAAATTATAATAAGCTATAAGTTCATTATATACTTCGCGAAACGTAGTAGTTTTAAGAAGTATTTAAATACTTTTATCGTCGATACTTATTTTATCTTTATAAGATAGCTTATCGATAACCTATTCTTAAATATATATATCTAATAAATTATTAACAATATAAATTAATATATTAGACGCTAAGATTTATTTATACGAATCTAAGTATAGTCGTAGATTAATTCTCTTTATACGCTTAGCGTAGTTGTATAGTAATTCGCCTACTTTATATAAAAACGATATAGCTTTCTATAGTATAATCGTATTTGTAGTAGATACGAGTTTTAAGAAACGTTTCTTTAAAGTAGTAATTAATATTTCTATACTCTACTTATCCTTAATTTACACTTTATTATAATACTAGGTAAATACTTTTCTATAGAGGCTAGTGCGAAACTATACTTTTAAGATACACTCTTTATTTACTACTTCGGCCGTTATAAGTATTAGGAGGAAAGACGTTTATAATACTTCAACGTATTTATCCGTAGATTCTTAGTAGGTATCTAAGAAGCGTAGCTACTTTATAATAAAGACTAAGTACAACGTAGCGATATATAAGAATAACGTTATTAATAAAGATAAGAGAAATAAGAGTAATATCTTTATAGAAACTTTCTTAATACTAAAGTTATCGAAAAACTTTAAAAATTATATAACTATAACTAAGATAGCTAGCGATAATAGAAAAAGTAGTAGTAAATACTTAATCTCTTTGTCTAAAGAGTCTAAAACGTCGAATTACTAAAATTAGACGAAAAAATAGCTTAATTCTTTAGAATAATTAAAAATAGACGATAAAAGTATATAATTATAACTCTTAAACTAATAACTTTGAACTATTTTATTTTAAAAATAAGAAGTAGAATAATAATAATTAAAACTAAAGTTTATATCGTTTACTTTAAAAGAAAATAAATCGAAAAAAGTTCTCTAAGCTTAGGTTCTTTGAAGATAAATAAGTCTCTAAGTAGATACGTTATAATTATATAAATACTTAATTACGCCTTTAATAGTATACTTGCCTCTTTAAACGTATACTTTCTTTACTAAATAGTACGCTTACTTCTCTTAAATACGTACTTGCTACTTTAAATAGGTGTACCTACTTTACTAAGTAGTATATCTTCCTTTATAAATAATATATCTTCTTTTACAAAAACTCTATTTAGAATTTCGCTAAGTTTAAAACTTAGTCGTTATATAATAGTTATATATCTTAGTCGTAGTTGTTTAGTATAATACTACCTATTCGACTAGAGTCGAAATTTCTAAATTCGAAATTCAAATATATCGGTAGAAGCGTAGTATATAGCTAGTATCGTAGTACTAAGCGTAGCGTAGTCTACTACTCTAATTTTCACTAAGTCTCTTAATATAGTAAAATATATATCTTATCTACTCGCAGCGTATATTATCTATATTAGATCGTATACGTTTTTCTACTACGTAAAGGTACTTGTTCGCTAAGTATATATTGTTAAAATAGCTAATATTCTATATTATCCTAAGTACCATTCTAATTACGCGTTAGTATTGTAGTTAGGAATCTATTCGTCTACTAGTTTATCGAAATTATCTATTTATCTATCGTACTTCGTATCTACGTTATCGTAGTATCTAGCTCGCTTATCGTAGCTCGAGCTAGCTACTCTCTAAGCTACCGCTTATATTTCTTTAGTACTCTTTACTCTTATAGTTTATCTAAGCTAACTTAATATATCGCTATCGTATACTCTTTTGTCTACTAGTATAACTCTCTTTAGCTTACTCTTCTAAAAGTATTACGTAAAATTATTTATAGTAACTAGCTATAATAGTTTAGTAGCTAGTTAAATATTAAGTTGTCGCGTTTTAGAACTTAGCTATTGTCTTAAAACCTAAATATCTAGCCTTTTAATAGTTTAAGTAGAAAAACTCTCCCTAACTCATTAGGTATTATAGTATTGTATAAATTAATAAACTTAGTCGTAGTTTAGAACTATTAAAAGAATTCGTAATAATATTTCGAATTAGCTAATTAGATTTATATTAGTTAAAAATATCAATATTAATAAAATTCGTAATAATATTTTAAGTATTTAGTAAGTCTATACGAATTGTCACGAGTAGTATATTCGGCAATAGAGACTAGTGCTGTAATAAGCCTACTACCTATAGTAATATTTTAGCTGAAGAGTAAAAAGAGAAAAACAGTAGAAATCGCGAGATCTGTAGATCTGTAAAGGCAACTACGTTGTAGGCGCATAGGCTACCCTAGCGCGAGTGCATAGACTTTCCTACACTCGTACTAGTACTATAGTATAGGCTAACTCCAAATCCACTAGTAGCTACACATGCCGCCAAAACCTATAAGATCTTGTAGCTAGAACTTGCTAACTATAATACTACCCCTTTCTAAAAAAAAACGATCTAACTATAAATTAGCTAGAATTAAACCTACAGCATTACAACTAGTAGTAATTGAACTCGCGTATAAAAGACTACGTTCTAAGTAGTAGAGGGATACCTTCGAAGGTTACTTTTAGTACGATATCAATTAAGGCCTTTAATCTAATTACACTATAGCCAAATCTACTTATAGACTTAATATAATTATTGCAATTAGTTCTACTAAGGTACCTTATAACGACTACGGTATTAGCTATTCCTTTATTAGTTTACGTAATCGATATTAATTAAACTTTTCAAATATAATAGAATATTCCTAATATCTATATAAATATTACATTTATCTATAGCGATATAGTTAGCGTTCTTAGGTATACGATCCGCTATTAGTTACGGTTAGAAGCTTCAATTGAACTTTAGCCGCTATCAATTAAGATTAGATTAGTATACCTTTCGTTTCTAGCTTAATCGGCGAAGTTAAACGTTAGCCGTAATAAGTACGTTATTATCTAGGTATACCGGGTCCTCGGCGTTAGCCTCTACCGTCTTCTCCTATTCGGCTAAACGTAGTAGTAGCCCCGGCGTATTAGGGTTATCGGCGTAGTACTTACGTAGCTTAGCTACCGCGTTCTTAAAATTAGCGGCGTTGTAGTAAACTAAGTCGGGGTCCTAGCCTTTCTACTACATTTAATATTACAAGCGCTTATAGTATAGCCATAAGGCTAAGACTTTCTCGACTATCTATTCCTCTTCGTCGTAGATTATCTTACTATTAGGCCGTTTTAGTACCTATTTCGGAAACAAGTTATTAAGACAACGACGTAGCTGGTCGAGCGAAAACGTATCGGTGCCTTTCTATCTTAAGGGTACTTCTAGTTAATAGGAATAACCTCTCATAGCCTTAATCTTAAAGGCTTAACGTATTATTAGGTAATCTAGCTTATCGCTAAGGTAGCTATTAGACTAGACCTTTTTCTCGATAATAACTTTATCGCTTACGCTAAAGTTAAGTTCGTAGCAATACTTATTTACCTATTAGATTATCTAGTCTTAGGCCTTTAAGATATTCTTAGTTATTTTATCGTAATAAGTCTTAAGGGTAGTCGCTATATCTTAGGCCTTTTACTAAGAAAGTCTCTCTTTAATTAGTAGCCCCTCTAGATCTAATCGCTTCTCTTAATCCTAGGTATAAGGTATAAGGAAACTTATTATAACCTCGTAGGGTAATATACTAGTGAAGTTATAAAGGAGACTATTTTAGATAAAGTCTAAGACGAATATATATAATACCTAATCGTCTTAAGTATAATTGATAAATATTCGTAATCGTTAATTAATATACTAGTTTATAATCTCTACTTATCTAGCTATTTATAAGTATTCGGATAAGGAATACTTCTAATTAATTCCTAGTATTTTTAACAATTCATTTATCAAATTGGTAATAAATTAAAGACCTTAGTCGCTCGTAATAGTTTCGGGTAAACTATAGTAGCGATACGAGCCTTAATAGTATAATAAAGCCGCTTCCTTTACCGTAACTATTATATTATAAGGCATTAGGTATAAGGACTTAGAGAACCTATTAATTATAACTATTAGATTATTATAACCCGATATCCTATCTTTTAGCATCTCTTTAAAGTCTATTACGATATACTACTAGCTTTTCTATAGTATAGGGAGTAGATATAATAGTTCTAAAGTCTTATCTCTTAAGACCTTCGAAGATTAATATAAGTAGTTAGTAACGTATCGAGCGATATCGGTACTTATACCCTTCTACTAATATTATACTATAATTAGCCTTTGTATCTTATTCCGTCTTAGGTATATAGTCGTTAGGCGACTATAGATCTCCTTTAGTAATTTAGTACGAAGGTTGTTAGTTTCTAAGATAACTAATTGTTCGTTAAAAGTTAAATAATAGCCGCCTCGGAGCCTAAATAGGCTATCTAGTTTATCTCTTACGTAATATCGTAGAGGTTCGAGGGTATCGTCGATCTAGTTCGCTCTAAGGACTACGTTAGTCAATTAGACTTTAGATATCGTAGGTACTTAGATATCGTCTAAGTTAACGATTAAGGCGATATCTATATCTATATCCGAGTTAGCCTTTTTGAATATAGCTATAGTACGTTTCTATTCTATTTTGCTCTTAATAGTCTTAACGTTCTCGATTTTGCGAGAGAGAGCGTCTACCGCTACGTTCTAAGTACTAGGATAGTATATTAGGAAGAAATAGTATTAAGCTATTAATTCGTTCCAACGAACTTAATATCTATTAAGCTTTTACTTAGTACTAAAGTATTCTAAGGCTTAGTAGTTAGTAATAACTTCGAAGTTTTACGTTTATATATTAATTAATTCGGTATACTAATATTCGAGCGCTTTTACTATAGCGAGTAGCTCTTTATTATAAATAGAGTACTACGTCTTAGCATCGAATATAATATTAGATAGGAATACTACTAAGTACTATTCGCCGTCGAATAGATCCTTTTAAAATAATACGCTTTTAATAACTCCTTCTAAGGCGTCGGTTTCAACTTATATCGGTAGGCCGGGTACGAAGTATTATAAGAGTAGCGTAGAGAATAGGTAAGACTTAAGCTATTCGAAAGCGTTTTAATAGTTGTTTATCTAATCGAAAAGAACGTTTTTCTTAGTTAAATTATTAAGAAGCTTAGTAATACGTCTACAGTTTCGAATAAATTTACGATAGAAATTGTAGAAACTAAGGAAGGACTATATTCTTTAGATATTCTCTAGCTACTACTAATACTATACTACTTCGATCTTTTTTAGGTCGACCGAAATTCTATCTATTCTAACGATAAACCCTAGGAACTTAGTTTAAGTAACGTAGAATTTATATTTATCGAAGTCGAGCTAGAGACCTACTACCTTTAACCTTTCTAATACTCAGCGTACGTAGATTTAGTACTCTTTAATCGAATTGGAGAAGATAAATATATCGTCGATATATACGTTGTAAAAATCATCGAGGTATTCTATTAAGGCTTCGTTGATATAGCGTTGAAAGGTTAAAGAGTTATTCGTTAAACTAAAGGGCAAAACTTTATATTTGTATATGCTATAACGTATACGGAAAGTCGTTATTTCCTCGCTATCGAAGTATATCCGGATACGGTAGAAAGCTTAGCGAATATCGATTTTCGAGAAGATTTTTGCCTTAGATATATATAAAAGGGTCTCCTTAATTAGAGGTAGTAGATATCGGTCTTTTCTAGTAATAGCGTTGAGCCTCTTATAGTCGATATAAAACTGTAATTCTTCGTTTACTTTCGATACGAAAAGAATAGACGCTACCTATAGCGTAAAGCTTACTTTAATAAATCCTTTAGATAAGTTTTCGATAATATATTAATAGTAAGCTTTCAATTCTTTAATCGATATCTTATATAATAAGCTATAAGAGAGGTCGTTTATCGACTTTCTTTCTTCTAATTTAATCTTATAGTTGTAAAGTTTCGGCGGAGGTAATTTGTTAGATTCTACTTTGTTAAAGCTATTAAGTAGATTATAATAGTATTCGGGTACTATTTCTAAGGCCTATTTGTAGAGCTTAGGGCTATCCTCCGCGAAAGCTACGTCGTAGGTTTATTACTTTTCTTAAATAAACCGGTCGATCTCGTATAGGCTTGTTACTCCGATATACGACTTCTTTACTAGGAGCTTTAACGGAGTAGCGCCGATAACAGCTAAGTCGATAATCTCGTAGATAAGTCGAGTTAATCGTAATCCCTTCGGAGTAATAGCGTATACTACGAGAGGTGAGAGGAACAAGGCTAGCGGAAGGTATAGGCGTTATTTTATCTATACTATCTTTAGGGAGAAGGAATATCTTAAAACTCTTCGGAGTAGGTCTAGGTTATTTGTAAAACGACGATAATCAAGGAGGCGCGTTATTAGTATAGGCTAGTCGTTAGCCTATTCTCTTACTTTATAGCGCTTCTTATTAAAGAGTTCCTTTATACGTTATTATATCTAGTCTAAGACTTTAGTACGCCTCGGATTACGGTAGCGGCTAGCCTTACGGCAGCGTAATTCTTTCTTAAGAGTAGTATCCCTTCGGCGTAAATTCGCGTCGTATATTAGGTTAGGCTATAAATTTATTAATAACCTATCTAGTTTAAGGTCGCCTAGTTTATCTAGTCTTTAGTTAGAGAAGAATATTAGGCGCCGGCGCTAGGAGTCTATAAGGATATTATAAGCGGCGAACTATTTGTAGCCGATAATTAGGTTATACTTTATATCGATAATAAGGAAATAAGTATTTTATACTATACGATCTTATATTCGAAGATATTCGTATAAAGCTATATCGATCTATTAGTATAATTTGCCGTCGAAACTACTAATTAAGTATAGCTTGAATCTTGTAACGATATCTAGTTGTAGATATTTTTTTAGTTATTTAGCGAAAGTAGTACTTACGAATAAGTAGCTATTTACTCTTATATTAGGTAAGGTATTTTCGGTAGTTAAGGATATTCTATTATAGGCTATAGTACTAGTTATTATTAAAGGCGTTCCTCCTAAGTAATAGGAGAGGAAGTTATATAGTATATCTTTAAGGGTATCTTCGATACTTACGATAAGAAATACGTTCCTTAGAAGAGAGTCTTTATTCCCTAAGGTACTTAGTTTTTTAAAGTCTTAGCCTTAGCTTCGTTAACTTTACTAAGAACCTTTTTTATCTTAATTTTACTTATAAAGTTATCGTTATACTTATCGATAATAGCTTAGATACGAGCTTAATAATCTAGTAAAGCGGCTTATACCTTTACTAGGTATTCGTAAGTAATATAACTAGTCTATTTGTAGTTAAAATAGCGTTTTTCGGCGACGAGCTTCTTTAGCTTCTCGACGAGTATACGCTTACGAGCTTTCGCTCTAGAGATAATAGTAGTAGTACATTATCCCGAGCTTAGCGTAGTCGTTATAGTCGTTTTCTTAGTAGTAGTCGTAGCTTTAGCTATCGAAGTTTAAGTAGCGTTATAAGTTATATTAGCTTACTTATAAATATAAGCGATTTGAAAGCCTTAGTTAATAAAGTCTTCGAAAATAAGGCTTATATCGATATAGAAGGTAGCTAGAGTAGTCTTTAAGCTAGAGAAGAGTTTATAATAAAACTTAGCTTTCTAATCTTTTTTGTTTTTACGATATTTACTAGCTAAGCGTATAAAATTGTTTTTAAAGGTATCGAAGTCGCTTCTAAACTTTATCTCTAAAGTATTATATTCGATAAAAATCTCTTCGAATTTGTTCTTATTAACGTACTTAGATTAGAGGTACTTTAATAGTTTATCGAAGGTATCGAAGTAATTGAAGTTCTTCTCTTCGAAGTAAAGCTATAGCGACTAAGTAGTAATTCTACTAAGATATCCTTCGATATAGGCTATTTTCGTAGTATCGTTCTCAAAGTAATTAGTATTAACGTAAAATTTACTCTTAAGGTTTTGAAACTAAATTTTGAAAGGAAATTTGTCTTTATTCTTATCGTAATAGAAGATCGAAAAGTTAGGAACCTTCGTAAAATACTTCGTACTTCCTTCGGTATAAGACGATCGAGTATTATCGGCGGGAGTTATCTAATAGGTATTTATTAATAAGTCGACTATATAATCCTAAAGCTATTAAATTCGCTTATCTTTCTTAGCCTATTAATCAAAGAACGAAGTAATAATAGTTTCCTTTTCGTTCAACTTTTCTTATATAAACTATAATATAGCTATATTATTTATTAGCTTCTCGGCTATAGTCTTATCGTCGTTAGATATAGTTAATATAAGGCGTTGAACTTCCTTATCAAATTCGTAATACTAAGCGGCGAAGATATTGTATTTGTTTTCTATATTCTTCGCTAAGCGGGTAACGTCTTATATTTACTATTCGCGAGCGATTATTAATATCGTTTAAAGTTTAACTTTAACGAATATAGTGGCTTCGTTTTACTAAGTAAGGCTTAAGAAACCTTTCTAGTCGATAATTCTATTCGCGTTAGGCTAAGCTACCTTCCCTTCTTTTATTAGAGGCGCAAATAGTATATTAGAATTTATAGTCTTTTTACTATAATATTCGGCGAATACCGTAAAGTGTACTAGCAAATCGACTATAGTAATATAGTTATAGTCGAATTCTTTATAGTTTAGGTAGTTCGAGGTAGCTAATATCTTTCAATACTTATTTGTAAGATAAGTTTATAAGATTGCTATATCTTCGGTCTTAGATTACTCCTCGTTTTTAGCGTAAGCGATAGTAGTATTAGTACGTTCTAAGCCGTATAACTAGGTAAAGTTTAGGGATTAACGCCTAAGCTTAGTAGCTTAGATCTTTTTAAGAGCTAGCTAATTCTTCGTAAGGTCGATGAGATTAAAGCAAATCTGCTTTTTAGTAGTCTTAATCTACGTAGTAAGCTCTTTCGAAGTATATACTATAGTATCTATATATCGGATAACTAATTAATATAGGATCTATCGTAGTTTATCGGCGATTAATACTTAGTATATAAATTGCGTATCTTCGGGTTCCTACGAGAGTAGGGATCAATGTTTCGGTGTTTTAGGTAACGCGTTATAGTCTATAGAAACGCGTAAGATAAGATATTAATTACGCCTTCTTAGATAGTAGATGAGAGTTAAAATATAGTGTTATAAGTAGTATATTCGGCAATAGAGACTAGTGTTGCAATAAGCCTACTACCTATAGTAATATTCTAACTAAAGAGTAAAAAGAGGAAAATAGTAGAAATCGCGAAATCTATAAATCTACAAAGGCAACCACGTTGTAGGCGCATAGGCTACCTTAGCGCGAGTATATAGACTTTCCTACACTCGTACTAGTGCTATAGTATAGGCTAACTCCAAATCTACTAGTAGCTGTACGTGTCGCCAAAACTTATAAGATCCTGTAGCTAGAACCTGCCAACTATAACACAAATAGTGAAATTCTTACTAACTATAAAATTCGTTCCGATATAATACTAACGTATATATCGATTATAAAGTCTATCTTAGCTTTATGCAAAATCGTAGAATATATCGTAGTTGTAAGATTTATCTTAGCCTTAAGTATTAGCGTCAAAAGTATAGAAAAATAAATATATCGAAGATATCGAAGAGTAGGTTTAGTATAAGATAATACTATAAATAAACCTCCTACTAAGATTACTATAAAATAGTAGCTAAAATAAACGTAGGAATTAATAATAATAAGTAGGTTATATTATTATTAAGATTAACCTTTTAGTAGGCTAAGGAAATCTAGCTAAGTAGGTAAAATAATTACGTACTCGTTTTCTACCATCTTACGCGATAATGACTACACTTAACTGTCGGCGACTCTAGTCGTTCGATTATAATAAAGTAGCGCGATAGTACTTCGAAGAATAAGGTGTGTAAAACTCGAAACGGAACTTAATAAAGGCGAAGTCTAAATTTCTAACGTTATAAGTACGTTACTCGGGCAATACACAAAGCATAACTTAGAAGTCGATAAGTATCGCATAGTATAACTACTAGTCTCTTTTAGTTCCTTTCTACGAAACTATTATTCTACAACTTTGCTTCTATACTACGATATACTTACCTTATTCTAAATTCTACTCCTTTCGCATTTAAGTCTCGTTACGAATAGCTTTATTACGAAGATGTGTAAAAAGGCTACTTGTAGCACTTGTAGTAAGCCCTTTTGTTTATATAATTAATAATAGGCTTAGACTAATTTTAACTATAGAAAAAGTAACTTAGCAGAGCTGCGGTAATTATGTTCCAAAGGTTATATCCGAGACTATATAAATAATAAAAGAGTCAAAAATCTTAGTAGAAGAGTCGACTAAGTAAGCTAGAAAAACTTAATAAGGGAGTCGAACTACAAATACGTAACATATACTAAGAAGGTACTTTTACTAGATATTTTACTACAACTATAAGGCTTATACTACTACAATCGCAAAACTTATACTATTAAAGTATAATTGCAAAACTTATATATATTATTAAAATTATAAAGCTTATACTACTATAATTAAAGTAAGTATAATATTATACGTAAAGTAAATATAAAAACTATTATAATAAACTTAATATATACTTAGTATATACTTAGTATATACTTAGCATATACTTAATATATACTTAGTATATACTTAGTATTATATTTATTTTATAATTATAATATAGTAAAGTAGTATAAGCTTTGTAATTTTAGTAGTGTAAGATTTACAATTATAGTAGTGTAAGCTTTACAATTATAGTAGTGTAAGCTCTGCAATTATAGTAGTGTAAGCTCTACAATTATAGTAGTGTAGGCTCTACAATTACAGTAGTGTAAGCTCTGCAGTTACAGTAGTGTAGGCTCTGCAATTATAGTAGTGTAGGCTCTGCAATTACAGTGGTGCAGGCTTTGCAATTACAGTAGGTTATCTAAGCGAAGTACCTTTCTAGCATATGCTACGCATTTGCACTTCGACCCCCCTGCCAAGTTTTTCCGGCCCACTCGGTCGACCCCTCTGCTAAGATTTTCGACCCCCCGGCCATTTGCAACCTCTCCGAGACCTCTAAACAAGATTGGTGTGCTTGCGAGCCCAAGGTCGACAAGGGAGGGAAAAGTTATCCTCCCATGGCTGGAAAGCCCGATCACCCGGCGTAGGGCAGCAGAGCAACGTAGGCAGTTTAATGGTTCGCTTCCAGGTTGTTGAACCTCTGAAAAGGGCGGGAAACCTGTGGTGCGGAGGAACCTCGAAGGATAGCCGCCTCAGAGTGACCGGCGGGCCTAGCAGACAGGCTGAGACAAAGACATCTCGCCAAGACGCTCGTTTTACATAATGGCCACAGTGTCATATCCCGATCGCCGATCGTACATCTGACTTTGGTCGCCGAAGCACACCGGGCAGGCGCCACACTGCCACAGCCAGCACAGCCCGATGGGACGTCATCGGCGACCCATGTAGCTAGCCTGCTTAGCGGGCATCGGGCATCGTACATTCGGGTACGGAGCTTATGACGTTGTCTTTCCGGTCGATATGGAGCGACTGCCTCAAATCCCGGCCAGGCAGGGGGGGATATGCCGGCAGCCGGGGGCGGCAGTCAGGGTAGCCGCCACGAGCAGTCCGGGGGCGGTGGGTAGGGGCCAATTTGAGGACCGACAATTTTACACCGCCATGGTCCGCCGTGTCGCCGTAGAACTCGGCCGCGGTGGGTTGTAACTCTGGCCCTTTAACTTTTAAGTTGAGCCAATTGCCGAACCCGTTGCCGCCTGAAGATATGTCTTTGGAATAGGGGAAGGCTCCCGCCCAATTTTGACACATGATTCCCTTGCGCGGCTCGGGGGAGTCGGTTCCCGGGGGTGTCGGTGAACCAACATTTCCTAATCTAATCTCCTGCCCTCTCAGCAAACAACTAATCCAGCCGCCGACGTCGCCGATCGTCTGGAACTCGATCGTCGCCGACGCCCTGAAACCCCCAAGCTCGCTCAAGCAGTGGTCGCCTTATACTGTGTATAGGTATATAATGCCTGTCCATGGTCGGTTGCAATAAACTTCTTGTCACATATGCACATCCTCAAGCTCTCTTCTTGCCAACAAACTCTACAGCATCACACGTATTGTCAATTGAGATGACTCGCACAACATCAGCCCCCCGGGCCCAGGATGAAGGACCGGACCTGGAGATGAACACGGTCAAGAGTGCTCATCTTGCCAATGATATTGTCAATTCCTTTGGTTGGGCCGACCTCAACGTCGTCGTCAAGGATCGAAAGACCAGCGCGCCGCTATCTATCCTGTCAAATTCATCGGGCTTTGCCCGTGCCGGGGAGATGCTGGCCATCATGGGTCCTAGCGGTTCAGGAAAGACAACACTCCTAAACGCGCTTGCTCATCGAGTGGCCGCAGCCGGGGCGACCACCACGGGGGACATTCTTGTCAATGGTCAAAAGGTGTCGCTGCAAACTCTTCGAGACTTGTCTAGTTACGTGGAGCAGGAGGACGCCTTGATCGGTAGCCTGACTGTCAGGGAGACCATGATGTTTGGGGCTCGGCTCTCTCTTCCGAGGTAGGTGTAAAAGTTGTTGGAGCTATTCTTCTCCTTAGATGACACTCGCTTACAAAGGAATCTCAGCACCACCAGCAAGAAAGAAGCGTTTGAGCGCGTCGATAATCTGATAGCTAGCTTCGGTCTGCAGTCGCAGGCACACACCATCGTCGGCACGCCGATCAAAAAGGGTCTGAGCGGCGGGCAGAAGAAGCGGCTCGGTATCGCAAGTCGGCTAGTGACGAACCCGAAGATACTCTTCCTCGACGAACCAACAAGTGGCCTGGACTCGGCCCTGAGCCTCGAAGTGTGCAGTTACATCAAGAACATCGCCAGAAAATACAAGGTCAGTAGCTATATGCCCGGCCTGGACGGGATGGAGAAACGACCCAGTACTGACTCACACTCGCAGCTCGTAATCGTGGCTTCGATCCATCAACCGTCCTCGGCAACCTTCCAGCAATTTGATCACCTCTGTCTCATGTCTGGCGGGCGCACATGCTACTTCGGACCCGTCTCAGGGGCGACTCGGTACTTTGGGAGAACGGGATACCCGATCCCGCCGGAGACGAACTCTGCCGAGTTCTTCCTCGACCTGATCAATACCGACTTGGACAAGAATGGTGAAATTGTCCGTCGAACCGACGACATATGCAAGTCCTGGGACACGGCCGAGGAGCGTACCCTTGTCTCGCAAGCGATTTTGAAATCCCGGGAAGGCTCCGCCGGCGGCATGTCACACTACGCAGTAGACCGCCCAAGCAGGTTGATGGTCCCCGTGGTTTTGCTCCGTAGATCGTGGATCAAGTCGTACCGCGACATCATGGCATACGGGATCCGCATCGCCATGTACCTCGGTCTCGCCATCCTTATGGGCACCGTCTTCCTCCGGTTCCAGGCGGAACAGAAGTATGTCCAGCCTTACATCAACGCCATTTTCTTCGGCGGCGCGTTCATGTCCTTTATGGCCGTCGCATACGTCCCGGCCTTCCTCGAAGACCTCAGCACCTTTCGACAGGAGCGTGCCAATGGCCTCGTCGGGCCCCTGGCCTTCATGATCTCCAACTTCATCATCGGACTTCCCTTTCTCTTTGTCATTGCTCTCCTTTTCTCAGTTGTTGCATACTGGCTCACGAATTTCCGCGCGGATGCCTCTACCTTCTTCATGTGGGTTTTGTGGCTGTTCCTCGACCTCCTCGCTGCAGAGAGTCTCGTCGTTTTCGTGTCGTCCATCTTCAACGTCTTCGTCGTGGCCCTCGCCGTCACGGCCTTTGCCAATGGACTCTGGATGTGCGTCGACGGCTTCTTGGTGCCGATGGATATCCTCAACGCCTTCTGGAAGTACGTCTTCCACTACATCGACTATCAGGCCTACGTCTTCCAGGGTATGATGGTGAACCAGTTTCAGCATGGGGTGTATGAGTGCGATGGAACATCAGCTGCCGGATATCAATGCAGCTATCCGAGCGACATCAATGGAGAAGGCAAGTTTCGCGGCACCGACATCTTACGCCAATTCAGCATCACTACCGGGCTTCAGGGAACCTGGGTGGGCATCACGATCGGCATTATTGCTGGCTATCGCATCCTAGCTTATCTAGCACTGGTTCTACGGAAGTAAGTACCTAAGGTACAGGTAGCTTACCTCCGACTTGAACAACGAACCGTTGGGACCAGTTAGCATATCTATATTAGGCGGACTCAGCAGGTTATCATCGTGATTCCACGACTCTAGGCTCGTTTAGCTAGGCACAGTCTCAAATGTCCAAATATCAGCCCTCAATTGCGACGGAACATCCAGCTGCCTGCGCGTTCGGCTCAATAGCTGACATAAGGTACCTGCGCCACAGTGGGAAACTGGCCTGTGCCCGAGGTACCGTTGTCGGCAGCTGAGATTTGCCGTCGAATTGAGGTTTTCTGCGGGGGTTATGATTGGCTGGAGTAGGTGGGGTAGTCTGCGCGGCTAGTGGGGGTACAAGTCTGCCACCTCAGGAGACTGCAAAGCCACACTGTTCTGAGCATCTGAGACTAGAGGGTTCCCGTTGCACTGCCAGCGACAACCTGGAACAGGCCAACACGCCGTCCTGGCCGTCTGACTACTCTAGCCACAAGGGCAAGCTTCTAACCTGCATTTGACGGAGATGGGACGAGCTGGGCAAAACGGGCAAAATGGCAAGGCTGTCATTGAAAAGCGTTGGTAGAAAAAGCTTGAAAGTGAATTGAAGTTTAAGCGAGAGTTGCGATTGCTAGGATCGATCTCAGATCTGACGCAGTGGAACCTGTATGGATATATCTGTACTGTAGGAAACATCGGCCGAGACATTTACACCTGTGGCAGGATTTCGCATGTTAGCGTGTTATTTCGGAGACGATAGCACGACTGACCGATTAGACGATTATCCGGCGGTGGGACGATAACAAGATTTCCCACGCGCGCTAACACGTGTAATCCTAGTACGTACATGTGAAGCATCGCAAACACCGGCCTTCGTCCGCTTCGCTGGGGAACTTCATCTCCACGCAACGGAAACCCGACAAGGGCTGGCTCTGTTGCCAGAAACTTGTTGGTGTCGCATAAGTCAGTCACAAGCTAATTGCGGTCGGTATGATGTCAGGGGGAGTGCCTTGAGGAACGAAAGGACCATTTCCTCCCCTCCACCCTGCAGGGCTGCGAGGCACAAAGTTTCCCTTCAAGATGACGTCACGTTTGCCGAAGCCCCGCTTTGGTTTCGGGACCGAGATCAAGACCGAGACCTGTGGCCCTAACCCTAACCCTAAGAAAAAGAATCGCCCTTACCCTTTTAAAATCTAACTTTTTTAACTTAATAATTATAATAACTAACGTTACGAAATTTAAATTATTATATTATATTACTTTATTTTAAGTAATTATGCTTTTCCGGTATACAGATGAACTTTAGGAGATAGAAGAGAAGTGGTGAGGGTGTTACAGGGGCGGCAGGTAGGGGGCAGATATTATTAGACCCGCAGGTCCGATGCCAGTATATATTGCTAAAGTAAGCGAGGAGAGTGGGTCATATATATAAATATATATATTATACAAATAAGCTCTATTTCTATATAAAGAGCCTCGTTTTTAATAAACGAGGTTTAGAATTAGGACTAAGCTTAATCTAAACTAGCGTACTAGGGTTTCTCCAAAAGGAGTTTCTAAAAAGGAGATTCCTAAGAATATAGAATAATTAAGTTATACTTTAGTCTAACAATTAAGAGTCTTAGAGCTATAATTCGTAAGAAGATAGCTATAACTACTAAAATAAGTATCGGAACCGATAAACGACCTTCGTCTTTAAGATATACTACTTTAGAGTAATATCCTTAATTCGAAATGTCGAAAATCATCTTAAGTAGCTCGAAGGATTAGGAGGAATTCGATAAGGCCTTCGGAATTAAGGTTAACGCCGAAAATATCGATTACCTCGTTAACTTCGAAAATCTAAAGGACTTCGAAGTAGCGCGAACCCCGAGGCCAATTAGGCCTACGTTTACGAATTATAAGGCGAAAGTCCTAAATACGAAGTTGAAGTTTATTCGTAGAGAAGAACCTACGAAAGGCCTATCCGACCTACTACCTAAAGATAATAAAGCTCTTAAGTTTAAGTAGTAGATCTACTGTTCTAACGAAATTCGGTATAAGGAAGAATACGAAGTTATTTGGAATATTCTCAATTAGATAAACGATACGATAATATCGAACTTCAAAATAACTTATAGCTCCGATATAGGCGGTATCGTGGCTAGTAGAAATATCGCGTAGTTCTATTTCAACCTTAAACGCGCGTATAGTATTAACGAGTTTGTCTTATACGATTAAGCTTAGAAACGTTATAATAACGTACTAAATTAGGCTTTAAAACCTAAGACCGATTAGGACGACTAGATAACGTTATAGGAGACGATAATATAGCGAGTAACTAGTATAAAAGTCGTCGAAGTTTAGAACCTTATAACTTAGTTCTTAGACCTTATTTAATATTTAAAAAGATATTTCTTTATCTTTATAAAGGTAGAATAGAGTTAGTAGCGAATAGTTATCGCTAACGAGATCTACTTTCTAATAGATTTCGTCGCCCACTTTCGCTAGGAGATAGTTAATACCTTAAAAGTAATCGAATTTTTAACCTAAGTAAAGAGAGTTACGAAAAAGAGCTTCGAACCAATATTCTAAGCTACGAAATAAAATAATAATAAATAGATAGAATCCTTAAACGATTATCGCTAATAATAATTTGGAAAACGTCTAAGAAATAAGGTTTCCGACTTTATATAAAGTAGCAGAGACTTTTATATCTTATACGATCGAAACCACCTTCGAGCAAATACTACTAGTTATTAGGTTATATTCCTAAAGAATAAGCCTCTACGGATAAAGATCAACGAGACGTAGGCTTAGGAGTAAGAAAGAAGGCTAAAGAGTAGTAAAGAGGTTTAAGACTTATACTCGAAGCTTAAGAAAGGCGAAGAGTCTACGAATTAATAATAAATTAATCGATCGATAGTTTCCTAATACGTAGCTTTTTTCCTTATATCGAACCTCGAATACCTATTACGTAACTCGGTAATCCTAGACTTAGGGTTAATACTCTATATCTTTAACGAGATCTTAAGATTCTACAATTACGAGTACGTACCTCTATAAGAAGGTATATTCGCGGGATCAAGTCATTTACCTATCTATAGATATAGGAGTATAGATATTAAAGTACGAAATACGATAAACGAGCCTCGTTTCCTTACTCTAAACGGCGTAGTCTTCTATCTAAAGATAGGTACTAACTTAGTATCTTTAAAACGGCTAAGGCAACTAGGATATTAGTAAGATTAGAGAGATAGGTAAGATATAATCCGATATTATAACGAATAACTACTTTATAAGTTATTTTAATACTACGATTAGTATATACTAGAATACCTATTCGTTTCTATAAAAGGAGTTACATTTATAACGAAGAAGCTATAGTTTAACTCTTAGACTAGGAAAAAGCTAAGAAAGGTTGATATAGTAGTCTAGTACCATAGACTAGGGCACTTAGGACCTAGGGTACTAGAGCACCTAATCAATTACACTTACGAAGCTAAAATCATAGGCCCTTTAATAGTCAAATACGATATTTACGGAATCGTAAAGATAAAGCGATAAAAATACTACGAAGTAAGGAAACGAAGCTCGAAACTAAGAGAACGAGTCTTACTTAACTTCTACGACTATTAAAAGAGAATTTACAGGTTTACTTCGTACGTCGTAATATTAGATAGGATGTTAGGCCACGCGTAGGATTATTACTTCTAAAACCGCGAAGTAGATAGCTTACTTTTAATACTTTAGAACTTTACTTAAATATTAATAATAAGGTATTAAATTAAGGTTAAGGTTATCGAGATAGATAACGAGCTTCGAAAGGCTTATTCGATCTACGTATAGCTAGATCGAGAGGGTATTTAAGTAGAAGAGTATATACTACGTACTTAGTAGTAGAATAGCTTTGGAGAACGTATTAGGGGGGTGGTTAAGGAGAAAGTACGATTATTAGTAATCCAAAGTAGGTTTCCTACCGAGTTGTAGCCTAAAATGGTTAAGATAGCCATTTATATACTTAATCGTACCCCTAAGTATAGCCTAGAGTAAAAGACGCCGTACGAGAGCTTCTTTTCGGCTATCTTAGACTCGTCTATTGAAAACCAATCTCGAATTATATACTTGAAAGTCATAGGCTACAAAGCCTTTACGATAACTATAGACGTATAAGAGAAACGATAATAGCTTAAGTCTAGGTTGATCCCTAAAGCCTAGATCGGATACTTAGTTGGATATAATTTAACTAATATCTTCTATATTTAGAACCCTATAACCAACTAGGTATTGAAAACGGGCTGGGGCACAGAGCTCACCAGTTACAACCATACATATAGAAAACGTGTAAGTCTAATAGGCAAGATATACACTAACTAGTCGGGACGGTTATAGGCGTCATAGGGAAAAATAACTAGAAGTCCCTAAGCTCCCGCTCTAAGGTAGATAAGTGTCTTAAGGCTTAATCAAACAGAGCCTATTAAACGAATTAGCAAGTAGGCATTAGTTCTATAGATAAGGTCATATAAGAGACTTCAAAATAAGGGTTTAATGGTTTTGATTTTGATTAAAGACTACTCTTAGAGTTGCTTATCCTTCTATCTACTTAGGTTTGATCAAACGAACGCTTTAAATCCTACCTAGCCGATAACCGGCTATAAGTCCTTAGTAGGTCTACATACCCTACTTCACTCCCTCTTACGGAAGTAGGCGGCATAGTAGACTACCTTCCGTCAAATACCAAATCACTACGTTAAATAGGGATCGTATACTCCTCCCTACTCCTATATGCCTTTGATCATCGTTCGTATCTAAAGCAACGCTGCCCCAAGTTATCTAAGTCTATCCTTATCTTACCATCCTTCGTATCCTTCTTACGTATCACTTCTTCTTTTTCTTATACTACTCCGTAGGATCGTATAGCGGCGCTAGATCTAAAGCGTTAGGATTATTCTGAACTTCCGTATATTTAGCCCAGCCAAGCCAGCCGCAGATATATAATCCTTCTAGAAAGTCCTTGCCTACCCAATCCTAATTTGGATATAACAGGTACTCCTTCATAAGCGTCTACTCATTAGGACGGGGTCGAACAACTAGGGTAGCCTACTCCATCTACTATAATCTCGTAGATTATCGAGTTAGCACTTATGCTAACCTCCCTCGTAGGGCCGATGTCGACCCTCCTTTTGTACCTAATGCCGACCCTCCTCTTATCGGAACCCAAATATTCCTCTTATCAATACCTAACGACTTTTCTCCGAGCAAGTCTACCGGAGGACTATTAGGTAAATCCGACAAAGGCGAAGAAGACTTAGAATAGAACGTTCGTTCTTCAAATCGATAGACTTAATCATCTAGCCCTAGCATCATCGAGCTACCGAAGTCCGGTTACTACGGCGGTACCTAGGCCGTCGTACGGCTAGAGCTTAGTCGTAAGGGCCTATCCATACTCAGGTTCTTTATACCTTTAGTAATACCTCTCTCCTCTAGTCTCGGAGAAAAGCTATCTAGGCGTCCTCCCGTTTAATTAGGCGTTAGCCATTGTCCAGTAAGCTTAAGCAGTCGTACCGCCGTCGAAGATATAAAAGGTTTAGGTTTAGAGGCGTCTACGATCCTTCGCGGCTATTTCTTCTTTCTACTTCGTCCGACTATATTATTCTCGATCAGCTCTAGGTTGTTATTATAAAGATAGCTTAACTACTTTAGGATAGCCTTTCACCGCTCCTTTAACTCTATGCCAAGCTATACTTAGTTAGGTTCCTACGCGCGATTATATTGCTTATCTGTATAAGCCCTGCTTAGGTGACTCGGAATATCCTTCTTTTGTCCAACTCTAAGCTTACTCGAGTATTTGAATTACGCCCAAATGCCTTCGATCTAATCCTTCTTTGTAATCTCTAATAGATCTATACTAAGTTTAGCGGTATCTCCAAAATATTTAGGCTTTAGTCCTCCGTTTAGGGGTTAAAAGATCAAAGTCCAGCGAATACTTTCAATCATAGTAAAGGAGTACTCCCAGCCTCCTCTCTACTATACCACGTCTACTATTTTATATTAAATATAACGAAGCTCCTAGTCTCGGAACCTTATCGCTCGTACGATTAGCTCGAAGTACTACTTAAAAGTACCAAACCGCTTCGTCTTATCGTTACGTAGTAAATCGAAGAACCAAACCGTCTACGGCTTAGATGTGTAATCTATAATTATTCCTATGTAGTACTCGCCTCCGCCGTATTGTAGTATATTATCGGCTAACTAATACTATATACCGACCCAAAATCTCGTCCTAGGGAAATAGTAACGACGTAAGGAAGAGTCGCCGTAGTCTTACCACTTGTATAATCCTATATACTCTATCCTCATTAAGTCGTTGATTAAGAAGATATCACCTATGGCTACCAAGTCTCCTAAAGCTAGGATCAACCTAGCTCGAGAGCTACGATAATCCAACATATCTCTCTCGAGTAGTTGTCCCTTAAGATTAAATAGTCCGCATAAGTAGTCTATATAAGTGTATATATACTATGCCCTAAAGTCGAGCTAGTCGCGAGCCCCTAGCAATTCTCGAGCATATAGGAACAAATTCCTCCAATCGAAATCCGCTTGTATCCTTAGCGTAATATAGGCTAGCCGTCTAACCGTATAGCGGAAATGCTCAATACCCTTTATCTCGTTCGGGCCTAAGAGTATAGTTGCAAACAAACACTTTGTGTAAGAGAAAACGCCTTTATTAAATAGTTCTAGTTATTCGTAATCGCTTATATCGATATCTTTAAGCGGAATAATCTCTCCTTCGGGCCCTTTATATAAGGCCTAAGCCCTCCGTTCCTTATTATAGAGTATTTCCTCCTAGACGGGGTACAAACCGTTGTCGTTTTCGCCTATTAGCTAACTTCGTTTAAAAGCCTCCTACGAATTTGTCACTTATATCAAATAGTCGTATCTAAGTAGTATAAGTATATTGCCTACGTCGAGGGTAGGTACCTTATAAGTCGAAGGAGGAGGTGGATTAACTATTCCTATTACTAGGTTAGGAATGAATCCAAATAGGATTCGGTAGTTGAATAGCGTAACTACGTTCCTCCGTTTCGATAAAGTAGATATAGAGAGAATAGGTGTAATTCCTATAAGGGTATAAGGAGGTTGAAGAGGAAGAATAGGTGTAATTCCTATAAGCATATAAGGAGGGAGTATCTACGATTTCGAAGCACTTACGCGCCCAAGCCTTAGTATAGATAGAGCACCTAACGACCCTTACTTAATACCTATTATCGGTGATCCTAACAACTTAGACTTTAGTATACCCTTATTAAGGCTTATTAGCGAACTTTGTAGTAGCTTATCGGAAAACTTCTTTCGTTTTAACGGAAACTCTAGCGCATCGAACTTAAGCAGTAGCTCATAGCTACGCCTAGACCTACGGCGGTTCTAGTCTTTGTCTACTATAATCAAAACGACGCCGGAGTAGATAAGGCTAACAATAACGTTTTGAAAAGGGAAATAGAAAGATAAAGCCAAATCCTCCTAACTCGATTTTTAGATCCTAGTGATCTTCGATAAACGCTCGGCGGTATTCTATACCCGGCGATATCTTAATTAACCCGTTCTTAGGCAAACGTAAATAAATAGAGGTAGCCTCTTAACGATAGGCGGCGTAAAGAGAAGCTATCTTAGTATAGTATAAGGGAAAGGTTTAGTCTAGAAGAAGGGTAAGGTGGAAGAGAGTAGGAGGTTGTGTGGTATAAGAGATAGAAAAATAGGTCGGCCGGAAAGTTTAGAGGTATAGGAAAAGGTCCTAGATCTAGTGATTCCTCCTAAAGTAGTAATCGCTCTTTCTCCTTCTAGTATAAGTGGAAATTAGGAGTAATTTGTTAAGGCTTAGGACTTCCTATACCTTATCTTTCCCTCAATTCTTTACTCTTAGCTAATAGAAACGCTTCCTTATCTAATTGTAAGTCCTTCTTCCCGATTCAAAAGTGACGTAGGTGCCGGTAGTTGCCGTTCGAGGCCTTAGTGCCTTATAAGGAGATTCCTAGCCAGCTTACTAGCCATCTCTTCCACTTTCAACCTTCATCTTCTTCCTTAACCTTATATTCTATAGCTAACCTTTATAAGCTTAGCCTTCCAAAATATCTTCTACTTAAAGCTTTCTCTTTAATCAATCGTTTGCTATACTCTATTCTCAAGATAGCTTCATTTTTATATTCTCGCCGCGTAGTTTAACCGCAACTCTACGATAATAGCTACACTATTATCTCTACGCATCGCCCTCTAGTTGCTATTTAGTACTTACGCGTATTTAACTTTCCGGTCAATTTCCTTAAGGAGTTCGTTTATTCTAATAAGCAAATAAAGTAGCAATTCGGTATACCTATTTCCCTTACGTTATACTACGTAAGTCCCTTTTATTAGTTACTCGTTTTAATATCCTCTAATACGTTCTTCAATAGCTTTTCTACTTAATTAAGGTTTTCCTAATTCGCTCTCCTTTGCCTAGCGTACGGCTTATATATAACGTTTAGCGCCTAGAGCCCAACTCGGATCTACGTCGTAAGCTATTCTAGCGCTCCGGTGCTAATTACGATTTACTTAATATCATAACCTCGAAGAAGTTCGTTAACTATCGCCCTCGCGATATCCAAGTTACTATTCCGAACTCTACTCCGTTTAGCGCTTATATAGCTAAGTTAACTCGTACTAATCGCCTTCGGTCCGTTTTCATCGTCGTATATAGTCATAGGAACACTATACCTTACTCGTATTGCGAGTATACGTATATATCGACCGTCGTACTAGATGTTCCTAGTTAAGACCCCATCTATACTCGCTACCCTTTTGTCGAGTATATTTCTATCCTCAACTATCTCAACGGGTAATACGCTAATTACGTTTTCTCTATTATTAGCTACTATTATTCTTTCGACAAAGAAGGCGACGTTATAGTTGAGGCGTTGCGTACTACTAAATAGGACGGTTTTTCCGATATTGGTACGACTTATCGTACAAAGGTCCCTAGTTGGTTCGAAAAGGGTAATCCTCGCTTATATCCTCGTAAGACTATGGCGGTAGCTAACGAGCCGTTGTAGAGAAGAGATCGAGATTCTTACTAGAACTATGTTGTACGTACCTTAGATATTCAGTATAAGGCTCTTCGTCGTACTTTTCCTAACTTTTATATTTCGTCTATAGACGCCTATATTACCTTGGTTTAAGAAAGGCTAGATTAAGCGGTACCTTAGGGTTAGGGTCGGCTACGGTATTAGTAGGGAGCCTCTAGTTCTAGCTAGGCTGATAGTCGTAATAGCACTAGGTTTATAGTCTTAGGGTCTTAGAGTAGCTAATATAGGAATAGGGTATAGAATAGAAATAGCTCTTCTCGCGTTTAGTAGTCTCCTCGTCCTATAGTAGCAAGTGAATTGGAATAGTTCCTCGATATTAGTTTGGGCTAAAGGAGTCCTCTCCGTAGTCTCGATACTAGTCTTCGATATTCTTTTTACAATGTAGTTCTCTATCTAGTATATCTCTCTAATCTCTAAGTCCTATGGCATTGATTTGATTAAATGATACCTAGGCCGCTCCTACTATGTAATCTCGTCTACTTAGTCTAGTCCTCAAAGTTCTGCCCGTCCTTCTCTAGTCTTCCTTTGGGTATCTACTTATCTTCTTTCGCTATCGGTATATCTATCCTCGGTAGTAGGGTCGTCCTCTATCTAGCTTTCCTTTGATTAAGCCCTTAGCTATCCCTTTTGTTAGTAAGTAAGTCGAGCAGTTCGTTTTCCAATAGTCCTTTAGTTGTTTTATTAGGGTACTCGAAAAACCTCCTAGGGATATAGTAGAGTCTTAAGACTATCTCTTATTAGTATTTCCTTAGCTAGTCGCTTCGAGTTCTCTCTCAGCGGTTGTAGTTGCTATGCTAAACGTCTTACAACGTCCTACTACTAGCTATTCTGGCTTGTAAGGTGAAATTGGGTTCTTAACTTCCCTAGATTCAGATAGATATTATAATACCTATAATCTTAGTCTATTTCCCTTAGGGTAATCGTTTAAGGCTTCCGTTTTTCTAATCAAATTCCTAGTCCCTAATCCTACCGAATAATCTCGTTCCTTAATATAGCTAGAGTTCACCTTTATATTAGTATCGTAATTAGGTCTTCGTAACTCGTTAGCCTATCGGACTCCCCCTTATTCTTTTACTATTTACCTTCGATATAGTGCCGTCTTAGTCGATAACTCATATAATCCTCTTCTAAACTAAGTTATAACTCGTTAATCTATCCCTTAAGAATTAATTAAAGGATTCGTAAACTATAATCTAAAATAAATCCAAAATTGTCCAAAAACCCAAGTCAAAATACGATATCCCTCTATATATAACTTCGAACAAATATCTCGTATATCCTTCAATATTAGTACGTCTCGGTATCCAAATCATTCTTCTAGGTCGTAGCCAAGGTCTTAAGTCTACCCTTTATAGTAATAATCCTTAACCAATCTTAAAACTCCGAACCGCCGTTTATCGGTAAAATCGTTCGAACTATCGTCGAAAAAGTCCTCTATCCGAAACTAATTCAACTTCAACTTTATACTAACCGTCATTTACTCTAATCTAGGACAAGTTACCACTCGAGCCAAATAACACCGGACTCGACTAGTAACGAATCTCTAAAGGTAACGAGAGTAGCTTCTCTAAAATAGTAATATCAAACGGTAATATAACTTAGGTAAATACAAATATAAATGTAAATAGTAACTAATAGCAACTTCTAAGAAACTAAAAATATAAACCTAAAATATCGTTGAGCGTCTTTATAGGTTTATTATCGAAACGGATATCGTATAAATTCTAGCGGAAAGTCGAAGTTCTACCAAATATATCTATACTCAGACTCGTTATCCTCGTCTTAATTATTATTAGTAATATCGTTCGAATCGTCGTCGAGAAAGTCCTCTATCCGAAACTAATTTTTAAGGCAAATATCAATAATATTATACCCTCCCCTCTTCTAGAAGACAAAGACTATCTCTCTTCTAGAAGACAAACAAATAAACAACCTAATAATAGAATAGAACTTAATATCGTATAATCAAATAGGTGCCGTATATACCGTTTTAAAATTTTTCGTATCTAACGGTTAAGATACCTTTTATCGTATAAGTCGTAATCGTATAAGTCGCTCTTATATAAGTTAATCCGCCGTTTATATTAGTTCGTTGTATTCCTTTATATACGTTAGTAATCTATCTCTTCCGAGCGTAATCTTTTGATTAAGTTAAGTAAATTGCTATATCGAAGTTGTTTATCCAATTTCTAATTGTAGATACATCTCTCGTATGTCCATTATTAAGATCTATCGTTCCACCTCTTTAAGTGATATCCCGAGTCTTAGATACCTTTGGATATCAAAGACCGCTTAGCCGAAGAAGTTCTATCCTAAGTACTATCCGCGAATCTCTTCAAGTTCAGCGATCGATGCTCCTATTGTTAAGAGTCGGTCTTTCTTTACTCTACGCCGTACCATCTATTCTAGCGGATCTACGAACCAAAACTCCTATTCCGCTATTTAGTAAAGAGTATAGCGGTCCGTAGTATATTCGTTGTATTCGTCGTCCTCGCGCCACTATAGATACGTAAAACGGTACTAATACCCTCTTCGTAAT
Source organism: Coniochaeta ligniaria NRRL 30616 (assembly GCA_001879275.1). NCBI lineage: Eukaryota > Fungi > Ascomycota > Sordariomycetes > Coniochaetales > Coniochaetaceae > Coniochaeta > Coniochaeta ligniaria. The sequence goes on along the minus strand of KV875111.1, from coordinate 36,773 downwards.
AATATCAATAGGTATACTTCCCAAACGTCCTTATCAAAGTTATCTACTATTACCCATTTTTGATCAACCTCGTCCGGATTCTCTATATACAGAAGCAGATTACCCGTACAAAAGTCGCCGAACAATTTAGTTGCTACTATCCAATATACCTATTATACCACGTTATAAAAAAAGTCGTCTCGATCCGGGTCAAAGAAAGGCGTAGACAACTAGTGGCAGAAGTATAGAAATTATTCACTTTATCTCAACTCGAAGTCGTATTCCTACTATACAATAATTAGCCATCTTAGGATCGTCTCGCTATCTATTTCGCTAATATCAAATATTCCTAAGTCGAAATTATAGTTATAGTCCAAAAACTCGTACTAAATATAGTCCGGGATTCCCTATCCGACGCTTAATTCGTAGGTATAGAAGGCTTCTCTCGTCGTACTTAGGTTATCCAAAGAGAATAGACCGAGCCGTAGTAGCCGGCGAGTCTCTATAATAGTTGCTTCGGTAAAGTTACTTTCCTAAAATTCTCTAAATGTTCGCTTAGCTACTTCGATATTCAAACCGATACCTTAGGTCGTATTCTATGGATTATATTCTACAATCTCTCTATCTAGAATACTCATTAGCAAGTATATCAAGTATTCCGAATTAGGTTTATTCGAGTTATCTCCGTAAAGAAACTTAAAGATATACCTAGTAATAGTAATTCTTATTAGTATAATAGTTTCCGACCGTCGCTTTTGCTCTATAAGTACATCTATTCGATTAAGCTCGCGTTCTTAAAGGACTATAACTTCCGAAGTATTCCGAGCTCTAATTACTTTTGCCGCTAATAGGATATTTCCTCTTATAAGAGCTTAATATACCGTTATATATTATTGAATAGTATTGAATATATATCCTTAGTCGCCTTTGAAGCGAGTAATGTATTAGGGGCTAAGGAAGGACTATTCCTCTTCCTTATTTGCGAAGAAGTATATAGGGAGACCGTCTATAATATTCAACGTAATATAGTTAAAAGCATAGGGTAAGGGATTTAGAGGTATTAGTTCTTATATCCCTAGACTTTCGTTCTTAATCAAACTGTTGCCGGGTATACTTACTTCCTTCCTATAAAGGTACGATTGTTTCCTTAGGTTTACTCTACGAGTAGAGATCGTAGCTTAGGACGTAATAAAACGCTAGGCTAGGAAAGTCTAGGAACTATTTATCGTAACTTCCTCTCCGTCATCGACTATTTCGAAGCCTTATAAGTTCTTACGTAGAAGGTATACTTCCAAGTTGTTCGGAAATGTCGTTATAACCGGCTCTCCTATCTCTATTTGTATATTATAGAAGTCTTTTGTATTATCTAACTATTTAACCATCTCCTAATTAAGGGCGATATCTTAATCAAATTCCTCTCTACTAGTTAGTATTTTCATCTCGTCTTTGGTAAAACTTAAGAATAAGGGATCGACTCCTACTAAAGTATATATCTTAAACTTTGTATCGTATATATACTTCTTTAGTCGGTTTAGTTAGAATATTCCGGCTAAGGCTATCTTCGTAAGATCCTTTAGCTTAGCTACATTGTTTCTAGTAATAGTCAATATTCAGAATAGCTTTTGCTACTAGAACTTAAGTTTCGAAGCTCTTAATATATCGATCTTCTATCTTATATCGTATACGAGTACGATATCTCCTAGCCCGAGTTACGTATTCTATAGTCTTTGTTTATTCGTATCCTTTTTATTCCGTTTAGTAGTAAGATTCGTATAGTATTTCGTAATCCTCGCCTTTGCTACTTCTACGTCTTTATCCCTTTGCTATAAGAGCTTTATTCTAAGGGCGATGAGCTGATTATACGACCTAACGTCTCCCTAGTTTATGATCCGCTAAGTTAGCGTTTCTTTTTCGAAAGGAAGAATTAGGTTATACTTATATATAAGGTAAAAGGGTGAATAACCGTAAAATAACCGAATTATCGTTTAGTCGACTAATAACGCGAAGGGTAACAAATCAACTTATAATCTCCCTTGCTAAGTATAATACTTTGCTATTATAGAAGCGAATGACTAGTAGCCTACCTCAATAATATTATTTGCCGGCGAGTTGTAGGCTAATATCGATACTCTATTAGTCCTAAGTTTCTTTAGTAGTATAGCGACGTCCCTCTTGTTTTCTAAGCCGTTATTAACGACTACCTCCCCGAGGTAATCGTATCTAGAGATAATATATTTAACTAGAAATCGAAGAATAGATCTAACGTCGTAGTTTTCTAAGGCCTTAGCCTCAACGAACCTTATCAAATCGCAACGGTAGTTAATAAGATACCTATATCTTCGATGCTAAGGTATATAGGTAACGTCGATATAGAACTTCTAAAAAGGCTAGGACGGCACGGTAAATATATACTCGTCTTTATATCTTCGTATCGCCTATCGCTGGTATTCGTCGTAGGCTCGGACAACGTTAGTATAGTCTTTGTATATTCTATCCTACCAATATCTTCCCTTAAAGCGTTTGTATATCGTCTTACGCCCTTTGTAGCCGAATTCGTTATAAACTTTGTTGATTAACTCGTTACGTAACTCGGCGTTACTAACAACTCTCGTATACGGAGTATTATCGCCTAGTAGTCGTTTCTAGAGTATATTATCTTTGAGGATATATTTTCGTACTTAGATAGCCCATTTGCGGAATTTCTCCTTTAGAATATTCTCCGGTTTCTAGCCCGTAGCTAGGAACTCGGCTATCTATTCAAATTATTCCTCCTAATCTCTATCGAGGTATAGTCTATCTAGTTCGACGGTGTCGTTGTAAACCCTTACAACGTAGAACTACTTGTCGATTTCGCTATCGACCTCGTCGTCGTTAGTAATCTTTAGTAGATCCGATTCTCTTAGTATCTTTCGTAATAAAGTATCGGCTACAACGTTGTCCTTCCCTTTAATATGTTTTACTTCGAAGGCGAAGTTGTAAATCTAAGATATCCATCGTATTAAGCTGGCCCCTAGAATCTTATTTAAGGATCCGTTTATCTAATAAATGAGAACTATAGAGTCGGTCTCAATGACAAAATGTATCCCGAATAGTAGCCTCTTATAAGCCTTTAGCGTAAAGTAAAGTCTTCGGTATTCTTTCTTCGTAGCGTTATACCTTCGTTCCGCGTTGGTCTACACCCTATTATAGAATTGTATTGGATAGCGTTCTCCGTTATCTCTTTCTTAGATAAGGACTACCCCCTAACTATCTAAGCTAGTATCGACTATTAGTATAATTAAACGATTATTAGTATAGTCGATATTCACCCTTATTAGGGGCGACGTAAAAGCCTCCTTTATCGTATCTATAGCGGTCTATTCTTCCTCCCCTTATTGGAATCGGACCTTTTTTCGAAGAAGTCGATTTAACGGCTCCTAGAGTTGTACAAAGTTCGATACTCCTTTATAGTATATACCTACCGTACTAAGAAATCCCTTAACTTCAAACACCGACTTATACGAAGTCTACTTTTTAATCTTCAAAATCTTCACCTTATTCGGCGAACGACCGTTCGTACTACATACGTAACCAAGAAACGTACCTTTGGCGACGTACTATTGAAACTTTTCTATAGAGGCCACCGCTCCTCCGAGCTCCAAGTTCAATAGTACTACGTCTACGTTGGCCAAATACTCCTTAACATATCGACGAACTCTAAAAGAAATTTCCTCGTTATTATACATCATATCTAGGCCCTTAACGCCGATATCGTCTATAAAAGGGCGATATACTTAGGGAATAAGTAGCCCTAGTAGTCGGTATATAGCTCTTAGGAACTAAGCCACTAAGTTCGTTCCTCTTATAGGCAACGTATATATTTAATAAAAGCCTAACGGGGTTAAGAAGGCTATAAGATCTCGGCTCTTAATATCTAAAGTAACCTAGTTATATCCTAAAAATAGGTTAATAACTAAAAAGATCTTATTTATAGCCAATTCCTCCGTAACTTCCTTCGTATTTAGAGCGATTATTGTATCTCGTAATATTACGCCGTTGGGTCGTTACATATTATTTATTAGTCTATACCCGCTATCCTTCTTCTTAACTAGGAACTAAGGGTTTCGGTAAAGTCTATAGCTTAGTTCTATAACCTCTTTTGTAATTCTTTCCCGTATAATCTAAATCGTAATCGGGAAAAGTGCTCTAAGGATATTAGTAGTCGGGTACTACTATACCTCGTACGCTATAGTTTTGATTACCTATAAAGGAATCACGTAATCCTTTATCCTTCCTAGATGGGAAAAGTCCTAGGCTAACGCGTCTTCCTTATTAGATAGTATATGAAGGAAGAGTACCTACTCGGCTAGTCTAAGTTCTAGCACCTTTACTTTGAGCTTCTCTATACGTTTAGGCGTTAATCGTTCTCTTAGGGTATTAGTACTAAACTGTAGCGTAACCTAATCCTTATATATTAGGTGTAGCGGTTGTAGATACTCCTATACCTTCTTCCACTCCTTTTCTCTCTATTCCGAATCTCCGTTTAGTATCGATCCGTCTAATAGCGTATTTCTAATAGGTTATACTTTATTAGCCTTACGCTTATATATCGTAAATACTTATACCTCTTCTCCGTCGTCGAAGGCATATCTTAACTAGTCTTCGAGTCTGTCCTTTATAATATCGGTTAGAAGAAATGTTAACGCTTCCTTTCTCTTATGTTATCTATAAACGTAGCTAACCTTTTAATCAAGGTAGCTCCGGTAGTTTACGATCGCTGCTAGAGCCGCGGTAGTAACGTATAATTCGAGGTGGGAAAGTAGTACTACTACGTCTTCTTCTATTAATTCGGTTTCGACGGCTTCGCCGTCTCGCACTTCGTTGCGTACCTAGTTTAGATATAGCGGTATATCCTCCTCTCCTATTAGGGTCTTAGCTTCGCTAGTAGTATCGACTCCCTTTGAATTACCACCGGCCCCTAGTTTTTTGAGTAGGATAGTTTCATCCATTTCTAATATACCGCGAAGGACTTATAGAATTACTAGGACTCCTCTTAAGCCTCCGTATCTATCAATAACGCTATAACCTTATTTTGATACGTAACAACTATCTTTTGCCCCTAGATTATAAATACGGCCTTCAAGATACTATTACCTTGCCTATCCGGTCCCTAGCAAAAGTTTATTTGGGTGTCGAAGATGAACGATATTCCGAGTAGCAATTGCTTAAGGTTCCCTCGAGGCAAAACTAGGAACTCTACTTCGATACATCTTCTAGCGATAAAGACTTTCGCTACGACTATACCAACGAACGGTATATATCTTATATAGATGCCTTTAGACCTTATAGGAGTCTTTAAGCCTTTGATAACAAAGCCGTTCGTTTCTACGTACTCTAATAGCATAATATTCGTCTCTGCTCCTATATCGAAGATAGCCCGTACATAGTCGGCCTATTGATTCGGTCCTACCTATACGTAGATAACTAGCAAGCTCGTTATAATAGTTGGTCTAGTTCTCGGTTCTTCGTATTAGTAGTCCTTATTAGTATAATAAGATAGTTTGAGGAACTCTATAGTAAAATCTTCAACTACTTCTTCCGTTAATTCTACGTTCCTAAGGTTAAGAAGCTTAATACCTTTAACGATAACCATCTCGTCGTAATTAAACTAGATAGTAGCTATATTAACTTCTACTATTTACGGCGACGGATTAATCAATAGCGTATCCGGTTTAGTGCCGTTAATATAGACCGTATTTCCATCTAGAGAACTATTAAGGATTCCGTTGATCACCTAGGTCTTTATCTAGTTATTTAGGGTAACGGCCTCTCCGACTAATATCTTAAGTATCGACTCTAGTACCCTTTTGATTAAAGCTTTGAGCCGGTCTAGTTAGCGACGCTCCTCTTCTTAAGTCTTCCTAGACTTTTTAAGTAGTTTACTTTCTTCCTTCTACGTATAAGTCTCGGTCTCGAATAAACCTTTATTGTAGTTCTAACCCTTACTCGCTTCTAGTAAGATCTCGTCGTTCTCCGTATAGATAACACTAGGCTTACGTATACGAGCTATCTATATTAGGCGTATTAGGCGATTAAATCGGTAGTAAACGGGTTCTACTATTTCTTCGTTACTATTGTTTAGCTCTTTAATCGATAGATGAGTATCTTCGATAACCTCCTCTACTCTTATATATTAGGGTATTTGGTCTACCGCTTATCTCTTAAATATTATATCTATTCCTCCTTAATAGGCTATAAACGAAAGAACTTCGTTCCCAAAAGCTAGTTTTAGAAGTACGATAAGTTCTTCGTCTTAGACTTCTTATATCTTCCGATAATAGATCTCGGGCCCGTCAACGTATACGAATCTTATCGTAGAGAGTATATACGAAGATACGTTCGGAGGTATTAGCGGCGTCCCTCTTTTCTATTATACGGCCTTTCTAACTTAGAACTCTTTATATAAATCTATTGCTAATAAGTATTCTCTATCTCGATTATATTACTTATGGAGTATACTAAACTCTAGCTCGTAAGTAGGGTACGTATCTAAGTACCCTTACTACTATCGCGTATTATCGGCCGCGGCTGTAGCTAAAATCAGAGCCTCTTACCTTCCGCGGTAATCCTTTCGAACGAAGTACCTAAGGATGCTTCTTAACCTTTCTCGCTCTTTTAACCTTAGTATAGTATTCTTTTGTAGAGACTAATAGAAAACGTCTCTAGCTATAAGTTCTCGGGATAGATTATAATCTCTAACCGAGTAGCCTTTTATTCTGTAGAAGAAGTAGCTAAAAGACGATATACTTCCTCCGGACTAAGTCTAGTTCTCCTAGTAGCGTTCTCCCTAAGTATTATCCTTGTATTAGTTCTTACTATACGATTATTTGTTTTTATAGCTTTGCTACTAAGTTTAATATTAGGAAGGTGGAGCGGATTAGATATCTCTAATAGCTTAGCTGTTAAACGCTTATATTGTTTACTTAGTAAAGATATTATTAGTGATCTATGGAACCCGTTTAAGCCTAGCGAACGTAATCTTTAGCTCTTTAATTTCGTTTATAAGCTGGTCTATAGTATCTCCTTAATTAATCTACTTCGTAACCTTTGTCTACTTAGCTTTAGTTACTTTGCGAGGTCTACGGCTAGTCTATTTCGCGAGCTTATCTTTACTAGAATCCGATGATATCCTAAAGTCAAAGGAGTTGTCTTCTAAGTCTGAATTATATACCTATCTTCTTCGAGTCTTAGCTTTGGCCTTCTTTTGATTAATTCGATCCCTACCTTTTCCAAACTTCCGATGTCGTCTAGACTTAATTGTCTCTTCCTTATTATTAGACTTATCCAGATCTAAATCGGCCTAGTATCGGCTCTTCTTAGCGATTCGTCGGGCGGCTTCCCTCTTATTATAAGAACGGCTAATCTTAGCTTCATTAATATCTACTATAGCCCTTTCGAAGGCTTTAAATAGATATATCGAATACTCGGTCTAGGTCGTAATCTTAATATCCTTATTACGGTTAAGGAAATAGGTATTTATCTTATCTTTCTACGACTCGGAAAACGTCTAATATACCTTTTTGCAAAAGCCGTAACCCTTAGTCCTATCTTCGGTCCGTCCTCTAGCTATAGCCGCTTTATAAGCTAGCTAGTCGATCTATTCGACTATATACTAAATCTCGTATGGATTATTAGGGAGTCTCTTTCCGACGAGGACTTTATCGATAATATCTTTTGCCTATTCTTAAAGATCTAAGAGCTACTTAATATCCTTAGAAGCGAATACCTTCTTTAGTAATACCTTAGTCTCTTCCTAGTCTTTCTCTTCCTTAATGTAAGAGGCTACCTTTACGTACTACTCGTCGTCGGTGTTTAGTAAAAACTACTTGCCTAAACCGTTAGTAACGTTATACGCCTCTACTTCTACTTCAAAGCGTTTAAGATAGTCGGTAATATTCCGACCTCTAAACTTAGTCTTTAAGCGAAGCGGAGTAGTTAAGCGCTACGTTAAGATATCGAGTTCTACTTTAATCAATTTGTTGTTGGGTTTAAGTTAAGTCTTCTTACGCTAAGAGGGAGGCTCTATCTCCGAAGGACCACTAGACTAGGCTATGTTTCCTATGTCGAGAGGCGTTGCGTTCTTACCGTATTCGAGCTCTCCTTCTAATTCCCCTAGGTTTTATTTAGATTCTTATCTCTCTTTTGGATTAGACGTATAATCTTCTTTCTTAGTGTCTCGATAAGTAAAGAACGTAAGCTTCTCTTACTCTATTATAAGTGACTCGGCTAGCTTACTCTCTAATAACTGCTTTCGTTTTCCGAAGACGTAAGCCTTTCGTATTACCGGTTTAGGTATCTTTATAAGCGTAAGAGGAAGCGTCGGTTCTTCTAAGGAAGCGATAGTTGACTCCTTAATATACAACGGCTAATCTCCTTAGTTGACTAGAAGCTCTTATAGCTTAATACTAGTACTAGTTGACGGTCTCTAAGTATTATCGCTATAGTCTTCTACTAGCGTCGTTATAAGTATAGAACTTAATACGGCTTATTTCGACGAATGGCTACTACTCCTTCTTTTTTCTCTATTCTAGAGGCTATTCCTAGAAACCTTTATAGTCAAAATGAACTCCTACCCTAACTTCTATAGCTAAGACTTCCTATATTCCTACGTTTATCGTATACTCTATTCAATCCGAAGAATCTATAACTAGAACTATATAATCAAACCAATAGTAGCGACTAGACAATAGTTGTCTATATCTTGGCCATTTTGTAGGTATTTCTCGGATTCTTCCTACAATCTCCTTCCGAACTTTCTACTCCGCTACCGGTCTTCTTAGCAACTTCCTTTATCTTTGCTCCTTCTATTCGATCTCTACTTCCTCGTATTTGTTTACTTGCAGCTTCCCTACTTAGGTTGCTCTTTCTCCTACGTATTAATCCCGTTCCTCGGACTATCCTCTTACGACTATCCGTTCTATCTTATTAGGGTCTTTGCTATTCTTATCTCTTTTCGCCCTCTACTCTCTCTTCTAGCGACCTTTTGATTAAGGGCAACCGGTTTCGAATACTAGGCTTCAAATCCTATCTTCGAGATACCTTTATCGGCTATAGCGTCTTCTTCGCTACCCTTCTCTTAGAATCCTTCCGTCTACTCGGCTACTCTATGCTACTAGTATATCGGCGACGTTATAATTAACCTCTTCTAACTTAATCTCAATACTCCTCTTTCTATCTAATAATAAGAAAAGAATATACTTACTGAACTAACATTTTCCTAACAATTGTCCATTTTAAGACCTCCTCAACTAGTACCTTAAAGTAGCCAACCCTCTGCCAAGATTACTATTAAAAACGGGCTAGGGCATAGAGCTTACTAGTTATAACTATATATATAGAAAACGTGTAAGTCTAATAGGCAAGATATATACTAACTAGTCGGGATAGTTATAGGCGTCATAGGGAAAAATAACTAGGAGTCCCTAAGCTCCCGCTCTAAGGCAGATAAGTATCTTAAGGCTTAATCAAATAGAGCCTATTGAACGAATTAGCAAGTAGGCATTAGTTCTATAGATAAGGTTATATAAGAGACTTCAAAATAAGGGTTTAATAGTCTTGATCTTGATTAAAGACTACTCTTGGAGTTGCTTGTCCTTCTATCTACTTAGGTTTGATTAAACGAACGCTTTAAATCCTGCCCGGCCGACAACCGGCTGTAAGTCCCTGGCAGGCCTGCATACCCCACTTCAGTATACGCTACGAGAGATGTCGTCTTTAATGAATAAGACTTCTTTAGCCTAGACGAGGTTCGAATATAAAAAATAATTGGTAAATAAACGTTGAAGAAGCTTTAGCAATATCTTTAGAATATGATTATCGCTTAAGAAGATTCTCTAGATTAAGTGGATATACTAGTAAATAGATAAGACGAGTTTGAGACTAATAGTTTATATCTCGATAACTTAGTTTAAAACTTACTAGCGAAGATCGAAGAATAGGAGGATAATTAGTAGGGTAAAGACCTAAAATATACTGAGGCTCGCTTTAAGCTTCTCCCTACGCTATTAGAATCTCTAACATCCTTATTCCTAGCTTCTTCGATAGAGCTAGAAAGCCAAAGGCTGAACCGAGCCTAGATTTCGAAAAGAGAAGCGTATACTATTAACCAAGCGTTCTACGCTAAGACTCTAGTATTACCTATTAGGAAGAGTTAGTAGAAACTTATAACTAAGGCTAAACGTCGTCGCCTAGGCTCTAGTAAGTCGAAGCTAAAGAATAAGCCTTAGATATAGTAAATAAACCTCGAATCTATAAGAGTAGGTTATTATTAGAGGAGCCTACTACTAGTACTTACCTTATACTATAGCTTAAAGGGATATCGATTCGAGAAGAAGTTCTTCTAAGTTAAGAAAGACTATTTACAAAGTTATAAGTAGATAGGCTCTTAGATTAAGATTCTAAGCTACGATTTAAGGATTCGTAACTCGTAAGTACTTAATTATATATAGGTTTACGCTTATAAGACCGATAAGTATAGATACCTTCGAAAATATAAAGTAAGACTTATTATAAAAGGCGACTAATAATAGAAGTCTATTACCGAAGAGACGTACGTTTTAATATTTGTAAGAAAATCGTTCCGAACCTTAATAGCTATTATAGTAAGGTTCGATCTCGAGTTATTATAGTTTGATATTGTAAACGCGTTTATAAACGTAGAATTACCCTATAAGGTTTTTATACGAGCTCTACTAAGCTATAAGAAACTAGGAGCGGACTTACGAGTCCTACTCCTTAAGAAAGTATTATACGGCCTTCGGATTATACTTCTCCTATAGCAAATAGAGCTCAAAACTACGTTACGAGTATCGGGATTCTAGCCTATACTATATAAGCCCTATTATTACTAGCGGGATAGAGTATTAATCTTCTTCTACGTGGATAATATTATATTTACGTACTAGAAAAGCTAAGAACGAGTTGCCAAAGAGGCCGTAAAAGCTCTAAAGGCGAAGTATAAACTTATAAGAGAAGGCGAATTATAATGGTTCCTAAGGATAGAGGTTATTCGAGATCGAACAAAGGGCCTAATCTAGTTAACCTAAATAGCGTACTTAGAGAAGATTTATAACCTACGCAATTAGAACCTACGCTTCGCAACTCTAATAAGCAAAACGGAGCTCCTACCCTTTAATAGGGTAGCGAAGCTAAAGATCGTCAATTAGTATAAGTACGCGATCGGCTCGCTATTATATATAGTAGTTATTACCCAATCCGATATTACTTTCGCCGTTTCCTAACTAGTAAGATTTATAATAAACCTAAGGCTAGAATATAAATATACTACGAATCGAGTATTAAATTACGTATACGTAACTCGTTTCTTAGCGTTAAACTTCGAAGGAGTAGATAAGTTTAAAGTCTATAGTAACGCCTCGTTTACTAATAATACTACTAATAAGAAAAGCTTATAAGCCTATACTATAAAGCTCTTTAGTAGCTTTATTAGTTAGAGGGCTAATAAGTAAGATACTATTACTATATCAACTATAGAGGCGGAACTACTAGCCCTTACTTAAGCGGCAAAGGAGAGACTCTTTCAACAAAGACTACTCTCGGAGCTAGGTATCGAGTTATAGAACCTAGTATTAAACTTCTATTACGATAATCAATAAACGATTAGGCTCCTAAAGAGCATAGTAAAGAGACTAAGGACTAAGCTAAAGTATATAGATATCTATAATTACTAGCTTAGAGAGAAGATAATACGGAAAATAATCTACATTTCCTACGAACGAAGCTCGTATATAATTATAAATAGGCTAACTAAGTCTCTATAAGGCGAATAGTTTATCGAGAGTCGAAGATAACTTAGTCTAGTTGATCTACAACTATAGATCGAGGCTAGAAGAGACAACGATCTAGAAGAATAGTCATTAGAAGATATCTTGAAAGATCTATAGCTCAATTAACGGTCTAAAACCTCTTTTAGCGAATTCGTACCTCATTTCACAGTTTTAAGCCTCGAAGTTAGATTATAAAGTTCTTATTGAAGAAGTACTACCAAAGGACTATAGGAAACCTTCGAAATACGGAAATAACCCTCAAAACGACTAAATGACTTACTAGACGAAGTCCCAAAGCTTCAAAACTACGACTACTCAACGCAAACGAGGATCACCAACGGTAGGAAAGCTACTATCTCTATATCCTTTTAGCACTACTTTTGTTGCGATTCGACGCTTATTCAACTTCTACAACTAGTTAGAACCGCGATCGAGGTTTATTCTAACCAAACGAGTCTCGTTTTAACCAAACGAGCCTTAGGAGATAGATTTACTACTTTAACTACGTTATTACCGTAGATATAATTAAGAAAGAAGAATATTACCGGAAGAGCGTCTTTAAGTCTAAAAACACCTTAGATTAGCAAAACGAGCCGTAAAACGACCGTTCGAAGTACTTATATAGGGATATACGAGCCTCTAAGTAAGTAGCGATCGTAACGTCTACTAGGCTTTAGGCCTTTGAAACAATAGCCGTTTGATTAGCTAGTAAAAGCCGACTTCATACATAGTAAATATAGAGGCACCTTTTCCTCTAACGTATTACAAAATCGTTAATCGAGGTATAAAATAAGAAAATAAGCCTCGAAACTTATACTAGTCTTACTACCTCGGTAGCCACCTCTCTACGTAAAGCCTTACGCTCCTTCTCCTCTTTACGATTAGTCTTCTTAGACGTACCTATTTTACGCTTCTTAGTAAAACGTTTGGAAAAGCCAGCACCCGAACTACTATTACTAAAGTATTATTAGCACCTCAAAATCGACTTCCGAGCCTCGTTTTCATTAATCAAACTTACTTACTATATAGGAAGGAGGAGCCGTTATAGAAGCCGGATCTATAACCAAAGCGATCCTCGCTACCATTATCTTCGCCGCTAAAGCACCATTAGTACCTCAAAACCAAACTCCGAGCCTCGTTTTCAACTATCAATTTACCTTAATATAGTAGGAAGCTTAGTTGACGATACCTATAATATAAGTTAGCTAATAAAGAGTATTCGGACGATACTCTATAAGGTAGGCTACTTACGAAGATAGTATTATAGAAGAGAAAAAGAAAGAGAAAGGAAAATATTTCGAAGGTTACCTTTAAATACGGCTAATTATATAATATAGCCTCGGGATTAAGGCTACGAGAGATAAGAGCGATCGATTTAAGGGAAAAGTTATAAAGACCTTTAGAAGCGACGAACGAGTTACGAAAGGATATTAGACTACTTATAAGGATCAATCTAAGGGGTTATATTAGACCCGTAGGTCCGATACTAGTATATATTACTAAAGTAAATAAGGAGAGTAGGTTATATATATAAATATATATATTGTACAAACAAGCTCCATTTCTATATAAAGAGCCTCGTTCTTAATGAACGAGATCTAGAATTGGGACCAAGCTTAATCTAGACTAGCGTACTAGGGTTTCCCTAAAAGGAGTCTCCAGAAAGGAGATTCCTAGGAACACAGAACAATCAAGTTACGCTTCGGTCCAACAGATATCAATATAATAGTTGTCTAGCTAGTTCTATCTCCTAGATACAGGCAGGTTGAATGATAGGACGTAGCTCAAGGAGCTACCAAACATGCAGAGCAGAATTGACATGAAAAGCAGAATTGATATACAGTTAACCTCGCGTGGTGTGATCCTGCAATAGGCCCACCGCGTGACTGTATGACGTGACTGGGTCCACTGGGTTAACTGGATCCTGGGCGCCGTGACAGGGGGCCGTCGACGACAGTGGACCGGGCGAACCTGTATTGATAAGGGAAGCACCATGAGCTGCGGGATACAGTCTGGCAGCCAGCTGGAAAGGCATGAAAGGGGGTTAATGCTGTACGCGGATGTTGCGACTTGCAGCATATAACCCGTGCAACCAATTCCGGTGAATAAAGCAGGCCACTGGTGGTTACAATCCTACCAAATGCCTGCCCTCTTTCGCCCTGTATCAATCGATTCGCTAAGTGGTGTCCACGTTGAGGCATGGCGCATCACCTAGAATCTATGTGATTGGCTGAGACAGTGCGGCACCGTCTTTACGTATGCCTAAGATACACCGGTTTCAATATTCCCATGCAGTGCAACCTCCGATAAGCGTGCTATCCGTCTTCCAACATGGGTATCCAAGACATGAAACAATCAATCGAAAGCAATCATCATCCGAACTTTGGAACGCTTTTCTCGACTGGTGGTGAAAGCTGAACATCCTGGTCCTCATGCACGGGCTCCAGGGTACGGTGCTACATTAGTGCCAACCCCGCCAAACTACCGAAACGATTTGCGAACCCCGCCTCGTCCATTTTCATTTTCCATTCTCCTGCTTCTAAGTCCTCTTCGACCTTATTGTACGACAATGCCACGGCAACATGACTGAGATGTCTAAAGTGTACGGTGGGACACGGAATCGGAAGAGAAGTCTGACGAGCTTGCTTGAGGGACAACGTCACATCTGGTCCCAGCTCATACTCACCAGTATCATTCAACCCAACGTCTAAGATATCATAGACCGCAGCCCTCACTTGCTGTCGCGTCATGCCTTGAAAGCGACGGACATAGTTGACATTTTTTTGGGCGACGGGCACCGTTTTCGTAGTATCAAGCTAGTAGCAGAAGCGACCGGCAGGACTGAAGGAACCATATACCGATCGCTGCTCTCCGCCCTTTCCGGATCGTGACCAGCCTAGTTTGACCAGTATATCCACCATACAAGAAGGGATTGTAGTTTGCCGGCGCGACGGTTTGGATCCGTGACGAGTTTGGGGACGGGGCCCGGTGAGGATGACACGAGCCCGAGTGTGCTTCGTGCAATGGGGAACTCCCTGATTCGCCGTGATTGCGTGAGCGTTGGAGTCTTGATGGACGATGGTTGCTTCGGCCGCGCTCCTGGTCGAGGAGCTTTTGGCGGCGTGACATGTCGTGACGGTGCGGGCATAGATGACCTCGTCGTTTAAATCGCCGCTCTCCCGGTAGGCGTGCATATCAAATCCGCGTGACGATATAGAAGACGCACCATAGCCACGAGTACGGGATGTTGAAGGCGTCGGTCTTCCCAACTCTCACAGCTGGAGGGGTCGATTTCGTGTGAAGTTGGATGACTAATATCGGAACTCCTCCTTCATCTCAAGCGCCAATTGGTCTGTCGGCGCGGCAATTTTCCGGTAAAGGATGAAAAGGCCGACCACCGACGCATGCCAGTGCGGCGGCGGACCGCACACGGACGAACGACACCTGATGTGGGCCACGGCAAGCAGTTCCGGGCCGTTCCCTCCACCGTACTCCAATAGGAAGCGCCTCGTTATAGCATTTTCTGATGGATGTTACGCCCAGGTTACAAAACCCCATGTCCGTCAACGATCCCGATCCGATTGGGCGTCGGCGGCTGGAGACAGGTGAGAGCCTCAACACATGAAGCAGATGATCACAGCATGTCTGATCCGGGCAAGGTCTGTGGTGTTCGAGGGCGTAGCTCCTTGTTAAATATGGCGATCTGCTGCTGGATCACTACTCAGTTGTTACCACAGGAGAGGGGGTCCGAAAAGGCAGGAGAGGTGGCTCTGAAAAGACAGGAAGATACTGGAAAATTCACAAGGCTGAGCCACACAGCCAGCAAGGAGGGTTTCATCGGGCGTCGTATCCGTTGGGATGGTCTACTACATGGCCAGATGATGTGCCACATTCTGTTCGCAAGGAGAGGGCGCCGAGACGACACCGGAACGAAGGCAGCCACAGATCTAAACGCGGCTCGATGCAGGGGAAGGGCATGAGAGCAGGATGGCCAGATGGGCGATAGCTGAATGTTTCACGGGGAAGGATGAAGAGGTCTCTGTTGTTTCTAAGACTGCCCGTGCATCTCCGCGGCGATGTGCATGTCAACAGCCCTGCCTCGACCAAGTTGACCGGATACACTCGCAACATGCGGCCCGCCTCGCATCCCACCAGCTACGGTCCACCGCAAACCCTTGAGCATAGTATCGAGCAGCAGGGCCCTGGCAACACCGGCGGTTGGTCTACACCACCTTTTTCCACTCCAGGTATCGCTCCATCCCGGTAAAGTTTGATCTCAGCATGACCTTGAACTCCTCTTGCGCGCCTTCCTGTCCCGGCTGATGTATTAGCCGCATTGGCCACTTCTCAACGATGGTGTTGGATTCTTTCTCGGCAACTCGTAGGTCGGACGATATGCGGTCGAAGTCGCAATAGCGGCTGTAACTGGTGTACTATCAGCTCATTGAACCCATGCACGGCGCTTCGGCGACTTACGACTTGAAAAACCTGTCTACGTCGAGGAACAAGGTGCGTATATCCCACATCCTCATCATCTCAGTACCCTACGGCTTCGTGAAGGTGACCAGGCCACTTGGAGGTAGATACTCTATGATCTTGGAAATATTTGACATTTCATCAGCGCCGCATACCTTGACCATTTCTATGACTGCGTTAAGGAAAAGAGTAATAAGAGTTGTATGCGGATTACGATGAGGTGGCTGAAGCAAGGGCGAAAGGCAAGCGAGTGTCTCGCGATAGCCAATGTGGCAGTCGTCCGATATGTTTGAGACCTACGAGATGTTGGATGTCCGCTTTCGTTGGCTTCTGTGGAGAAACGTACCTCAATTCTCGTGTACTTGTTCCAACTGAGAGAATTCTTGAGCTCTCTTACATTAAGGCAGTACAGCTCGAAGCTGACATTGGCTGTCGCGAGACGATAGGAACAGCCTTAGAACGCTACGGACATAGACAAAGAGATTGTGATAGCGGTCTTCCTTAGCAGATGACGGACGATGAATAATATCCCAACTGGCTAGCCGTCTACTAGGTCCCGCTTGTCATCTATTAGCCAAGTCTTGGAGTTCTGGAATAGGGTTCTTATAGTTGTTACTATAACGTTCAACTATTGGTGGGAGGATAGCTTAAGGCTTATATGTTCGGGCTATCAAATCCTAAACGAGGGTATCCAAATAGTAGGAGCAAACCATCCTTACGGAAACGACGTTTTGCGATGCGGGTGAATGGAGTGGGCTTCTTGAAGTCCCATCGATCTTGATAGTCCGCTCTCTTAGGCGCGAGGACAATAGTATGTCGGATTTTGCCAGCCTTTTCGTATGTGAGGTCTCGGGGAATGTCGAGCATTTTCTCTAGTATGAGCCACTAGTTCTTATTGAGGACGAGGCGTAGACTTCTTCCTAACGGAAAGTGCTAGGTCTTTCCTAGGCGAATAGTGGGATCCTTACTTACGATCTTAAGGCAGACATCTAAGATCAAAGGCTTGATAATATCCTATATCGGCGATAGTACTTAGCTAA
This sequence comes from Coniochaeta ligniaria NRRL 30616, assembly GCA_001879275.1. Lineage (NCBI taxonomy): Eukaryota > Fungi > Ascomycota > Sordariomycetes > Coniochaetales > Coniochaetaceae > Coniochaeta > Coniochaeta ligniaria. The sequence continues at coordinate 19,453 of KV875111.1, read as the reverse complement.
GAATAAAGGCAGAATACTAAAAATAAATTAACGCCTCTATTGTACTCAACGTATTATTGCTACCCGTAATAACGATAGTCGAAGCGTTTAAGGCAAAGAGAAAAAAGATAGTATTTCGCGTAACAATTGAGAATTCTCAGTCGTTAATAGTAATATAAATACGCTGAGTAACTGTAGCCGGGAGATTAGCGAAGGTCTTAACAACGTTGCGCAAATCTCTTAAAGCTATAGTAAGTATTAGATCTATTAAAGCTAAACTAAGCCCAACTAACGTTTACTAACTAATAAACAATAGCTCGAGGTCCTCATCGTATATAACACCTTCGTTATCCCGTAGCCGTAGGACGTTAATAGCTGAGATATTACCCTATAGGTATGTTCCTCCGCTATATAGGTTGTAGGTATTGCTCTAGAATAGCCCTTCCGCCTAAGTAGAGTTACAGTTCTCGCGGTCCTAGGCCGGTCGCCAGCTTGCTTTGCTGATAAAGGATTTGCAATCGATCTTGTACGTAACCTAGTATGCCGTCTGGCATTCCTTTCCGCAATACTGCCTCGAGTCAGCATATGACTATAGCCTCTTCAAGAACCCTAACGGCTGGACTCCGCTGCGCTCCTTACACTCCGCATTCGAGCCGGCGAGTTCTTACAAGCCTTCTGTTTTACATCAAGCTCCCCGCGACAGCCACGCGCGGTAGGTTAGCCGTCGACGCGCGTCTCGGGCGGGTGGACCAGCGGAGTAGCCAGATGCGTCGCCTCTCATCTGTCTGCGGATTTCGCCCTGGTGAACTGGTCGGCCAGGATAGTCATCCGGATCCGGAGCCGGGCCAGCCGGCCGCCCAGCGCGACGCGCTGGTCGCACGCCGGGAGCGTCGTCGGCGGCCGGCGCTCGAGCGAGAGGGACCCCATCCGGGTGTTCACGTCCGGATGATAACGCCTCCCTTCGGCTCGTTGCGCTTCGAGCATACGTCGTAGCGCCGTGGCCTCCGTGACGACATCGGAGAGCTTATTAGCCGGCTGCTGCTCGTCGCTCGTGGCCTTGCAGATCTTGGAGACTTCTCGCTCCAGCAGCCTCAGCTGGTGGTACCGATCCGCTGCGGGGTCGACCGGTGCCGTCCGGTGGCGGGGACCACCAGTCGATGTATGAGACGGTCCAGACGATGCGCTAGCCACGGTCTCTAGTGTGCTCTCTGCGACGTCGATCCGTTCCTCAAGGGCTCGCAGGTCGCCGAGCCCCTTCACCAGGAACCGCTGCGACGTCTCGTCCAGCACGGCCGCGTTCACGACGCGGTTGTACCTCATGGTGGCGGACTGCTCATCGGCCGCTTGCAGTCCGGGCAGCATGGCACCGGTAGGAGGGCCGCGGGCTCGAGGAGACCGCCATCGAACCGGCCGGTGACGGGGTCAGCCGAGTATATGTCGCGCAGCCTCGCCAAGCCGTCGACCGACTCGGTTGTGAAGAAGTGGCCACACCCGAGCACGACGATGGGCGACTCGTCAAGGTTGAGCTCCCGTACGTGCGGAACTCGAGCAGGTCGATAGAATCGGCTCTACTTAGTTTATCACTACCGACTCCGAAGATATGAATATCCCTAATCTTTACACGCGACATTTAAATTTCCTTTTGGAGCATGAAGCCATCGCGATGCCGTTTTTCCTGGGTGACCCGGGTTTTCCTTGGTGTTGAGGTCTTCCTGGCGCCCCAGGTGCCTCCCACTGCCCTGCCCTCGGCTGCCAACCTATCTGGATGCCTCCCACACGTGCGCTATGGTTCCACGCCTTCAAGCAGGTCAGCTGCTGTATCGTAGTAGGGTCCAAGCGGTGCCGTTGTGAGGTTATCACCAACTTCGCCTGGCTGAAAGAGCGCTCGTTCTCGCTGCTCATTGCTGGTATGGAGAGAAGATCCATCGCCATATTAAATAGGGGTGGATATCTCTCCTTCTGGAACAGCCACCAGTCCAAAATTTTGAGCTCGTCGAGCGTAGAAGGAGCTAGCGGCTGCGCCAGGTAATCCGTGACTTCATCAACCGTATCTTGTTCGTCCTCACTCCCCAGATCCAACAACGCGTTGAACGAGGGTAACGCCCGGTCTGGGGGAGCAGGTGAATCCTGTGTATCTTCTTCCCCGCCCGTTTGTACAGGTGCAGGATACCTGCGGTTGTAGAGATCTCGAAAACGCGCCAGGATCAAGTCGCTCCTATTGCACGCGTGATTGTCGTCGAGTAGAGCCTCGTACTTGCTGATCTTCTCTATCATCAACTGGATCGAGTTCTTGATGACCGCCCTGCCGCTTTCGTCGATGGGTCGCGTATGTCGTCTGGCATCGGCTCGTCTTCGATTCGGGGGGTTCTTGTGGTGCCGCAGCCGCGCGCTGGGGTCCAACGGCCCAGAGGAGCTACATCTCCACAATTGGCGTTCCACCGAGAGGTATCGTAGGAGAGCCAGAAGTGCGGTCGTAAATCGGCCGCTGAGCGGGCTTGCCTGTAGGCTTCGTAATCGTCATCCTGTCGCGTGCACTGCCATCGTCGACGGAGGTGCTGCACCTCGGTGCAGATTCCTTGCATTCGTGTAATTAGCAAGAGCCTTACTGCGTGCGCCCCCCCTATTTGGCTGCGTGCGCCCCCTCCTTATTTGTGGCCCCCCTATTTCACAGGGTTAGGGTCTTATCTCTGTCCGCCCACCCAATTGAGTGAATCTCAAGCAGTCAATAATGGCGCCTTACCCCCTGTAATGAAACTTCGACCGCTCTTTGCCATCTTCCGCAATTTCAAGCTCAATTTCTAGCTTCAATTTCTGGATTGAAAGGTAGTTGCAAGATCTAGCTGCAAGTCTGGCTGCAAGTGTGGCTGCAAGTCTGGCTGCAAGTCTAGCGGCAAGTCTAGCTGCAAGACTGGTTCCAAGCCTACTACGCAGTAAGAAGGTCTAAGCCTAGGTAGGTGCAAGCCCGGCTGTAGGACTTGATAGGGTTGTACAAGTCGTGGGAAGGTAGAAAACCACTATGGTGGCATGGTAGTAGAGCAGAAGTACCTTTGCACCAAAATTAGCATGTGGGGTACTTACGGGGGCACAAATAACTTGGGGGGGCACACGCAGCAATTTTGGGGGGGCGCACGCAGTAAGCTCATTAGCAACTGGGGCAGAATGGCGTAACAGCTGGTGGTGACATGTGCTGTAGCCATGCAAGAAGGCTGAAGCTGACTGCAGGGCTAAAAGTTGCACTTAGTGGGCGCCGAGCTAGGGGCGAATCACCACAGCGGCCCGGCACTGGTGCTCCATCGCACACGGGTCTGGCTTGGCGTGCACGGACCTTAGTGGTAGTTGCTACTACTAAGGTCCGTGCACGCCCGGATGTTCTCCTTCCATATCTCCTCTTGCTAATGTTGTCGCTCCACCGCATCACAAACTCTCGAGCACTATCACGGCACGGCACGTGCGTTCCGGGGATTGTATTAGGTGCAGCTTCGCTAGTGGATTTGAGCCTTATCAGCTCTTATCGGTGCGCCGCCCCACCTTCCACTACACTCTTGTATTTAGCTAGCGTTCTCGCGCCTCTGCGAGACTCTCCTCCTCTCCTAGTTCTACACCTTGAATTCTAAGTATATAGTTGAGGTTACTAGTTCCACGCCTACTACAGGCCTGGAAGGCCCTGCCGTAACAAGCACGCCATGATGGCTACAATGCTTCTAGAACCGCCTTCATCTCTCGATGCTCGGAACCAAGCCCCTAAGGGAGACCTCCCCCCTGAAGGGAGGTTACAAGTCGCACGTTACGAGCAGAACACGTCAGACCAGAAGGGTCCCATTTACTGCTGCAGAGGAAAATACTTGAATGAGTCGAAAGGCTAGGACTTATCGTAGACAGGAAGACACGGCGGTTCGGGGACAAATCCTAGGAGAGGCTACGGACCCGAGCAGCTCTAAGGTGCACTATTCTACGAAGCTGAAGGATAGACATAAGTGTAGCATTCTCTCCTTTGTATTTGGATTATCACTTTGCTATGCTCCTTACCCTCTTTGTGCCACGTATACGGGCTACGAGCCCTTGGTGAGCCTAAATCTTTGGATCTTAGGCAAGGTGTTACGCTTAAGCCATTCGCTATAAATGATACTAGAATTTTGTGAGAAGCTAGCTAGAACAATGTTGTCGATTGCGAAAGGCCGCATAGTGGCGATTAGACCGATGCACCCATAGATCTGCTGCAGAATTACCTAAGTGATTCTTGAACCACGGTAAGATTACAGAGGCTACAGCTAGACTCATATAGGGACGAACCACATGCGTTTTTCTCGCTGCATCCATTGGGCCAGTGCAGAATTACCTAGGTCTGGGTTGACCCGCTGTAAAGACCCAGAGTGTGCAGCTAGACCCATGTTAAGACGATCCACATGTGAATCTCCCGCTGCAGAATAACCTCAATCCATCTTCGACCTTGGCAAAGCGACAAGGGCAGCAGTCATTCTGCTGTAGAATTACCTAGGTATTTCTCAGCCCTGTGTAGAGCTACAAAGGATGTAATGAGACCTAAGTCGCTCCCAGACTGCTACGAAGCTACACAGGTAGCGGCTATTCAGCTGCATAAGTTCTTAGGTGCGCTGCTAATCTCTGTACAGCTACACGTGTCCCCCGGCAACCGCCCATAGGCCGCTATTGGGCTACCCCCACTAGACTGCAGAGAGCCCTTACAAGCAACGGAGGCACAAAGAGCGCTATGTACTATTTGCGGAACGGAAGTATAAGAGGCACACTACACAGAAATAGCGCCCTTTATAGGGCTCCCTATTTAGCCGCTTCCTACGCTTAGACTAAGGAAAAAAGCGGTTAGCGCGTTAGTGTCACGGCGCTAAGGCTCTAGTCAATTGAACCACGTGACTTGGTCACGTAGTAGGCCTAGCATATGATTTGTAATGGGAGATTATCTTCATATTGATTTTGTTAGTCTTGTTTTGTAGCTCTTCGAGCTACGTCCTATTATTCAACTTGCCTGTATCTAGGAGATAGAACTAGCTAGACACCTATTATATTGATATCTGCTCCCTGCCTGCTACTCTCGTGACAATTAGTTCTCGAAAAGTAGCTCGTCAAGAGCTGTGAATAGAGGCCACATATAAGGCTACGCTAATCATTAGTACATCTACCGCTATAGTGGAATACGTTGACAAAATAGAACAAGGAACTGCTACCGACTTATTAAGCTACACGTATACTCGCATACTTAACCTCTAAGGGCTAGAGTTGCGGGGTAGACATGTTGCTGCTTAGATTAGATAGCTCTGGCTCGGGATCTAAATAGGAGTGAGTTCAGTCTAGTATTAGAGTGTTGGAAGGTGTGGTCAAGATGTTCGACACAGCGTCCTATGTTATGTGTTTTCAACCTTCGGGCAATGGGAGGGGGTGGTACCAGTAGCTAACAAGCCATCAATGCTGTCCACGGCAGGACAACGAGCAGACTAGTCTACAGTCGCGATACCTTATGTACGGCCAGCAGTGGACTGTTAGCTGCCAACGATGCTATTCTTAGTCAAGAAGCCACATCAGCAGTAATACTAGCCTCAGCCGCTAGCACAACAACTCCTAGCCGAACATTTGAGCCTCGGCAACAGGAAAACACTCCTAGCAACACCAAGGACATAGGTTAACAGGAGGTCGCGTCCGGTCAGATCTGTGAGATACGGCGCAAGGAGAGCACCTCCGGGCAACAAGAGGACGCCTCCGACCACACCGGTGAGATACGGCGGCCTGAGAATGAGAGTGCCCAGGACGATACACCGGAGCAGCATGGAGACGCTCTGAATCAGATCAGTGAGGAAAATCGGCAGCGAGACGCTTCCAGGCGACGGCACAACCCTCCTGAACAACAGGAGGACCGGCCCAGTCCCACCAGTGAGATACAGCGACAGGTTGGCTCCGTCCGGCGGTCCGAAGAGTGGAAGTTAGACCGCGATAACCTAGGCAAGAGCCTTATTTCCGCTCTCGAGAAGTTCATGTCCGAGGAATCACGTGCTTCAAAGATCTCGGTCCAATTGGATGGCAGCCAGCACTGGAGCCCGTGCGCACTATGCTCTTTCCGGCACTGGACCCGTGCCCCACCAGACCTGAAGACGGGCGTCAAGCTGGCTTCTGCAGCTTTGCCACAACATCCACGGCTCTCCATTGTTCGTTGTTACATGTCCAATGCATGCGCAGTGACCCCTTGACCTCTCCAAGTGCCAGAGAGAGCATGCTTCCAGGCACAGTGCATTCAAGATACCGGAGGTGGTAAGATATCTGAACCGTCAATGCATGGGATCGCCACTGACTCTAATACCCAGCTTCTTGGAGCCGCGCAAGCGACTCAGTCGTCGGCACTCTTGACACTGCCAAATGAGTTGGTGCTTCAAACTTTTGCGCATGCTAGTCCAGTCGAGCAATTGTTTCTGGCCCTCACCTGCAAGCGACTACTCCACGTCGCATCGATGAAAGAGCTATCGATTCCTTGTGCCTCAAATCATCGTGGCACAAGCTGCTCCGCCATGCTCGCAATACTAGGCATCATGCAGCCGTTGGATGCGCGTAGGCGCAAAAACGTTTCTTGGGCGCCTTGCTGTGTCTGCTATCGGTACCGACCAAGGAGAAAGAGCTACTGGAAGATTGTGGGGGCCCGTCACGGTGTCTATGTGCATTTCGGCTGCAAGATTTTGTCAGGTTATGACGAGGCGGTGGATAATTGGAGCCGCAAACGGTCTTCCTCATATCAATGTCCGGAATGCTGGTGTAATGAACGTATTGGAGTGTATGGGCAACCGAAATATTGCAACCATTGCTAGCGAAGGCTTCCCTGCGGTTGCTCCAGCAGCTACAATTCACAGGCCATCACGATTTTATTTCATTTTACCTATTTATACCGGTCTATCCAGGAAACATGGCGAAACCCTTTCCTGGCCACGTCCTACCGCCCCCTGAAACAGCATTTCCAACTCACCTACCTCAACGACGCCGAGACGCGCGTATGCTTCCACGTCCACAAACGGATCGACTCTAGCACGTGGAGCGTCTCGCACATCTCCAAGGATCTCAGCTGCTTAACGATATCCCGCCCACACCATACCAACCACATCCGCATCTTCAATGTGTATAACGAGGTGGCCACAGATATGCTCTCGGTCCTGGCCAACGCCCTGGGCTCGATGGACGTGCACGACAAACTCCTTGTCCTCGGCGACTTCAACCTGCACCACCCCTCTGGTCCACGGTCCATCGACGCACCGCAAACGGACCCAACGTTCGACAACTGCTCGCGATCCTGAAAGACTTTCAGCTACAGCTGCTCACTGTTGCCGGAACCCCGACGCACCGGTGGAGGGACGGAAAGACCACGATCGACCTCACCTTCGCCTCCGTGGACGTGGCCTCCCGCGCCATCCACTTCAAAGTCGACAAACGCCTGGACTGCGACTCGACCGACGGAGCGCGTCCATCGGGGCAAGACTGTCGAATCAATCTAATTCACCTTGCAAGCCAGAGGGATCTCGTTATTTAGCTTGAAAGGGCCAGAAATATGCGTATGAAAGGTAGAGGGCAGGACTGGGGAAGGCGGACGTCTCGTCTGCATGCAGACCCATGTTCGATTGCGGGGTATTGAGTCAGGTGTGGCTATATCATGTCGGGTCTTACTGTGGTTGGTATAGGCTCCGTCTCGATAGCGGGGTTGATCGGCCCGGTCCTTGCGGGGAAACTAACTTGATGCAGAAACAATAAAGCATGCTAACATTTGCCACCTCGCGTCCAACCTGAAAAAGAACGTATCTTTTGACATTGATCTTGGAGACATTCCCGGCCTAGGCGAAAACATGTAGACTGTCAAGATTCCTCGTATGAACGCAGGAACAGAGCTTCATCGTCCATAATTTCCTTCTCCCAGTCCCCATCCAAGACTTGCATGTCGCGTCAAATCGATTGAAAATCTACTGCAGTAGTGTTCGAATATTCAGCCTCTCAATCCCCTCTTCCCGCGGCTTCCTGTTTGACTAGGCCGAACCACGTGAGCCAAGCCCCCTCCCTGACGATCCATGGGAAAGACTGGAGTACGAGCGGATTTCGGCTGGAGTGAGGAAGACTATCAATTCGAGAGGATATTCCGCGGAGAGGAGCGCATCGACTGGGCTACGGAAATTCAACGGCCTAGTCAAGCAGGCTCATACGTGCTGAACCCGCTGAGGCTGGTGTCACCGTCGCCGTCGTCGGCAAGGGAAGATGCGGGGGTGGGCGGCTGGACACGCGGCAAGGCCAGATCGACCATCAACCGTCACTTGCTTTTTCGCTGCCGGAGCATTTAGCGAGGGATGCGCTGCCGAGTGAAGTGTCCTCATCCCTCGAAGATGTCTGTCTCGCGCCGTCCACACACATTCCACCCTGCTAAGCCAATGTAGAAAAATATTTTGTATAACGCTAGATCACAGTATATTTGCTCAGTATAGAGAGCAGGAGAACGACTAGCTTGATGTCACTCAACAGGAACATCGCGTGCATTTCACGGTGCTGTCGGTGTCTACTGACAATTGGGTTGGTGTTGGCGATAAGCGTGCCAGAAGTCGTTCACGATTCAGAGTTGGAGGAGTGCGCCTCCACGCTCGCGTTCGACATCAATGGACCATGCTGCAATAGCCTTGTAATGGTACAGGACTGTAGTGGGAGCACTGACGGAAATCACAGTTGATTATGGCCAAGGGGAGGAAGCCAAACCGTGATTGTATGGCAGCTGTTGAAAGCTGAGCGCACGGGCTACATGCGGCATTGTATCAATATCGCTTGTGGCCCGCGCCCCGCCTTTGTCACGGATGTGGGCGGAACAGGGATTTCGCGTGAACGTGGGTGGTCTTGATCTGGGACGCTGGGTCTCGACGTGACGGTAGTACCGCTGCGGATGCTGCTGGTCTCTGAATAACTGCGTCGCCCGGTGCTGCCAGGTCCAGATATGTCGATTGCTGTAGTGCAGGGAAACTTTTGTTGATGGGCGCGAAGGTTATGCTACCCTATATAAAGGTCGTGAGCGAATGCCCTACAAGTGACTCCCGAAATCTCCTCTGCTATCCTCTGCGACTATTTCCTATACAATTGAATGTGTACCGTTGCGTAAGGTAATGCTTATGGCGGAGGTTAAAAGACAAGCGTACGGGCTACAAGCGACATCGATAAGATACCGCGTCGGTAGGCACTGTCAGCCGGGTTTGCCTATGTTTCACACGGATCTCACTGTGCTACAAATCTGGGTGAGGGTGGCAACCGCCAGAATGGCAACCTTAGGAAATGACAATCGCCAGGAATGGGAACCTCAACAAACGCGCTCCAGAAATGGCAACCTTCAGGTACGACAATAGCTCGATATGAGAACCTCCAGAAATGGCATTAGTCAGAATCTCCAGAAATTGGCAACCGCCAGAAACGGCTCTCCAGAAATGGGACCCTCCAGAAATGGCGTATTTCGTGATCACCAGAATTGGCTCTGAACACAGCCGTCTCCCGATTTATCAGTCACGTCGAGGAATTGAACGGGAAGAACGAGCTCAAACATGGGGCCGGGATATGGATCGGTCACTTGCAGTCCGACAAGTGCTGTCAAGTTGTGTGCATTCAGAAAGCCGGCGAGCTCGGCGAGGAAGCGATCGGTCGAGAGAGATCTGGTATGGGCCAGGCCTGAGCGGCGCCGTGGCCCATCCATCCGCACCCGCAAAAAAGATCAGGACTAGGGCGAGGAGTCGCTGTACCAGACCGCCGACGTGGAGGAGCACAGCTCCAGGGGACGAACCATTTCTATCGAAGAGCAGCAGGCATCCGAAGACAAGGGAGGTCGCTCACAGGCCATCGTTCCAGGACCCCACTCTTTTCACTCCCAAGGTTACTCGGCACCGCTGACGCAGGCCACTGGGCTGCAGCTCCTAGCTGCCAGCCCGTGCCTAGAAACCTGGTCTGTGCATGCATCCGTGTCTAGTATCGCGGCTTCAAGCTCTTTCCCTTGGCGGTGACACCAGTAATCACGGCTGCCCTAAGTTATCTTACTGGAGTCGCCGTGCCCCATTGGCCGTGAGTCTAGTAACCACTCGTAGGCGCAACCACGTTACTCGACACCGCCGGACCGTGAAACCGCGTTACTGGACACAATAGTAAGGGGGTAACGCGATCTCGGAGTGTCCAGTAAATGCGATACCATGGCGCCTTGGAACCCCGTCACTGGGCACCATGGCACCTTGGACCCTCGTTACTAGACATCACAGTGGAACCGCGTTACTGGACACCATGGCACCTTGGAACTGCGTAACTGGACATGTGAGGGTCTACGTTTACGACATCGGTGGTGTCCAGTAACGCGGTCTCAAGGTGCTGCGATGTGCTACACAAGATGCATCCTTTGTCCCAGGTTACTAGGCATGCAGCCCTAGGCCGCTGGCATGTCTAGTAACGGGCTTAGGTCAGTGCGTCGTATCCAGTAACAGAGCTTGATGCAGCTGCTGTGCCCAGTAACCTGACAGCTTCCAGCAGGATGGACAGGCAGCCGGATAGATCCGCAAGCCACTTGGAGATTGAACGGTAGGGCTGAAGTAAGCGCGGGATCCTCACAGGTTGCATTCCAGCGATGATGCACGCTAATTGGTACTGTACATAACTCCATGTTCGCCGTCTAGCAGCAAGAAGACCAACTCCCTACTCGTCATCGCTAAAAAAAGTCAAAAGCTAGTAAGTCGAGGTCCTCCATCCTGCACTTTAGTTTCAATCCATTCGCAGACACCGCCGAAGGTAGCTTTTCCTGAAGCGAGTGTAAACTGACAATCCCCCCATCCTCAACTTCTTTTTTGCCACGCCGGGGATCCCAATTGAGGGAAGCCGTCGAAGAGTTCGAATTGGAGGGCGACAACAGGGGGCGGCGGAGATTTGGATGAACTCGGACGGTGTAACCCAGACTCCTCCGAGGGCAGACGGCTGTCCAGAACACAAAATACGGCTATAGACATTGTAAGCAGCATCGGCTGCTCCAACCTTACTCGTCCACTTATCGCTAGAAAACTGTTTAGCCCACCCTTCAGGGCCACACCCAGATGCCACACTCAGATGACACACTCAGATGCCACACTCAGAGACCACACCGAGATCCCGGCTCCACGTCACCCTTAGAGGTGTAACCCGGATGCCACACCGAGATCCCGGCTCCAGGGCATACCCAGACACACTCAGATGCCACACTCAGATGCCACACTCAGATGCCACACTCAGAGACGTCCTGGCTCCCGTATCCTGGCATATTTCCCTCAAAGTTGCAGGTAATTCGTCACGGATTTCACATCGTAGATGCTCTACCTTTGGCGCCGGGTCGTGGATCCCCGGTCGTGGATCCCGACTCATGCACCGCGGCTCGTGGATCCCGGGTCGTGGATCCCGGCTCATGGACCGCGGCTCGTGGCCCCGCGTCGTGGACCCCGCGTCATGGACCCCGCGCCGCGGCTCCCATAATTCCCTGTCCTGGATCCTGCATCCCGAAACTAATACCGATGCTCATACATAAAAGGTACATCCCGCCCTGCATGCTGCTATTGGTTATACAATATTCCTGAACGTTTCGGCCATGAGATTCCCCCAATTTTTGATGCGTCCAAGTTGGCCGCGTAGAAGGATATAATCGAACTCGTTTCCTGCAAAGGGAAACCCATCATTGGCATCGTTCATATATAAAACGATGTTTTTCGCTTTCGCTGTCCCGAAGTCGAAAACATCGGTCGCGATTATGGTCCCATGAGGGAAACGTGAGGCAACCTCTCTAAATCAGTCAGTCAGCACGGGTCAGTGGATTGTGGCCTGCACAGAGAGCTTACTGGGCCAAAGACAGACCGGCACCGACTTCAGTATCCTTGGGTGTTCGCGCATGAGCAAAATGGAGGTCGCCTCGCTCCCAAATTGAAGAGAACTGTAAAACCTATGTCTATGACATATTACCAGTTATAGGTACCCCAGATGCACGGTGCAGCCACGTCGCTTACAGGATGGGCGTATGTCACGAACATGTCTTTCCCACCGACAGACCTGCAAAGCTACAGAGGTAGCAGCCGTCCAGCGGCAGAGTTCTTGCATGCCCTGCAAACCGCTGGGCAGTTACATGTGTAGACACTAGACTGCGGGGAACATTTACAGGCCAGGGAGGCAAAAAGAAAGCTTGTACTATTTGCGGAACGGACGTAAAGAGGCACAGCTCTCAGATAGTGCTCCGTATTTGGCGGCTTCCTGCGTGCAAAAAGGGGAAGAGGAGGTGCCGCAAAATTATTGAGCTACACGTGTACTCAGAAATTTACCCCTCTCCAGGTGTAGGTTGCGGGGTGGGAGCCGAAAACTGGGAGCATGGCTGCCCAAGTCCGTGCAGCAGGGTGGAGCCTGGCTCAGTAGGAGAGCAGGCCAACTGCAGGATTTGCGGCAGAGCGGCACTAGCAGAACGGAGCAAGTTTGGCTAAACCCGATCCGCCTGATATTATTCTAAGGACATACACATACGGGCAACGAGCAACAGCGCCAGGGCAAGTGTCTTGCTAAAAACTGTCTTTTACCTATCTCCTCCTTTACCTTCCAATGCACTTACGAACTCGCTCACCTCGTCCATACCGTGCATGAGCTTCCTCCTTACTACATCACTCATGACATACAGTACTGCACTGGACACACCTTGAAGCCCAATTGAAAATGGCAACCGGGCATCCGGAAACGGCGACCCAGGAAACCGGGGACCCGGAAACCACTTCAAGGAGCCAACAACCGCGACCCAGTGACGCTGAAAAAGAGTACAGTTAACTAGAATCCCCGACAGTTATCCAGGAACTAGGGACGCCAAAGAGGGCACCAAGTTGTATTCATATGTCGTCGAGCCGTAATATTCTCTTGTCGCGCTATTCCGTCCTAATCCTCCAACCTACCAGGATCCTTTTGCAGACAATAGTAGACATTATAGAGATACCTCTCGAGAAGGCAGAGACTCATCAGAATACACCACAACTCCAGTCTACGCCAATAGATACGGCAAGCCGCTTATTACTAAAGCGAATCAAGAAGAGGGATAGAAGTAGTACGAATTTCTTAAAGAGATAGCGAACTCTGGTCAAAACCGGAGGCGAGCTGCATCGGGACCACGGCGCTAGGGTCTATTTCTCGATCTCTATACTTAAACGACGAAAAGACTTCGTCTTTCGATCCGTTGAAGAAGTATTGCCGACATTGCCTAGAGACCTTATAAATAGTCCTCCCTCTACTAGTAGTATAGCTGCTGACGAGGAAAGGAAACGCTCTACCTACACTCGATCGTAATTACCGGCGTTGGTGGGAAAGTGCTAGGAGATTTAGGCGGACGACTCTTGTAGGAAAGCACCGGTTCCACGTATAAATAGACTTAATAGCGTCGGGAAATTGCTAAGAATTGTTCGTGAAATTCACTAGACTGGCAAAGCATCTCCAACTTGTTGGCATTTAACATGGCCGAAGCCAGCTTTCTATTAACGGATACTATCCGACGCCGTTATATAAGTCCTTGAGTTCCTAAGCTCGTTAGTAGTCCGTCTCAATGGCCGTGAATATCGTACATCCACCCCTCGGCAACCATCGTCGTCTTCAATCTGGCAAATGAGTTAGTTGGGATTCGACCCAAATGTCACAGAGACCACATCAAGGAATCGAAGTCAAGAGCTAGTAGTACAGCTAGCCTCCACTCCCGTTCTATCCCGTCTACGTCTACCAGCGTTCCTACGCTCTGTCTTGGAAGACAAAGTCTCATAGCTTGGCTATGCCTGCCAGAACCCCCTCCATTGTCCCCGTTCCAGGCGCCCCCAAAATAAGCAATCCAAACGACCCCCCCCGGTCGACAAGCACACTCTCTGCCATGACATCCCCTCAGCCGATCCCGGTTTGTGCAGCTCAGTGAGGGCAGCTTTTCACAGCGCAGTGGCTCGCTTTACCGTCAATGCAGTGTAGGTTTACCAGTTGGAAATGCAGTGCTAACGGAACGGCAATCGGGAGCCCGGTTCACATCTGTCCTTGGGACGGGCCTTAGGCCAGTGCAATTATGCTGGCTGGCGAACGGCGTGCCAATACAGAATGGCCAGCGCATTCTGGCTAGCCACGTTAGCGGCTGCATCTCGATTCTAGATCAAGGTGACATAATCAATTCGTTCACCCTTCAAGTGCGGCACCGACAGGCCAATTGTCTGATGCCGGTGGAAAGTGAGTGACTCGTGGGACTGGCGTCGGATAGAGGGTGGTATAAATAAGTCGTCAAGGAGGACCTGGTATGTAACGCCTGTGATGCGCTCAAGACTTCCTCGGGTATTCCCTTTGACGAAGGCGTCGATGGGCAGGTCGCAAAGCATAATAATCGAGGCCGTACAGGAGGTCGCATGGCGGTTGGCCTAGGTTATATGTTGCAACAGTCCGTTTCCGTCCGAGCTATTGAGGACGATATTACAGTGATGCTACTCGAGCCTCGAAGCTGAAGGAGCCAGCGGAAGCTAAGAAACAGCAAAGTACATAACAGGCAGCCGGTCGACCATGAAGGAAAGTGGCTGCGTCAAAGTCCACATATTGCTTCAAACTGGAATCATCATCGACGCCATATGCTGTGTAGTGTTAGGCGTGGGCAGAGGATGGTCCTGGGACATGGGAGTGTCCTAGGACAGAGGGATGTCCTGGGACAGTGGGGTGTCCTAGGACAGAGGGGATTGATTGATTGATTGATTGATTGATTGATTGATTGATTGATTGATTGATTGATTGATTGATTAATTCATAGGCTGTCCCTGCCGCCCTGGGGCGGCTATGCAGCGTACAACTACCAATACAGGTGCCTCCGTTTCTGGCTTCGGGGAGTGGGCCACTCCTGCGAGAATTGCGTTGCGGTCAAACTTGGCTCTTCTCGCTGGAGTAGGTTCCCGTCCGCTCGAACTTTGGCTCTCTACTGACAATCATTCTGGCTGTTCTATCTCTATGCACTCGTCAGGCCTTTCCTGGCCCTCCTCGCCTTCTGTTTGCTAATATCACTCGTCTACGCTAGGAAAATTGGAGTACTGTCGACGGGACCGCCCTGAATTGCTTCAGGAGCCCCGTTCTAGGAGGGAGTTTTGGGACAGGGGATGTCCTAGGACAGGGGATGGTCCTAGGACAGAGGGGCGTCCTAGGACAGAGGATGGTCCTAGGACAGAGGGGTTGGTCGCGATATCGAAACGATCGCGGCACAATAAAACCGTCGTACTTGGCGGTGATGACGTTGGTATCATGGCCTGTTTCCCATGGAGTCGAGACATTATAGTACCCGACAAGCCGTTTGTTTCCCCCATCGGAAAATGCCGATGCAGTAAGGCAATGCCATAGTCTTTGTGGACTTTGTGGGTCAAGAAAAGGTCCCTGATCGAACCGTCGATGATGGCTTTGGCATCAGTACTTTGGAAGCGGCGGGATGCTAGGGAAAGGCCCGGAAGTGAGTTGTAGGCCTCCTTATCGTAGCTTGCCCTGTATGACGTTAGCAAACGATATAAGCAACCTATCTCTAGGGGAAACTCGTACGTGTCCATCTGTGTCGGCAGAACAGTTCATACAATAGTTGGATGGGGGGTCAATGAATCGGTTTTCGATAGCAACAAGCGGTCAAAGAATGCTATGTCCGGCGGACGCCGAGCTCTATTTGTAGTTTTCGACTTCTTTACCAGCTCAGGCATGAGGAGGGCGCAGGGCCACATCTCTGAACGAATGTGGCTAGTTAGGTGCGCGCACAGGTCATCGCGATGTTCGCCAGGTTTGGATGCCGTGCGTCGCCTGCAACCTCGTTACCGGTGAGCATATCTCCCGCAGGGATGGTTGGCCGAGTTCCGCTAACATCGTTCGTGTGCGCAGCGAAAATAACGCCAAGGCGCAATGCCTATTGGTCGTAGAGATTCACACAGAGGTGTGACGCCTGCAGTTGTAGCGGAGAGACATCCAAAGTGAGATGTACTGGCAGTCATCGTCTATGTAACTTGGCGAGAAAGGTTTTGCGGCAGCTTTCACGCCAGCCAATCAATCAGTCGGTCCTGAGCGCGCGGTCGCTGTGTGCCAGTAAATAGTGTGAGTCATTCTGGCAATTTAACACACACACACACATACACAAGTGGCGATGTGTGTGACCCGTTATCCTCAACCTACGCTAGGCTTTGTCTCCCCCTTCAGCCGGAGCTTGGGCATGGTCAGGACCAGTAAAGTTGACAAGTGCGCATGCGCCGACTCTTTTGCCAATCCAGCTCATTGCGGTAGCTGGTAGCGGACAGAATGCATCAGCCGCGTGTCCTGAAGCGTCCCGGTTCAATTGGTCCTGCAGCTAAACCTCTTTGCCGGACAGCTGTACTTCAGGTCGTCCGAGGAGTACAAGGGCGCGTGCGAGCTTCTCGGCCTGGCCTGGCGGCTGATGGATGTTGACACGGTGATCGAGCCGGACGGTTTCATCGTACCTGGGGCCTGAGGACACGGGCACGAAGGTCACCCGGTTCAGGAAGAGCCCCACGAGGTTCATCCAGGTTCTGCTGGCGACCCTTCGACGGGATAGAAGGGGCAGCGGGAAGGCTCACTGGGGCAGGGTACTGGCTGGGGTGATACTCAGCCCGGACGAGTTCGAGGGCTCCATGTAGGATTCGCTCACCGCTCTCCGCCCTCTGCGGATCGTGAACAGCCTAGTTTGACCAGTCTATCCACCATGTAAGAGGGGATGTAGTTTGCCGGCGCGAAGGTTTGGATCCGTGACAAGTTCGGGGGACGGGGCCAGTGAGTATGACACGACCTTGAATGTACATCGTGCGATGGGGGACTCCGTGAGTAGCAGTGTTTTTGTGAGCGTCGGGGTTTGATGGACGACGGGTGCTCTAGCCGCGCTCCGGGTTATTCTGGATATACATCCACTACGACGGCCTTAGCGAGGGCACAGTTGTTGCCCAATTTGATAAGTGGAATTACGCTGATACTAAGGAGTTGGCAAAGCTAAAACTAGGAACTATGGCATAGGAGGCCATTTTTATAAAGACAATCACCGATAACTTTACGCTATACTATACGCTACTGATCCCACTACTAAATAAGCTGCGAATAGTCGTTTTTCCTAAGGACAAACCGTAGGAACGGGAAGACGAAAAGCTCTACGTCCGAATAAAAGACATTCTCTAGCAAGGTGGGGAGGACTTGAACTAATAGAAGTTCGTAACGGACGGAGGCAGCGCCTCAAAGAAAATAGGAGAAAGCGTTTTTAGTATATCAATAAGCGATGGATATAACGGATGTAATGTACAATTTAAGCAAAGACAAGTAAATCTATCCTTAGACTTTACCTCAACTAAGCCAAATCTGCGGCTTGACTTGTATATACGACTTGCAAGTTATTTAGGTCGTTCGTCCACACACGATTGCTTGCCGGCCCACATTAGGTGTCGTTCGTGCGCCCAGTTCCGGCATTTCCAGGAGGATGTACCGCACCGTCAGTGGCTTGCGGCCGCAGTGGCACGCGTCGGTGTCGGCCTTGTCGATACTATAGAGATAGGCGCAGAGGCCGACCTTGCCCGTGCACATCTGCGTGATCACGGAGCTGATCGCCCTGTGCGTGCCGACGTGCGTGTCGAGCGAGCCTTGCCCGGCCGCACGCCGGAGCCGGTAGAGCTCGCTGCCGTGTTTGGCCGTCACCCAGGCGGTGGCCCACTCGCATTGCATCGCCTGGCGGATGGCGAGTTTCGTGGTCGCCATGAGGACTAGCGCCGACTGCGGGACGGGCGCTTGCGGGTCCGGGTGGGGTCAAGCGACATCTTTCGCGGCTGGTTTGGCCAGTTCGTTGCCTGGCACGTCCGACATGGGACTTAGGCAAGCCACAAAGCCAAAACCCCACCAAACAGTCCACTTAATTCGCCAAGAGACACGGTTTAGGCGTTGTCCAGGCGAGGTGGACTCGGGGCGGGCCGAGTGTCTAGGGCTGGTGCATTGCGCCGTTAACAGATCTGAGAAGACCGACGACGGGCACCATGGGCCTTGCTCGGCTCGTCCCCATCTCCCTCCTTACAATCCCTCTGCTTCAACTTCGTACAATAACGTACCTGCAGGGTTGCAACGCTCCGATTCCGCCTTAGAAAGGCCTCCATGAACTTCTTGTGGATATCGTACCATCGTAGTTTATCAACCTCCTTCAGCTTTATTAGAAGGTCATCTTCGTTAGGCGTTATAGCAGCTCTCGCTGTAGGACGTAGCTTAGTCAACTTCCGCTTCTTAACTAGGGATTCGGAGCGAGGGCTTTCGGGGGTATACTCGTAAGAGTCTTAGCTAAATTACAGCTGAAATGTCGTTATACCGTTCTCCATTATACGTTTAAGCGATACGTTTTTAAGTAGCTATTCCTCAAAGCTTACGAAAACGGCTCCCGTTACGCCTTTTCTATCGTAGGATGCGCGTAAAGATGAGGGACTAGGAATATTACGCCGAGAACTACGTTGGAAGACGGAACCACTCGAACGAAGATACTAAGTAATAGCTGTCTTAGGCGTCGTAGAAATAGTAGAAACAATTTTGCGACGTTTGTTTGGTGGTGGTCTAAAGTCATCTTCCTTATTCTACTCTCTCTCGCTCCCCTTAAGTAAGGTAGGTCGGTAGTCTTCTTCGCTATCCGTTTCGTTACGAGCGTAGCCGTAGTTATTAGACTTCTACCCCTAGTCGTCGTCGTCTAGATAGGTGTTACGAGGCCTATCGGTAACTCGGGTACGATAGACCGTCTTCCGCGTTCGTATTGACTTCCGTATCGCCTTAGGCGGCTTATCTCCGTTGTCGATTGTTCTACCGAGGTAAAAGCTACTTTGTTGGACGTTTTATCCGCCTAAGTCGTAGCTGGCTATATTAAGGTATAGCGTATTCTCTCGAGGTGGGTTCTCTTCCTATTACGGGTTAAGCGATAGTTCTACTTCGCTTTTAAGGTTTAATATAGTCTCTCGACTTAAGCTAAGTAATTATTCGACCATATATCTACAAATTATAGCGCCGGATATCTCCTAAACGAGGGCGTTTCGTATAGTATTATCGGAATCGGGTATTTAACTACCTTTATACGGAGCGTTACCAACTCTATCGAGTAGACCTTAATCTATTTAAAGAAACTTTGGCTAAGGAGAAAGTAAGCTGGAACGACGTAAGTTATACGAATACTATATACCGAATTCGTAAGATATACCGTCCACCATCTTATCGCATATAATGTCCTAGGGATCGGATACTAGCCCTACCCCACATAGAGGATTACCTATAGAAATTGACTAAGCCAGCTAGTCGTATTTGGCCTAGGACGGCCCTAGCGACGCAAACTATGGCCGCAAAGGTGCTTAGGGTTAGGGTTAGGGTTAGGGTTAGGGTTAGGGTTAGGGTTAGGGTTAGGGTTAGGGTTAGGGTTAGGGTTAGGGTTAGGGTTAGGGTTAGG
>KV875110.1:171186-446000 GCA_001879275.1 Coniochaeta ligniaria NRRL 30616 | reverse complement strand
CTAACCCTAACCCTAACCCTAAGTAACCCTAACTAACCCTAACCCTAACCCACGTCTTGCGCGAACCGCTTGTCCCAGTCGCTGGTGTTGTAGAAGTCGGCCTTTTTGATGCCCTTGCCCACCGGCTTTCGGAGCGCGGGTTTGGCTGGCCGAGCCGCCTGTTCAGCGACGCTGATAGGAATGGATGGCTCTTGTGGTGCAACCTCGACGGGAATAGGTGTCGCTTCTTTTTCGACGCTCACGGGAACGGATGCCTTTTGTCGTGTGGCCTCGGCCACGGCAGCAACGGGAACAGTTGTCTCTTCTTTCGTTAAGTCGACAGCCGGCACGCGCGACTTCTCCACGCGTGGCGCCGAGGCAGGTCCGGCGCGCCTCGTGAAGCCGTACCTGGCTAAGGGACCGTCGATAGGAGCCGCATTCTTCTTTTTTCTCGGAACAGCCGGCATCTTGCGCTATAGATGATTTTCTTCAGCTTGTTCTGTAACTATGCAGACGATGGATTGAAGTACTTGGACGAGACTATGACGCGTCGCGAGTGGAGTGGAGTGGAGTAGATATCATTACGCCTTCACGCCGTAAGGCGTATGCGGCTAGATGTTGCTGACTAATATCTTCCTCAGCCTTTTGTGGGGCTTGAGGTCGATATGGGTCAGCAGCTGGGGTGGGTGCCAAGGCCCTCCCCTATTCGCTATTTACATGAGATGAACCAGAGCAATTTCTCCCTGACCTTGTCATTTCCCCGGTTACCTGCATCCTCCCCGGTCGCCTGCCTGCCCCCTTCTGTTGCGCTACCTGCCGCCGTGCCGGCTGATGACGACCAGGTGCGAGACCGGTGTCTTTTATTTCTGCCACGAAAATCAGGAGGCCGTGGCGGGGCGGGGTTGTTACACAAGCTGCGTCATGCTGCTCTGACACGCCGCAGCACCTAATCTCCTATCGCAGTTTAGGTTCAGGTTGTGGCTTGAGGGTCCTTGAACGTTGAGGGGCGACATTTGTGTGTTCTGCCGGTAATGAAGCCCGATGGCACCGAACGGCGTTGCGCTGAGGCACGGAACGGCGCTGCACTTTTGCCGCTGCATGGGATTATCACGGCAGGGTGCGGGTGCGGCACTCCGTCACCGGTTGTCACCTAAATCACGGACCCCGCCTCTACACAGCTGCCTACGTTTATGTCGGAGGCGTAGCGAGATTCAGCTGGCTCGAAGGACTGTGTAGCAGGAGCCGGCCCGGCAGGTTGGGTCGACAATTCAGCGAGCAGTCGGGACAAGGAGGTGGACCAACATCCGCGGCCAGAGGCACGATTTGCCATTCGGGTTAAGGGTCGTTGGGAGCATTATCAAGGTTTGGGGCAGTAATAAATGTATTCACGGAATTGCAGGCCTAGTAGGATAGCGAAATGCCAGTGAATCACACTTGAGCAATGAGTTGAAAATGCAAACAGGTCGAGCTCTTGTATCGGCTGTAGGGCTAGCTGGCTTCCAAAAGTATCCAAAACCTGTTGTGTGCTCATCAGCCGGACAATTCTGGATTCGGGCAATCCTGACCATAACATTCGGGCCGTCGATCAGAGCCTCCTAATGGTGTTCAGCCATCGTGACCTGTGCTGATCTAGGAAGCTCCAGGCTCTGATGCTACCGGTGCGACGTCGGGTCTTATCATTGTACATCGCCGAGCTCCCTGGCCGACCAGTGCCTGATGAGATTGCAAATTCCTCTTCCAGAAGGTGCTGCATCCGCTAGGCCCCCTCCTGACACCGCCTGCAAAACAGTGCCGCATTAAAGTAGGTTCTCACGTCTGGTAATTGCTCTATTATATTTTCTGCTCCGAGATATTTACCACCCGTCGTCAATGCCTAGGCCTATCGCCACCCTGCCACCCTGCTAAGACATCCAATCTAGCCGAATGGTGTAGGATGCTAAGACTAGTCAAGTGGTAGTAGGCGAATCGAGAGCTTCTGATGAAGGTAGCGGGAACGGGAAAAGTTGAGACAGTTTATCTACCTCCGATGCTCCAAGCTTTTCCGCAAGCTTCTTAGATAGGAACATCCGATCGATATCTTGCCCAGAATAGTGTAGAACGTAATAAAATACATGCGGTATCTTAGCACCATGACGGATCAGCAGGACAATCGGATCTAGAATAGTGGCTGCTAGGTCGGCCGGACTCGGGTTCTCCCACATTTCCATTAGCAGATACCTCAGAGGCGAGTTGGGACACCCGTGGCCACCATTCGGATCTGCTCCATGACTCAGGATGACGTCGAGGGCGGAACTTGTCTTCCATTGACCAAGCTGATGTTGACAGGCGAGGTGAACGTATGTGAAGTCGGATCCTAGGGGTATTGAAGGACATCCAAACTTCTCAACTATGGCCGTAAGAATCTCCACGTGACCTCTGTCAATGGCAAGCTGGAAGACCGTATAATATGGATCCTCCATCGCTGGCATAGACATCTTTTCCACAAGAACTCCCGCGATGTCACTGTTATTGTTTAGGATCGCAAAGGAGAGTGGAAGGCGGTGCAAATGGTCCAAAGCATTGACGTCCGCGCCGTAACGGATGAGATCTTTCACGACATGCCTCTCACCCCAGTCGCAGGCTAAGTGAAGGATGTTTGAGCCCGATCCAGGAAGCTTCATAATTGACAGATCGGTTGGGGGCTGCAGCTCAAGTAACCTCCTACAGAGGCGCTGGTTTTGGTGTCGAATTGTCTTAAGGAGCAGCAGATCCTTTGACTCCCGTAGTCCGCAGATGCGCTGTACTGAGAATAACATTAGGTCGTACCACTTATCAGTTCGGGATGGAGACACGCGTATTATCGCATCCATGAGCGTGTTGATCTCCCCAGTAAGCTCTGCCTCGGGGAGAGACTTCTTCGCAAAATGTAGGAGAGCGCAGAATAAGCGAACCGGTATAAGCTCCAATGGTTGGTCGAGCACTGGTTTCACTGATTCCCACATCAGGGTCGTCCTGCAAGTTGCATGTTGTAACAGCAGACAAATGGAGAAATATTTATTATGATAAGCCTCCCACAAGGACGCGGTCCATGGACTACGCTGCTGGGTCCCGTCGGGGTCTAGCAAGTGCTCCGCGTGCGTTAGCGATCCCTCTGGGTGGTCGATTCGGACGCCACGGGAGATAAGGGTGCGGACCACTCTCACAAACCACGGTTCGTACTTGTCACCACAAACCCGGTCCCACAGCTTCATGGTCACGGCATAGTAGAGTAGATTCCGATGATTCGAGTCCTTTGCATGTATGTCTGCATTGGCGCCCACCAGGGCTTTGGCGGCCCCCCTTGAGCAATGCACGTACGCAAACATCAACGGTGTAGCACCTTGATAGTCAGAGGCTTCGATGTTCGCTCCGAGTGAAAGCAACTTCAGGACTACTGCTTCCATTTCATGAGTGCAGTATTCCGACCTATTCATAGACGCGTAGTGAAGAGCGGTGTTGCCGAAGGTGTCTCGCTGGTTGACATTGAAGTCAGGCTTCCTAGCGAGCAGTTCAATAATCGAGATAAGGCCGCTGCGAGCTGCGACGTGCAGCGCGGTGCAAGCTAAGAGTCCCGTGTCATCGAAGTCCAATGATGCGCCGCTAGTAACTAAAAGCTCGGCAACCAAACAATGTTTGGCGGCCAAGGCGACGTGTAATGCTCGCCGTCGCGGCCAGCGGTTTATCCAGCCCCCCCGGCGTGAACGTGAATCACGCAGCAGGAATGAGACATTGTCAGGACCTGGAATGTGGTGGAATGGTGCATCGATATGAGCACCCTTACTGAGCAACAGTGCCACAATCTCTTGATGTCCGTGTTCAGCGGCGTGGTGGAGTGGTGAGATCCAGGGTTCCTCCGGGTGTTCGCCAGTATCACTGTCGGAATCTAGTTCCAAACGGAGCCTTTGCAAGGGGCGACAACGGTTAACACCTGCCTTGTTCTCCAAGGCAAGCTGAGCAGTCTTAAGCTCCCCCGTCTGAGCTGCCCAATGTAGACACGATGAGTCTCTATGTCTGGCATTCCACTTGTAGAGCTCAGGATTGATTCGCGCGTGGAACAGCTTGCTCGTCAAGGTCAGGGCGTGTAGGTCATCCACTTCAAGATAGCTTGCTGCAAGTAGAATGAGTTCAACACTCAGCCTTAGGATAGGCGGCCTGCTAAATGAAGCCGTGTCATTTGTTGCCATGGCGCCCAGAGTAATGTAAAGAGATTTGCTAAGAGTGATAGATGTTTGAGTGTGTGGTCTTGGAGATGGAGCACTGCTTCCTGCACAGGTTTGTGGGCAGTTTATATGCAGGTTAGAATTTGCCACTTGGCTCCTCCCGGGCATCATGATGTAAGGTAGGTTGCATAGACTTCTGGAAATAGAGTTATTGTTTGACGGCTTACGAGGCGTGCATTAGCTTGTCAAGGTCACTTGGTTGACAGCGGCGATGCAGTCCCGAAAAACAAAACAAAGTTTATTAGGTGCGAGCGTGGTTAATTAGGCTTCGTGGGTTTCAAGGTTTGTTACGACAAGCGAGCCGAATGGAAGATAAACCTTATTGAACTGCCATACTAACTCCTCTCCGACAGGCTCCCTCCTGTGGTCGAGAACAATATTGTCGACGTGGGCACCGCGCAGTACTGCTACCCCATCTCGTCTACTGACTTTCCTAAGTCGCTGGAAATTATGAAGGACTGTAAGTGAATCCACATACGTGGCGACGCTATAGTTAGGTATGTAGCAATGAGAGAGCTCACCAGATGGAAGCATACCCCACTGAACAAATAGCCGTCGTGTCTTGCCGTCAGATGAGCGAATCTTCTTAGTCTTGCCGATGCCGGGCTGAAGCTGGTAGATGAGGTGTTCAAGAAGGTGTTCAAGACGGAGAACCTCTCTTCTCCGTCATTCGAACTCATTACAGCTATACACTCTGGTCGGGATAGCTTTGCGTAAATAGTAATCAAATTAACGCTCTCTGTACAACTAACTCAGGACATTCACTTGCAGTCATCAATCCTTCTTCGGTCCCTCTACCTTTCCCTCAGAACACAGACGAGGCCGCTCTGCTGTACAAACCAACGATTACTTGTCTTCCACTCCGATTTTGGATCTGCCAGCTCAATCGAGTATCTTCTCAACAGCTGTGGTACTATCTTGGCCATCTCCATGAGGCTGATGTTCTTGCCGACGCAAGTGCGCGACCCTGCGCCAAAGGCTATGAAGCTAGCCTCCATCTGGACGAGCTTTTCGGCGTCGGAAGTTAGCCAGCGTTCGGGGATGAAAGACTCGGGATCGTCGTAGACATTTGGGTCGTGTTGAAGAACCCAGGGGTTGATGCCAACGATCGTGCCCCCGGGAATGTATTTCCCGCATATCTCTGCCCCTTGAGGCGGGACATGTCGCTCCATTAGCAGGCCGACAGATGGATGGAGCCGCATCGCTTCTTTAAGAACGGCGCCGGTGTATGGGAGATGGGTGATGGACTCCTTGTAGGAAATAGGATGGCTGAGTTTGCCCTCCTTATCAGCGGCGTCGATCTCATCGACAGTCTTCCTCATCTTATCGGGGTTCTTGATCAGGAAATAGATGGCTGCTCGCAGAGCGATGGCTGTAGTATCGGACCCAGCAAACACGTTTGTTGAAAGGTGCACAACGATGTCTCGGGTACCCATTTTCAGCGGATCCTTGTTCTTCGTTGCAGCCCATCTGGATAACATGTCTTTCTCACCGCCATCGGTGAGCTCCAACTCGCCGTTCCGTTTGATCGATGTACGGGAGTTGATGGCCTTGAGGGTGAAAGTCAACACCGCATTCCAGGTCTCCATGGCCGGGAGCAAGATTGGGAACAGGGGATTGCCCAGGAGGAAGGGGTGCATCTCAGGGACTTGTCCACACAATGATGCGTAATCAAGAATGCCCGAAATCGTTGTCATCATGCCGTCAACATCTCCGCCCATGTTCAAAAATCCGAGCTTCTTAGCAAAGGTAACTTCGCCAACCACGTCGAAAGCATAGTACTGGAGCCACTCGCCAAGGTCGACGGGCTTGCCGGTCGCGGCCCACTCGTCGAGACGAGAGGTGAGTAGCTGTGTACACGAGTCCACGGCGGCTTCAGATTCAAGAAGACTGGTCAAACTGTATGCACCCGCCACCTTTTTCTTCTGCTCGCGGTGGTAAACTGGGTCGCGTGTAGAGAACAGGTTCATCTGGGGCTTCTTCTGCCAGGAAATGCTCTGAATCGGGTAGAACGCGGACTGAGACAGTACAATCAGTAAGGGGTGCGTAATAGATGACAATGTTTCTGACCTTTGTATATCCACCTGTCAATCCGTAAATGGTTTTGATTTCCTTGGGATCCCCAACAGATATAACATTGGGCGCGATGCGAACGAGCGGGCCATGCTTTTGGTGTAACCTGATCGCGGTTTGATGAGATTGACACTTGTAGACATCATGCAGTCTCCAGAGTTTGGTCCATTTGGCGAGAGTTGGGCCAGGAATGCCGGCAAGGCCTGGTCGATACCTGCTATAGAGCACGCTCAGCACGAATAGCGCGAGGAGACATTGGACGAAATGGCTCTTCACGAAAGTGAGGACCGCTGCAGCAGTTGACTGCTCAAAGTTGGGCATTTTGGAATTGATGAGTTCAAGATGTTCTCCGTCTGCATAGACTGCATACTCTTGTCCAACATGAGAAAGGGCTCTTAAGAGAAGAATGATGTATTTGTAAATAGCAAACATGGCTCATCACTTTAGGAGTGTGTGGGGATAGTGCTAGCACATCCGATGGCAAGCTGGAGTACGGGGTAGGACTGCGGGGATGATTGGGTCCGGGAATCTGTACTAGCTTGTCGGATGGCAGGTTAGATTGCGGGGAAGAAGTGCGGAGGGCAGGGGAAATGACATTGCCCCGGATCGACATTCGACCTATCAATACCTTTCCTTACACAGGAACGAACTCAGCTCTGGCTATGCACAGCATACAATTCACAGAAATAGTTACTTACAGACCCCGGCCTCAGAGCTTCGTCATAGAGCCTCCACTTGCAACACTTAACCTAAATCTACCAATGAGGTCTCGTCTATAGTAATGTGGAAGGACAGCGGCCTCCGGATCACAACTGCGCCGTGTGTCGAGTTTGGAATTTGGCTAGTGTCGGAGTAAGTTAATACAGGCTGTTAGAGGTCCCGACAGCTATCGCCTTGTCCCCCCGTCAAGTAGCATTCCTGCTTTCAGGATGCGCATCCTTACTGTCATGGATAGTTCTCTCCTAACTGTACGGATAAGCCTACTCTTCTGCCTGATCTTAGACACAGTATTTCATCCACATGACTATGTCATATGCTCCCCAGTCCGGAGGATCTACCAAATACCTGTTATTCCGGGCTGACCTGGTTCTAAGCATTACTTCTCGAAGAAAGATGGGGCTTCACACCCGACACGCTACCCGAGCCGCTACCCGATCCGGTCCGCCAGTCACAGGGCAATATGTAACCCATCAATGAGAGTTACACAATAAACCATGGAATTCGAGCTCGAGGACACCTTCTTGCATCACTGGCAAATGACCAGGGGCGATGAATTTACTGCGCCTGGACGAATAGAATACGATTCAACCTCCATGATTCGTGGAAACTATGAGGCGTAACTCGCGTACTGCATTGCCGTCGACGAAGGTTCCGGCGACAACTGCAGACGCATGACTAAAGGCGTCCCGGTCGAGGACAGGAGGAGCGCTAGATCGACGACTACGGGCTGTGGTTCAGAAATGAAAAAGAATCGTTTACGGTGGACAGTAAGCACTTGAGCCCTTGTCGTATGTGCTAGTGAACCCTCTTCGTGTTTCTCACTTGAGATGCCAACCTGCGTTGAATGCTCGTCGTCAGCCACTTGAGAAGTCTGAGTTAATGGTCGTGTGAATGTGCCACTGCCGGTAACCCCGAACCAAGGGGCGACTCCCAAGCTCCTCCACTAGACTCTACCTCCTGTTTCGTTACAATGTGTATTTCCAAACTGCCCAAGAGATCGAAGCTTGCCAACCAGACCCAAGCTAAACATCATCATCGGGTCCTGCTAGTACAATATGCTGTGGCCCGCTGGTCTTGGACTCTGCAGACGTAGCTGGTTCTAAGTCAAAGAACCATCGGCGCCAACCTGCACCATTCGTATCCTCCTAGCTTGTGCCGCACCTCGGATGGACTGGATTTATGGGTAGAGAGGGTGTCTTTCGATTCAACAGCGACAACGCTAAAGGGGCAGATTTACGATTGGTCGGC
Organism: Coniochaeta ligniaria NRRL 30616; assembly: GCA_001879275.1. Classification (NCBI taxonomy): domain Eukaryota; kingdom Fungi; phylum Ascomycota; class Sordariomycetes; order Coniochaetales; family Coniochaetaceae; genus Coniochaeta; species Coniochaeta ligniaria. Next base: position 437,742 of record KV875110.1, on the reverse strand, counting down.
AAAGCAAAAGGGGTCACAGTCAAATCAGAGCCTGGATCTGTCTCGGACGAGGTCCGGCACAGTGCTCCAAGCTTTGAGATCAATAATGCATGCCTCATTGCTGGCAAATGCAGTCAGACTTAGACAACCCTTTACCTGCGAACTTTTGGAGTCATGGTGCCAGTTACTGTTTCTCGAACGCCTGCTCGAAGCGGTCAGGTTAAACCACACTGGGTTGCTGATGCTTCCATCACACTGGGGTTGCCGATGCTTCCACAATACTTGTGTACTTGCAGAGGCAATCTTTGTACTGGTACAGGCCAATTGGGTACCTTGACGTTCTAATATATTCTTCAGCAGGCCCGTTCGGTCAGTCTTGAGGATCCACAAGTGAAACGGACTTGCAGCAAGAGGAGCACCATAGAACAACGACAGTAGTGCCGGGGTGATCAACAGACATGATGACAGCTGCACATCTTGATAGCGATATGTATAAGATCTTCGACGTAATATCCCAGCCATTCTTGCTCAGATACCCGTTACCTCGTCAGCGCTCTCCAACTGGCTTGGTTGCTTCTTCAACCTAAAGTTGTGCTCCACCTCCAGTGTCGCCTTCGGGTCATTCTCTCTCGGCTTGAATGTGACTAGTAACGAGTCCTTGACCGCAAAGACTGAGTCGTCCGCCAGGTAAGGACCAGAGTCGTCGAAGATCTGCGTAGTAATGGGCATATACTCTGGATGCGTAGTCTGCCAGGACCATGTCAGAATATAGGTCTTGCCATATAATGGGTTGGGATTGAATGATGACTCACAATCAAATGGATATGTGCCGGCCTATACGGGTGTCTGTCCAGCAACTGCAGGACCTTGCCCGCAGGGCCATCGAACGGAACCGGATACGGCGTCGGCTTGAGACAGTAGCAGCTATAGCTCCCGTCCTCATCCGTGGTAAATCTGCCTCTGAGATTACAGTCCTCCTGGTCCGGGTCCTGCTGCTCGTACAGCCCATTCGTGCTGTCCTCCCACACGTCGATCACCACCCCGGGAACACCCTTCCCAGTCACCGAGTCGACGCAACGCCCGTGCATGTAGGTCACTTGGCCATCGGGGGGCATGGTCTTGATGATGGACCCGCCGTTGGGGTAGTGGGGCGCGTCCTTGCGGAAGAAGGGGCCCAGGATGGCGGTTGCGGTGTGCGCGTCCTTGGCGTTGGCGGCGGCGGAGAAGGTTATCTCATCGACGAGGCTTTTGATTACCCGATTAGCGTCTCTATGTAGTGAGGTGATGGCGAGCGTGAAGCTAGGGAACTCACGACTCCAGACCCAGAACATCGCACAGGAGCTGCCCCTCGTTACGCTTGTCGTTGCTCATCTGACCCGCCCAGTTGACGAGTTCGACGCCGGCCATCCACTCATCCACTGTGAGGTTGACTTCACGGGCAAAGTCGTGGAGGTGGCGCAGAAGGGGGCCGATAATTTCCCTTGTGCGGGGCGAGGCATTAGGACCGGTGGCGGCGATGACGCGCTCGGTGAAGGTTGGGTCATATCCGTGTTGTTGTGGTAGACTGCCCATTGTCTCTGTGTGCGCGGCGTATGGTATTCGGTGAGTGTATTGTTGCAGGGTATAGGCTGTGGGTGAGGCGGCAGTGGGATGTTGAGGAAGCAATAGTGGCAAGAATAAGAAGTTGTACGGCGTCACCAACGTAGGGTCAGTTTGTCTCAGGTAGTTGGACTTGGTGATAATGATATACGAACTGTTCACGGTGTACTACTAGAAGGCGGACTATTGTGAAAGACACCGCTTGGTTAACCGTTGGTGGAAGGAAGGATAACTCCCGACAGCGGGATGTCCATTTTCTGTCTAGGTTACCTCGTCTTCCCGCCACGACATCCGCCGATCCCACTTCCTGTCTCTTGATTCCATCGGTCGCTATTGTGTTAAACCCCATTGGCTGTCGGGAATGTGTACTAGACAGGGAACAAGGCAGCATGAGACACAGCTAGTACTTGCCGGAGGGACCATCTAAGCATCACTTGACCACATCGGCTCGGGAGTGGAATTCGGCACGGAAGTCTCAGCCGTACCAGACTGTGCGGTAGCGGAGTGGGTTCCTTGACAGCATTGGCTCAGGGCTGGCTGTAACCTGCTTCGAGGTCCTGTGGTTGGGTAGGTACTTATGTTCAGAAGAAACACACCCCCCGAACTGCGTGGTGAGATCCAGATATGCGCACATCATCGACCACAGACGGCGCAGTCCCAACTTTACCAACAAGAGACACCTCTGCCATGCTCCAAAGTCGTCATGAAATTCCTCCGACAGATTCGACCGACAGCAAGAGACGTTCCGGACCGGCGAGGTGGAAATTCTCCGCACACGCTGTGTCTTCCCCCTCACACTTGGCATTACGTAGCTGTCAAAGACGTCAAGGTGGCTTGGTAACATCTTTCGGGTCGTCCCGCAGAGCGAAGCTGACTGGATCGTACCTGCTTAACCGAGGTGTGGGTCGGATCTGTTGGCAGCACCTGGCACCGGAAGGCAGACATCAGGCCGCAACTTTGCGCACGAGTCATTATAGTGGAACAGGACCCCTTTCTAGCGCACAAGAGACCTGATTTCCCCCCGCTGAGCAGCGTCATCGGAGTCTTCTCCCTGGTCGCCGGAACACCTCGACGGCATTTGTCAATCGGCATAGGATTAATCTGCGTTTTCCGCAGACCGGCCGTGCCGTGATTACGGTAATCCTTCCGAGCCTGCCGAGATGGCAAGCATGGAGGACCAGGATGAGATGCGGGGGAAGGAGCCGGAAGACGGGATGTGCGTCACGGCTCGAAAGGTTGACGGCTGGAAAAATAGTGAAGATATCCCTCGATAGATACCTTTATAAACTAGTCCTCCTCTCGCTTCTCGTCGCTTTGATCTTCGGCATAAGGTACCATCCTAGAGTCTAGGAAAGAGGAGCTTAAAAGGTCGAGGTTGCGAAGCTCGGTAGTAGACTACACTCTAAAGTCGATGCTGGTTCCCAAATGCTTACCTAAGGTACCTATCTTTTGGCACTGAAGAAGCGAGCCATATGTTAGGACGAGTGGTTAAGCTGGGTTTACGATCTCAGGTTTGACACGCCCCAAGCATGTGTCCACCCATAAATTTGGGTCGTCTGGGCGCTTGAGGGTGGCAGCACCTGTTCGTCATGTGTGCGGCAACAGGGTGATCTCAAGGGGAAGTAGGGGCGCGGGGAAAACGCGGCATCTACCCCGCCCCCCGCATTAGGAACCAAGGTAATGGAACCGACCACTTGGCAGTTTTCGACCTTGTCGCCAAACAATTGTCCGCTGTGGCTTTCTGTCCCGCACCCTGAGCAACTGCATATTTGGGTACCTCTACTGTATATACGTATATACCTAATATTACATTTGTTTTCATGACTAGCTGCCTTCAATTGTAATGCTCAGCGACATGACAGGGCCGCTGCCCGTGCCGCGCCTGACTCCATCCGACTCTGCGCGACGGCGCACGAAAAGGGCATGCTTGAACTGCCAGAGAAAGAAACTCAAAGTAAAGCGACCTATCCTTGCCTTAAACAACCCCTCCAGTTGTGTTACACAACAGGACCCTCGTTCCGCACCCGCGTTTCTCGGCGTTGACGCGAGCTGACGTTGTGACACATGAACAGTGCAACGGCCTGCAACCCTGCGCGACCTGCGTTTCTCGCAACAGTACTTGCGCCTACATCCCTCCTCCTGCTGACATGTCCCGCGCGAGGGCAAGGTATCACCACGAGAGTTCGAATCATGCTTCCTATCCCTCCACGACCAGCCAACGAACACAGGCGAATGCGAATGCCTTAGTGCCGCACACCAATGAATACATGCCAGAAGACTTCAATCTTTCTCCGATAAGGCCAACAAGCTCGTCACCGAGACAAGGAACTGCAACAAATGACGCGAATGCAAGCTCGGCGGCCAGCATCCTTGCTAACCTTGTGCCACGACCGGTGGAGCCGACGTATCAAGGCCGGGGTCCAGATCAGCTTGGGCAGATTCCGAACAGAAACATTGTCGGCCGTGGTTCGGAGCTGCCGGTTGATCCCGCCACGGGAAGCCATGGTGGTTACAGGACGGTCGCAACTGGGAACAGTAATGGGTCACATGGATCGCATGGCAGACGGGAGGAGGAAGGGCAGCTTAATGGTGATGGGAACCCAAAAGCGACCAGCAGGGGTTCTTCCGAAGGAGAGCGTTTGAACGAGCAGAGCAGGCTGCTGAATGATGGGAAGGGGAGGCTGTGTAAGTCGAGATTAGGCTCGAGCCTCGCACATTGCTGACGTTTCGCAGTATACCTCGGCGACTCAGCGTCATTATCTTTCCTCGACACTATCCGCCGGCTAGTCGAAAATACCCTCGGCCCGTCTGATTTTACCACGGATCCGCATCGGCACAAGTTGGTAGAAGGCTCGATAACAGTCGCGAAGAAGCCGACACATGTTCTTCCAGATCGTGAAGCAGCAGAGTTTCTGATTGATTCGTTCTTCTCCAACGTGAGCGCGCCACACACCTCGAGGTCCTGGAGGCTCCTATTGCCTAACCTTTGCTAAACATCACCCAGACTATCGGCATCCTTTACGTTCTTGATCGCGAAGCATGCGCACGTGAAGTCGCCCAGATATACGAGAATCCTCTCGGGGTCGACCAGTCACGGCTTAGTATACTCAACCTCCTCTTTGCCGTCGGACTTCAAATGACGCGCAGCAGCGCCGCGCACAGTTTCCGCGAGTCGCAAATCCTGAAGCGTCTCGACGCAGGACCTGTCGACCGCGCGGAGCTGTTCTACCTCAATGCGACACATCTCAATGACCCCATCTCTGGCTTCGAAGACGGCGATATTACGAGCATACAGGCGCTTCTTCTGATCACCGTGTTTATGTTGACGGTAGCCAAGAGGAATGCGGCGTGGGCCTTCTTTGGAATGGCAGTTCGAAGTGCTTATGCTTTGGGACTACACCGGAGAGAGGCGGACCTTGGTTTCGCACCTGCGGAGCAGCGCATCAGGAGGAACATCTGGAAGTCGCTGTACGTGATGGATTGCTTCATCTCTGCCATGCTTGGGCGGCCCAACGGTATCAACTCCCGCGACGCGCCGCAGTCGTCTTTTGCAAGCGACGAAGACGATGCGGGTGGAGAGAAAAGTATCGAAGCCGATGCCCTAACGGCGTCGACAAGGGCTTCGCAGCTCATTAGTGATATACTGTCATGCGTCTATGCCGAGCGCAAAATCAGCGTCAAACTCGCACACAACCTGTCGTCGCGATTTCATGCCTGGAAAGCATGCCTTCCTCCCATCCTGCACTGGCAGAACATCAGCCTTCCTAACGAGGACCCGCGGACAACCCTGGCACAGCTTCACGTTAACCTGTCCTACTTCCACGGCATCATCCTGCTGACCCGCCCGTTTCTGCTACAGAAGCTTATCAGCCTGACCCGTGCTAGCAAGGGGGATGGCGGCATGATAGGCCAGCCGAAGACGGACGACAGGGATGAAACAAACAGCGCGAGGGCAGAGGTGTTTCCCCCGGCGTGTGTGCGTAGCGCGGTGTACAGCATCGATGCCGTGCAGAGCGCCTTGCTGAAGCGGGCGCTGCCGAGGAGGGATCCATTCGTGATATATTGGCTCTTTAGTGCTGCCCTCATTGTTTTCTCCAACGGCTTCGCCACGGTCTGCAATGATGTCGACACCGCACGCGCTATGCAGACCGCCCTGAACCTGCATCAGTATCTCGGCGAGGTGGATCCGCTGGCAAGGCGGTATAATCAGATCCTCGTTGCCTTTCATGCCGCCATCTCGAGGAAGGAGATGGTCGCTGCTAATGATCCCCCAGCAACCACTAGAGGGGGCAGTGAGAATATTTTTAATGCTTTCTTCGGAGGGTTCGGTGCCGCAGGAGGTACCAGCATGCCGACCCATCCGCTGAGTGCCGGCCCCGCTTCGCTAGATCACCGACGACGGAGCTCCAACCCCGCCTCATCCACTAACGCATCCGCCATTCAAGCCGGCGCAGACTGGCAACCGTACTTCCCGTCCTCGTCTCTGCGGAGCAACTCAATGGCGAGCGCATCTGTTACGACTGCGGGCATGATGGGTTCCGTGACGGGGATAAGCCCTCCGGACTATTGTCTAGACTTTGATGCCTTTTTCAACAATACTGTAGGCGGTGGTGGCGGGAGCGAGAGTGTAGATCAAAGCCAGGACATGTACGCACAAGACCCTTGGATGCCACTTTATGGGACGATGGATGTTGGCTAAGTGCACGTGCATACCATACGCATACCACTCAGGGAACTCACGGCTGTATTATTAGTGTACATATCCGGTGGCGGCATCTATGCGGGCTGAGGAGGCGGCCGGATGAGGAGCGGGCTGCGGGTAGTTCGACCCACATTCACGCTTGCGAGCTCAGCCCAAGAGGATAGCTTCCAGGTTACATACCTCCCTTACCTTCCATGTCACCACCATCAAGGCTAGGAATAAATCTTAGAGTCTTCCTAAGGTAGCGATTCAGCTCAATAATCTCCCAAGGTATTCATCATACCGTATACTCCGCAGTCGCTCTTCTACACACCTTGCACCGTGTCATATCCAGAACACAATGACGTCAACGCACACCCCGCAGCACGAGACTATAGACGACTGGTTCAAGGCTTTCTACGCCGTCTCTGATGATGGGACAGCGCACGAATCTTACCCTTCCTTCTTCACGGAGGATGCCAAGCTCATGATGGGCGACAAAGTAGCGGTCGGGCGCCAGGGTATGTATGATGCTGTCTCGGGGTCATCTGCGCCCTCTCCCCATGTCTTCCATGGCTGACCTCGAAGTAGAAATTCTGAACGTTCGCACCGAGATGTGGACGGCAATTGTCAGCCGGCACCACACATTCGAGTACTTTACTAACCCGCAGCTTCCGAATACGGTCCTTCTGCAGGGGACCGTGACGTACGGCTTCAAGAACGGGAAGGAGGGGGATATGGAGTGGGTTGCTAAAGCTATCTTCGAGGGCGAGGGGAAGAGCAGGAGGCTGGGATTCTATCAGGTGTTCCTCAATGCTGGGAAGCGATAGTCGAATGAAAGGGAAGATGTCTATGTCATCAATGTTTCACGTTTCTCAAATCATGTTGAAACCCCCCCAACAAACTCTCCCACCATCCTGGCAACTTCCTCATATGCCTCAAGAACATGCCAGTGTCCTACACCTCGCAGCACTCTCATCTCCTTTCTCGCACTCCCATACCGCTCAAGAATAAGTCTGCTCCCCTCCATCGGCGCGGACTTATCCTCGTCCCCCACGATGATCAGCACCGGGACCCTGACCCCCTCATAATCCGGGACGCGTGCCTCCGCAATGGCACGGCACAACGATATATAACCGGCCGGATCACTGCCGAGCAGGAGCGTGCGGATAAGTGTTTGGGCGACCGGGCTCGCTTTGCTTCCTGTTGCAGACACCGGGACTGATAGGGCGAGGGGTTCCATCCCGTCCCTCGCGACGATCTCGATCCGGCCCGCGAAGACGCCCGCCGCTCCGGGGTTGGGGTGCACGGGGCCGATTAGCACGAGGCCCCTGATTCGACTCTCCTGCTGGTGGTCGTCGTCTTTCAGTGCTAGCTCGGATGCGACAATGGCGCCCATGCTGTGACCTAGGATTATCACGTCCTTGGGTACTGGGACTCCGTCCCTGAGGGCGGAGAGGAGAGCGAGCGCATCGTCTGCTATGCTCGTCGTGGTGTTGCCTGTGCCGACGTAAGGGGATAGACCTGATCCATGTGTGTCGATAGCCACGACCGTGTGGCCCAAGGAGGTGAGAGGAGATGTTATGGGCGCGTAGAAGGAGGATGAGCTGCCGAGACCGTGGATGCAGAGGATGGTGAAGGCGGGATTCGGGTGCGTGCTGGATGGGGGCGGAGAGGAGAGGGTGTAGAAGAGAGATTTGTTGTTTACGTCGATGAAAGGCATTCTTTGGAATTGGTATGCTTTCCGAATCAGGCACAATCTAGACAGGTCAAGTGCGACGTGGTTGACTGTATCGAGCCGCGGACAAGGTGGCGGTGGAGAAACGTGGTTGAGGCCCCGGTCGCCGGCTGATAGGAGGTGCAGCTCTTACAGAAGGGCAGCTCTTGTAGATTGTAGATTTAGTGCTAGGACTTTGGTCTACCGACTTGCAACAACAAAATATCCTTATGTAAACGACTACGTCCAGGAGATAGTGTAACTTCACAGTGCAAGTCACATGCCCTGACTGACGTCTGTCAAAGCTGGTTGAAGCTGGACCCCCCTTGCGGCGGACTTACACAGTATCCACTCAGGTTCCACCCTCGTCGCAGTGGGGTCGTTCTTCAAATTTTTGTTCCACCAATCGGATGGTGGGAAAGATCTGGCTGCTCCTATTCGGATCGGATACGAAGTATGGTGGAGGAGATGCAAATCGGCATATCTCCGATCACAAACTCTGATCCGGGTGATTATCATCATCCCCGTCGCAGCCGAGCAGCATTCTGCGTGACTACGCCGCGGTCACAGTCGAATTTGTGGATAGCGGTGGAATACCTATCTCCATCTTTCCTTCGTCACAACGGTGGGTTAGCATGGCGCGCCGCCCTTGCTCCGGATGTCGCTTAGTTGGAGCCCGGACTCCTGTAGTATTCAAGCTCTGTTATGCACTTTAAGCACATTCATCGAGTTCGATCCTTGGTGTCTCTTTAAACTCGTTCTTCTGGTGCTGTTTCTACGTCATTGTGTTGTTCGTGTTATCTATCTTTGTACAATTGTATTCTCATGTCAGCTATATTGCTCGATCTGCTGGATAGATCCCGCGGCGGTGCCGGGAGCATGGAGAAGGGAGAAACTGCTGCGGATCAGCTCCCGATCTACAGCCCCAAAGCTGAAGCACGGCGGATTTTGGATACAATCTTGCAGTTCAAGAAGGAGTTACAGCTGCCTGAGGATCTCGAGGACAAGGTAAAGAATCTGGAGTTCACGACAGACAAGGATCAATTGTATTTTCCGATTCCTGTTAAGGAGACGGAGACGACTGCTGCCTTGAAAGCTGTCGAGGGTTTGGTGGCGAGTTGCATTGCCGATTTGCGCTTCGGGAAGAAGCAGAGGCGTGTCGAAATTAACCTAGAGGCAACGACCTGCTTTCTTTTCCAGACGTACCTGTCGAAAATTGATGGACTCGGTAAATACAGTCCGGGTGTTAAGGCCAAGCTCAAGGGTAAAGAATAGAGACACCCGATGAAGGATCTAATGCTGCTTTGATACTGATTCCCTTGCCAGACACGGACCTTCTACAGGCCCAATCCGACCCATACCGCCGCATGTCGGCAAACCTATACGCCACCAAAACGCCAAATGCCTACTTCCACATCCATGGAAGTCTAGAAGCAAACACTACTCTTGCTATGATTGGACTTCCGCCATTCCGGCCAGACCTTAAAACGATCGACGCGATATCTAACGAAATCGAATCCCATGTGCAGCAGTTTACCATCAAGGAGTTGGAGCTGATGAACAAGGATCGTCGTCAAGCGGGCGTGTCTGCCATGACGTACGGAGACTTCGTCGCGACTCCGCATGGACAAGTGAACAGCAAGCTGCCTCCGTGGGCGGTCACGACTCTAGAGACGGAGACGCCACCTGCGCCATTCTCTCCCATCCGCGACGGTGAGAGACCACGGATCCTCCAAGGGATCAAAGTCCTCGAGCTGTGCCGCATAATCGCCGGTCCGTGCATTGGTCGCATCCTGGCCGAATATGGCGCTGATGTACTGAAGATCACGTCCCCGAACTTGCCCGACGTCCCTTGGTTCCAAGTCGACGTTAACATGGGGAAGCATGCGGCGGAACTAGACTTAAAGACACCAGAGGGACGGCAGGTGTTTGAGAAGTTGTTGGAGGAGGCCGATGTGGTTCTTGACGGCTACAGGCCTGGGGCGATCGAGAAGCTCGGCTACGGGCCGCAGGCGCTCGTGGAACGGGGCATCAAGCGCGGTAAGGGATACGTGTATGTCAACGAGAACTGCTTCGGGTACGAGGGCGAGTGGGCGTATCGAGCTGGTTGGCAGCAGATTGCGGATTGTGTAGGTTTCTCTCCAGTCTGTTGATGATACGTACTGACAGGCGTTACAAAGGTAACCGGCATCGCCTGGGCACAGGGTGCGTTTATGGGCCTCAACGAGCCCGTTATCCCACCCTTTCCAATCTCAGATTACGGCACTGGCGTGATGGGCGGCATCGCTGCCCTGACCGCACTGTACCACCGCGCTACCAAGGGCGGCTCATACCACGCAAAGGCCTCGCTGATCCAGTACGACCTCTTGTTGTTCAAAGTTGGGCAATACGATGAAGCGGTCAAACAAGCATTGTTGGCGAAGCAGGATGAAGAGTTCCTCAAGCTGAGGCACAATCATTCCGTTGACCAAATCTCGGGCACGGTACTGAATAGGATGCAGGAGCTGTACCCGGAACTCTTCGGCGACGAGAGCCCATACAAGGAGACGTGGTACAGCACGGGGTACAATGCCACTGTCAGTGTTGTTAAGGGGGTGGCGAAGATCGAAGGTGTGGATAACTCGTTCACAAGGGCATGTAGACCGAATGGAACGGACGAGGCGGCATGGAATTTCCAGAGTGAGGAGGGTGACAGACGGTTGATCTGATTGCGATTATTTGTACTAAAAGAGCGAACATATACCTAGAAATAGATCTATCAATAAATCTTAAGGTTCCTTTTCACCATACTTAAGTTCTTGACTGATCGGACTACATATTAGAGGCTGCTATTTTCCGAAAGAAGAACGAGGATGATTTTTTTAGCCGTGTTAATCTTGTACATGTGAATACCCTTACAGTTTCTCCTCTGTCTCGTTCGGCTTTTGATCTTATCTCAATCTCTTAATCGCAATATTCTCAGCCAGCCCGTCAAGCACATCAACCACTGAGATGATCGCTTTAGGATTTTACATAGCAGCTCGGCGGCTCATGGTTGTTAAGCAACTAGGCGCCATCCTGGAGAGCACTGACAACGGTCAAGGCCCCTCAGGGTGGGAGAGACGCGCGAAGATCTTAGCATATGCGTGTCTGCTCAAGCGGCGACCTCCGAGATGCACACCGCTAGGAGGAACTCATGGCGCTGGAGGGGCAATAGGAAGCTACGACCTACGTTCGATATCTTGGCATAAGGTACCTATATACAGTAAGTGCAGTATCGCTTCTCCAGCATTGTAACTAATTTGCCCATCATGGTCCTTCCACCACCCTTCAACTTCCTTGACCGAAAGGGAAAACGTCGCGAATTGTAGATTGAATGGACGACCAATAAGCAGCTTTGTGGTATAGAATCTGGACCACGGCAGAACTAGCGAAGATTCCGAGGTATCCTTTTACGGGGCCAACACAACTTCTGAAGTTCTATGCTCCTTTGGGTTCTTCACAGCTTGCGTGGGATCATTGATGTGTTTGAGCATTAATCTAGCCCCGGAGGCTGTGGTGGTGGGAGTGTCATTCTATTTATCATCGAGGACAGCAGATAGATGCTACTTCGGCGGCTTTGGGCTGTAGATTGAGTTCCGTATCAGACCCCTCGAATAAGCAGTCTTTCACCAAATGGCTATCGCAAGCCAACAAGTCTTCGAGTGTGAGGCTTCCAAAGACCATTCGACCATATAGCACCACTGATCGCCGACGCCAACGATTCTCGTAAACTCGCAGAGGCAACCATAGGTCGGTTTCATTCAAGTTGATAGACTTAGACTTCTCCTTTCCGAGCTGAAGCCGACTTGATAAAGGTGCTTAGATCCCCCACAGGTATTGCAAAGGGCAAGTCCACCACAGCAATCATAATGGCAAGAAACACCCACCATCCAAAGGCGCACGTTACGAAGCACGAAGCCCCGGCCGCCTGATTTTGTTCTCAGTCAGTAAACTGTCCATCCTATCTACCTGGACTGCATGTCAACGTGTTGTGACACCGGGGTTTTACTTACCTTTAGTATCTTTCCTGCCGTTGCCGCATTTCCCTCGTAGTCCGCAGCAAGCAGCCAGTATGTCGCTGTGAGGAGGAAAAACGCTAGGGACAAAGTAAAGAAGATGATGACGAAACATATGTTCACCCGGAAGGAACAGATGAGGAACACGATACACAGGATAGCTATCCAGAGTGTAAAAAATCCTAGGAAACACTGTTAATTCCTCTTCCCCAAAGAGAAGATGACCTCATCTCACCAAAACTCGCATTGAACCCCTGTGTTGCCAGACCTGCAGAGCCATCTTCTCCTACTGGCGCATATGTCGAAAAGGCAGCAAATGATGGACTCAATGTCGCGGCGAAGGAAAGGAAGAAGGCGCCAAACGTGCAGAATACGACGGATGGAAAGGTGTTGCCGAGAACCCATTCAAGGAAGCCGCCGAGGAGCTGTAGAAGGCCACCGAAGAAGTAGTATGTACCACTACCACAGGGTGTTACTCGTCAGTGACTCCATTGAAGGACAGTGTAGGGAAATAAAATAGCTGTTACTGACATCCCAGCTGCTCCATTGCCACCTGCTCCCCTCCAGCCCATGAGATCGCACGACAAAGGTGTCAGGGCGATGAGAAAACCGACCAAAGCACTAGTAGTATCAGTCAGCTAGATGGCCTGATTCTCCATTGCAGACAGCTCACATGGGCGTAGGGTTGCCAAAGGTTGTTCTGAGATCTCCCTTGACGACGTTTTGCGGTGAAAGGTAGAGCTTCTCGAACAATTCCGCCGAGATAGAGACTGTACCGGCCGTCCGTATCCTTCGGAGCTCCTCATGGTGATTGCCGTTCAAATATTCAGGCTGTGAGTCTTCCATACTAAGCTTTGAAGCTGCCATTGTGGGAAACAGTGCGATTCTACAGCGGACGTCAGGCAACTGCTGTCACTTTGAAGAAGGATTCGACGAGTGCCAGAGGACTCAGTGGCGGGCAAGGTCGTGCTTAAATCTTAACCACATGCCTCCTGTCCCCAATCGCAATGCGTACTAGTTGGAACCTGGAAGCGTTGGGGGCCCGTCCATTTCTCCTGTTGCCCGGTCGTGTTGGCCCGGTCGTCGTCGTCAACCAGAGGATCTTCACAATTGTGACTTAATCGAACCATAGTAATGAAGCTACTACGAGATCTGATCAGGAACCCTAAAACGAAACTGTCTGTGATTTGCGGAACGAAATTCAGATGGTCTGATCAACAACTTTAGCGCCTCATGTAGGTTGCATGCCTGCATATTTAGTCGATGGCACTAAACTCTGTTACCCCACGAAAGCTCAGCCCAGCGCCAACCTCCCGTCCGGGGGTAGGGATTAGTATGGTGCCATGTGTCCGTTGGTGCGGAGAAGGATCATCGCTAAGGTAATCTGGGGAGTGGGCCTTGCATTCTCGCATAGATGGAACTCCTGGCACACGTTTCCAAAACATGCACTTTGTGTTTGTTATGTGTAGCGCTCTCCAAGTCATCTCGCACCTCCACCTTTTTCCGATGATGTCCATGAGACCATGACCGATAATCAGGCGCCGCTGTTATAACTCGTCTAACGCTCAACGATCTCTACCGAAGCCTTGAGAACACATTGTGCCCTATGCGAAAAGAGAAATCTACTTGATCCTTAGGACTTACTTACCTAGCTGTAGTTGGTCGCAGTGCATACGAGGGATTACTTACCTTGCTCAGCAAGCACGGCTTAAAGGAAGCCGGAGGACCGGATGTAGGTGCAGTCCGCTCGGGCGCTAGCGGCACTTCTTCCGGCATCTACTACACTAGACTCACCAAGACCTGAAACTTGTGGATTTGGCGTGCATAGTTCACTAACAATGAAAAGCTTGTGTACTGGTCCTCCACGACTGGCCCATCCTCTGTACGGAAACAAGGCTGTCTCATTTTCCTAGTTTTGTCGAAAGAGAACACCCGCCTCCTCGTAATTGAGCTAGTGGTGGTTGCGGCGTATGCACTCACCACCCCTTACTATCCTGCCGCTAATGCGTATACTCTTCCACGACGGATTTCTTCGTTAACGATACTAATCAAGAGGTGGACGTTAAGAGGAAGAAAGCCGCACCGACAACGGGCTAGATGTCCCAGCCGCCCACGTTGGCGTAGTATTATGCAGCTTTCACCACTGTTATCTGAGCCGACGGAGAGTCTAAGTTGCATTCGGACTCATTGTGCTTAACTAGAGCATCTCTCTGATCCAGCAGCATCACGATTCACATGACTATTAATTAGCAATTACCAGAAGCCAGTAACGCCCAGACTGCGTAAAGATTGCAGGAGCAGAACACTTTACCGCCCAATAATTAACTAAGTAGTAAAAGGTAAGTAATAGCAGTTTTCTGTTGGAAGTCTAGAACATCTACCGCTTCTAAATGTTGTCAAGCAATAAGTAGTGCTGAGAGATAAGCTAAACACTGAGACTACATTAGATAAAATACAACATCGAGCTGCAACATCGTTTAAAGAAAGTATTGGAAGTGTATGCTCCTGTCGCTGGCCTTTGCTTCATCCTCGTCCTCCACACCATCGGCGAGTTTCTTGGCCTTGTTCACATTTTGGTATCTAAAGACCATGAACAAAGCCGCGGTAGCAGCCAATGCCAAAAGGATAGCGGCGAGACTGACAGACTGGCCGATGATATACCGAGGAGCGTCGCTGGTGATATAGATCTGCCCGGCGATGATGCCGCCGGCATTTCCCATGGTCTGATTCATGCCGATTGCCACTGCACGCTTGTAGCGCCCCTTGACGTTGCTGCCAATCCAGGTGATGTTGAGGCCTGTAAGGATATAGAGGCCGGTGGTGCAGAGGTAACACGCAAAGTAGAGCACACCGACAGTCCGGGAGGCAATCAGGAGGACGTATCCTACCACAGTGAAGAGGCCAAATATCAAGATGTACGTGGACCGGCGGTGATGGTTTATCAAATCCATAGACAGCACGACAACGATATATATCACGGCACCCCACAAGTAGATAGGAACCGTGAGATACTATCGTAAAGGGCTCCAAGTTAGTAGCGTTCGGATTGTGGAAGTAGAGAACAAACTTACCTGGATCTTGAGGTTAGTGTAACCCATGCCTTGAATGATTGTGGGCAGGAATATCGAAAAGCCTGCACATATTCTGTTAGATTTCTCGGTCTCCGCGACGAATATACTGTAAGGTATTTACTGAATAGGCAGATGTCGCCTCCAAATTGGATCAGACCTGAGAGCCAGCACATGGGCGAGGCGAAAGCTTCTCGCACCTCATCCCACTTTATGGTCCCGTCGTCCTCGGTCTCGGCTCTTTGCAGGTTACGAAGATGGGCCACGTGCTTCTCCTCACTGTTCAGGAACCAAGCCTGTTCGGTAGTGCTCGGCATGCCAAAGATTGCGCAGATACCCACAATGAATGACATGATTCCTTCGATATAGAACAGCCATCTCCATCCAGCGACTCCGGAGACGCCATCCATTTGCAAAACGCCATACGCGATCAGGCCTCCAAAAGCACCACTCAGCGCTGTGGCTACGAGAAGCATGCACACGCGCTTCGCGTATTCGTCCCGAGTATAGATCGTGCTGAGGTAGTAGTTTAGTCCGGGAAAGAGCCCTGCCTCGCAGAGCCCGAGCATCAATCGGGTTGCCAGGAGTCCGCCATAGTTCTGCACAAATCCAGTAAAGATGGTGACGAGGCTTAGGGAAATGATGATTGTAGGAACTGGTGTGTTCTTGTTAGAAGGGATGCTGATAAGATTGATAGAAGTGTCGAGACTACTGACTGACGCGTGCAGCACCAAACCGCTGAAGCACAATGTTGAAAGGAACCTCGAACGCGATGTACGTGACGTAAAAGACAGACGCGGCCACTGCAATGCTCTCAAAGTTAGCGAATGATCCTTTCTGCCATCTCCTAGTTCTCGTTCCAACCATTCTGCGCTTGGGGCATGGCACTATGGGAAAATTCTCACCGTTGAAGTCTGATCCTTTAAGGCCTAGATCTGTCACGAGTCCATGCACTTTGGCGTTGCCAATATTCGAGCGGTCCAAGAAGGAGATCATCTGCATCACCATGATCAGGGGTATTATGTTGAGATCAAGCTTCCGCACAAGTCGCTTCTCGACTTCGGGATCAATGATATCGACGAAAGACCCTCGGGGCGAGGACTCAGGCTCAACCTGAGCGGCTTTCTTGGCCTCAGAGTTTGTGGACGACATGGCGATGCTCTGATCTGATCTGGACTATCAATGATCCATTCAACATCTGTTTACTCGCCTGGTAGGCCACCTGCATGATGTTATATACATCGCCAATCTGGTTCGGCTAGGTCGGTGGTACTCATTAAGCCCGTGACGGTTAGTCCCAAGCCTTATCTCTAGGGGAAGAGAGGCAGTACGCGTTATCAGACTGAATGAGATTAGGTAGATCATCTACTTACAGAAAGCATTCTATTTCGAGGCTGCTTCCCTTGGCCACAGACCCCTAAGCACTTATCGCTGGTGATTGACACCTGAAATTCCCGGCAACCTGTCCTGCACGGGGTTGAATGGGTGAATCGTGTCTTACACCCGGGGGACGCCCCGATACTGTGGGTTAGCGCCGGATGACCGTCACCCTATCTTATCTGGTGCTGTTGCGCGGATAGACGTATCTGGAACCCATTAACAGCCTATCAGAGGCACGGCAGTTATGCGGCGGTGGATCACCCAGCGCCAACATTCAGCGCCCTGGATCGCTGTGTTTAATCGATATTCTTGCGGGGAGCATCAATGAACAGTGCCAAGAACTTAAGAAGGTTGCTGTTTGGCAATCTGGGTAACAATGACAGTTTCCAGATCTCTATTGCCTCATCACTGGAGGTTCGTTGATCGACAATCAGATTGTAGCTTATCACCATAGACACAATGCCTCTCCAGCTCTTACTTGCTGCAGGCACTTACGACCGGGTGCGTGCCATCCACGATGGACGCGTCAAGGTGGATGGCGTTGAGCTCAACTGTCTTGTTGGGATGCGTGTCGAGGAGATCTTCTTCCGACAGGCCCGTTACCAGGAGTTCGACATTGCCGAATTCTCCCTTTCCGCATACCTGTATCTAATGAGCGAAGCAAATCCGCCCCTGATTGCTATCCCCGTTTTTCCGTCTCGCATGTTCCGGCATCAGTCGATTTATGTAAACAGCAAGAGCGGTATCAAGACGCCGCAAGATTTGCGCGGCAAGACCGTGTCAGCGCCGGAGTACGGCAGTAAGTAATTTCGCTTGTGCAACATGCTGGGTTCAATTCTGATATTCTTGTCTCTTCGTTCAGTGACAGCAATTGTTTGGCAGAGGGGCTTCTTACGCGAGGAGTACGGTGTCGGAGAGGATGAGATGACATGGAAGACAGGCACCCTGGAGCCGGCGGAAGTGACGCGCCCGGAGCGCGTGAGCTTCCAACTGCCCACAAACGTCAGTTCCATTGCACCTGGCAAGTGTCTCTCCCACATGCTGGCCGAGGGAGAGATCGATGCCATTTACACAGCACCACAGCCGTCGACTTACGACAAGGACAAGGTGGTGCGGCTCTTTCCAAACTTCAAGCAGGTCGAGGCGGACTACTACAAGCGCACCGGCATCCATCCCATCATGCATGTCGTCGTTATCAAGCGTGAAGTTTACGAGAAGAACCCGTGGGTAGCGAAAAATCTCATGAAAGCCTTTGCCAAATCCATGGCGCTGGCCCGCGAAGACATCGCCGAGAGGGCTGCGCTGGCATTCATGCTGCCATGGCTTGAGGATCACCTGGACGAGACACGGGAGTTGATGGGTGATAACTACTGGGTCGATGGGTTCCATGCTAATCGACATGTGATCGATAAGTTCTGCCAATACTCCTTTGACCAGGGCCTGGCTCGCAAGCGTTTACAGCCAGAGGAGTTGTTCGCAAAGGAGACGCTGGAGACATTCGCTGTCTGAATGATCTAATCACTTCAAGAGTACGACCTAGGTAAACGAATATTAATTGACATGCGTGCAGGGGTTACAGCAAGTAGTGCCGGCGTTGATAGAATATTATATACAAGGTAGCTAGGTACTAGAACGAGCTGTGATGTATATAAACTCTTTGGCTGCACAATGACCGCGAGATCGTTGTGTGACATTTTGGTTAAGACGACAGTTGGCAGGGGTCTATAAGCCGATCCAATGCATACAATATTGCCATGCAGGGGCTTGTACGCCTGGATCTTTGGGTTATCTCAGAATGTTAGACAGGCGCGTAGGTAGCAAGGATGCGTAGGTACATCATGACTGCGCTACCAGATCTACCACTTAGCTCATGCCTAAGCGGCCATGCAGGGGAATGTGGCACTTGCAGGATTCAAGACGCACGACAAGTCTGGAATAAGCTTGATAGGCTGCCGGCTGTAATTGCCGAAATGCATAGAGATAGGATGACGATCTGGCGCAGCCGTGATTGTTGACCGGACAGATAGCCGGCCAATAGGGTACGTGTTCTGCCCCATCGCCTCAACAGCCAGCACCCATCCTAGCCAAGACTAGCGTCGCATCCCCTACCCTTCCAACTACAGTTCGTTCAAAACTTCCCGAACCTCAGTATCGGAACAGAGGAGAAGTTGGACAGGGACAAAAGGGCGGGGATTCGTGTGTGGCTGCAGATCACTGCCCCTTGATACAAAGACCAAGACCAGCTCACAACACACTGTTCGAGCCCAAACCCATATTCTGATCCAGTGACTACCATGGGTCCGGCTATACTCACGGAGGAGCACTTGAGCCGAAATGCAGCCATGACAGGCTTGCAGGTTCTCATCGTTGGTGGCGGCATCGGCGGCCTGGCTGCCGCCATTGCTATTCGCCGGGCCGGCCACTCTGTCACAGTGCTTGAAGCCGACAAAGCGATCGAGGAAGTGAGTGGCGAGCGTGAACAGGAAGAAACACAATAGGCTGACCATATTCAGATAGGAGCTGGACTACAGTTCTCGGCCAACGCCACACGCATCCTCCTCGAGTGGGGCATCGACAAGAGCATTCTGAACGACGTCGTGGAGCCTTCGAGCTGTGTTATGCGCCGGTACAAGGATGGCAGAGAGCTTGCAAAACTCGAACTCGGAGCCCATCACAAGAAGCTGTACGGCGCTCCTTTTTGGGACATCCACAGACACGATCTTATCGTGGCACTGCATCAGCGCGCACTCGAACTCGGGGCCGACGTCCGGGTAGACTCCAAGGTCATCGACATCGACTTTGAGTCAGCATCGTTGACTCTGAAGAATGGACAAAGGTTAAGCGGAGACCTCATTGTCGGAGCAGATGGCCTCAACTCGATCACCAGGAAGAAGTTCGTCCCTACGGATGCGCCTGAGTTGACCGGGGACATCGCTTTCCGTGTGCTCCTCGACGTCGCAAAGCTCGACCCAAACGACGAGGATCTCAAACAGCTGGCACAGAACCCGCAGGTTACCTATTGGCTCGGCCCATCTGGACACGCTATTGTCTACGTCCTCAAAGGCGGCAGGCAGATCAACCTGGTGGCGATTGCTCCGGACGACCTGCCTGAAGGAGTGATCCGGGCACCCTTGTCCAAGGAGGAGACGCTCAAGAAGTTTGACGGATGGGACCCCCTCCTTCGCAAGATTCTTGCTAGCTATGACAGCAAGGATATATGGAGGTGGAAACTACACATGCGACCAGAGCTGAGCAAGTGGAACCACGCATGCGGAAAGTTCACATTGCTTGGCGATGCGGTGCACCCGTCGCTCCCATACCTCAGCCAGGGAGCCGGCATGGCTCTGGAGGATGCAGCAGTGTTGGGCCATGTACTCGGTGAGAAGATTCCCCTCACAGCAGCACTGGCCAAGTACGAGGCTTTGAGGCGGCCACGGAGCACCAAAGTTGTGCGCGCGGCCAAGGGCCAACAGCACTGGTATCACCTGCCGGACGGTGAGGAACAGCAGCGTCGGGACGCTTTGATAGGAGCTGAGCAGAGCTGTGAGGGCGACCCCTTTCTCTGGCGAGAGCCCGTGTTCTCGCCGTGGCTGTACGGCTATGACGCATACAAAGAGTCCATGGGAGCGGACACTGGCCTTGGCGACAGATCTCTTGCTAATGGACATGCTAGTTGATATAAGTCCGTAGGATGGGAGAGATAAGACTAGCGCATAACTCCACCTCCACGTGTACATAGACCATACCACAGTACCTCTAGTGGGAAATCCTATTACTACCTAGCTCATTTCATTTGTCAATCACCTCTCATCAGTCCATTTGGTCATGACATCTCCCTGCTCCGTAAAACCTGTCTTCCCCACACGTCTCGTCGATCCTATTCCCTGTGAGATAAGGGACTGTCGCCTCCCAGCGACACGCTCCGCACTATTAACAGCGGCACATTATCTGCACTCATTCCTGTGTGCGCGACACACCCAGTTCAAAAGACCTAACATCAATCAATACGTCGTGCCTTTGAGACCGTCGCTAGTGTGCCGTTATTGTTCTAAATTGTCACCCATAACATGGCACAGCCCGAACCCTTGCCTCCTGCCGCTCTCGCGCTCCTGCTTAGGCGAAGGGTTCCGCCTGAGAAACGCCAGCGCACTGCCATGAGCTGCGACTTCTGCAGGCGAAAGCGATGCAAATGTTCTCGACCAAGCAGCAATGAGCCCTGTCGGGCCTGCACAGATAATGGAGAGGTCTGCCGTGTCACGGAGCCGCGCAAGCCACGTGGAAACTATCGCGTTCCCTTAGCTACGACACTGGCCGTCGCCGAGGGTCCTCACAAGGCCCGTGGGATGGCCACCGGAGAGTCGCAGGAAAGCAGCAGCAGCATTATCTCACTAGGGGCACGCGCCTGCTACGCGGCGAAAGAATCGTCTGGCGAGGCGTTCTTTGAGGACCTTCTTGGCCTTCCGCAGTACATCGGACCAACAGGCTCCTACACACTCCTAGTCACATTACGGAAAATGCTTTCGGTCCGGTATAGCCTGGGAACATCACCTCCGGAGGCTGCCCAGACCATGGGATTGTCAACGCATTACACGACTAACTTCTCGCCGGTTCAAAGCTTCGACCTCCCACCCCGGGAAATCTCGGATACTCTGATAGAGGCCTTCTTTGTCAAAGTCCACCGAGACTTTCCTATCTTCCATCGGGCCATTTTCCAAACATCATACGAAAGCATGTGGTCGACCATGCCAGAGACCGACCCTGCCTGGCTGATGACACTATATATGGTATTCGTTCTCGCACTCGAGACAACAGCCGACAACGGCTCTACACAGCGGAGACTAGCGGCACAGTCGAGATATCTAGCCAAGGCTAAGACCTTCCTCCCTGAAGTGATTGCCGGGTGCACGCTTAGCCACATACAGGCGTTGATGCTCTATTGCCTTCAGATGCATATCTCAAGAGAGCGAAATGCCTCGTGGAATATTACCGGCGCTTCAATCCGAATCGCGGTCGCAATCGGGCTTCATCGAAACGGCGTCAACCCGAAATGCAGTCCCCTTGAACGCGAACTCAGGAAACGAGTGTGGTGGACAATATACGCCTTCGAACGTTTGGAGTGCTCTTCTCTTGGCCGTCCTTCTGTCATCGACGATTCAGAATGCAACACACCCGTACCTACAGAGGGCTTCCTAGATATGGGAGACATCCTGCCCATCGGTCACTTAGAGGCACAAGCCGACCTGCTTAGGCTGATTGGGGTCATCTGCAAGAACCAATATAACTTACACGAGCTTTCCGAGGATCACGTTGGATTTGTCCGAGATATATCCAAGCAACTCGATGTGTGGCATCGTAACCTTCCTGCTCACTTAAGGATAGGTGCTGAGTTCCCGAAGCTCCACTTCCGGTCTATCACCATGCTTCACCTACAACACCAATATGCCACTACACTACTGGTTCGTCCTTTTCTAGCATCTAGGACCCGCCGTCACGTCGATTCGTCAGGCGGATCTCTAGCAACAGAGGTGGTGGACAGTCTCGCGCGGCAGTGCACAGACGCGGCCATTGTGGGCATAGACCTCCTACAGGCTCTACTCTCCAAATCTTGTTTCAATTCCAAGACTTCGTGGGACGTCTACTTCATGGAGAGCTTCTCCATGATCCTGGCCATTGGGAAGTTTGCGCATGAGGGCGACGCCGATTCGTCCTATCTCGACAAGATTCTTGCCGCTCTCGAGACCGGATTGAATGTCTTGAAGAACTGTGACAGCTTTTCAGCTACTATGGAAAGGTTTGCCCATGTGACAGCGGACTTTTCGCAAACGGTTGTGGTAGCTGCGAAGAGCGAGGCCAGGAGCCCACCAGGTGGAACTGTCGATGAGCGAACAAGCCTTTCTCCACGAAGCAACTCCGCAGGAGATTACAGGGCCGGCCCGGGTGAGGAGTCTCATGATATACAATCACTCAGTCCTTCTTTGATGGAATATTTCCTAGGTGGCGACCAAGGGTACGAAACTGTAGACATGGGCAATCCAATGAGCTGGGAAGACTTTAGTGAATGGGCCTTGCAGCATCATTGAATCAGTCATTAGATGATCTGTATTGTAGTTCTAGGAGCTACTCCTCTCGCTACCTAATTTACTTGACATTCTTCTTTGCTGTAGATCAAGCCACTTCTTTGTGAATAGCGTGGTCGAGATATCCCATGAACCTCACCACCAGTTGGGCACTTTCTAGTACTCTCTCCTTGCTTCTTCCTCGAGTATCGCGCGTCCAAAAAGCCCCGTGTGTATCCTCAAAGTCGAGGTCAGCTACGGCTTTCCAGATGCCGTGTACTTCGTCCGGTGGCAGGGGGATCTGCTGGATATCAGATTCGTGCTCAATAGAATATTTCGAGTCAATGTGCGAGAAATCATGCTCACCATGTTAGGATATGACCACATGAATGTGAAACTGGCGGTGTCCGCTGGGCGATCAACGTGGTAGACGCCGCTGGGGACAATCGTGATCGAGTCAGCAACAAACAGCTTCCGCTCGCTCTTCCACAACAAGACCGAGCTTCCAGGGAAGTGGCCGCCAACTTTCACGGCCAGAAATTGTCCATCGAGGAGCTCCAGTTGCTTTCCTTTCCACATCACATGTTCTGGCCCTGAGCGCATGACCCATTCTTCATCCTCGGCCGAGAGGTATACTTTGCAGTCGAATGCCGCCGCCCAGTGCAGTGCTGTCGAGTAGTAGTGTGGATGGGAAATGACGATGGCAGCAATTCCGCCCAGTGCTTGTATGCGCTCAATGGTCTCCTCGTCGAGGTATGTGATACAGTCCCAGAGGATGTTCCCCTTTTCGCTGCAGAGAAGGAATGCCCTTTGGCCGATGGCCACCTGTGGTTCGGTGTAGATGCTGATTACGCCTGAGTGGTATGGATCCTTTCTGATGACGTTCTTGTACTTTTTGGACAATCGCATTTCTCTCAGTGTTGTCCATGTCTGTCTGCATGGTTCGCCACGATTAGCTCGAGGAAGCTCGCCGTGCAGGTGTTTCTACTTACCCATCTGCAGGGACATATTGGCGGGGATCATCACAAATCTTGCACGACTTCGCGGAGCGCGTGTCATACTGGACACCGCACATGCCACATATCATCAAATCCATGGTTGTTGTTGTTGTTGTTGTGAATGGCTTGTGTTCAGATGGGTTTAAGGTACCATTGGTCACAGAGAGCTCTGTTTTGTTTTGCGAGACGGATTGCGATTTTAAAGCCGATGACATCTTCGAGCTTTTCTTTCCAGCGGCTACCGGGGAGCAATTGTGAGCTGATGCGACTATGTGGATCACTGTACCCCTCCAGGGGCAGATAAGCATGATTCCCCCCCCACCCGGGTAGCAGTGGAAGGTAATAACCATCAAGGCTAGGCTGGGTGGGACCTTGAGCCGGGAGCAGATATCCTATTGGAGGAAACATTCGTGTTAGTGCCGCTTGTCTGTCAAAGGCAGCGATCTCCCGAGAATAGTGACGACTGACGAAGGATGCAAAGCCTGGGATCCCCCACGGTTCTGGGATGGAGGTGATAGAGCCAAACAGCTCCATGCGGACTGGTGACTTCCAGTATTACTACGAGAACCTGACTACACGACCCTACCACGCACTGGTGACAGTCGGAAAGACCTGTCCCTCGCCAGCTTGAACAGCCTTAGCGATATCATGGACTCCTCGGACCTTGAACAGAGCACAAGAGCACACAATGCGCAAGATCACGCAGCGCGGGCTGCACGGGAGGCCTCTATCAAACGCAATCCTCACCCAGATTTCAAGGCAGTCGAAGATCTACGGCCTGACTGGCCGCACCAAGATCCAAGCTGGATGTACACCAAGACGATAAATCCAGCTTGGCAGTTCGGACAAGGAAGCAATGACGGCGGCGAATGCCTGAGCAAGCGGCATGTTGAAATCAACCCTTACGAAGAGGGTAGGCCAGCAGTCTACAACTACAAATTGATGATCTCTGGTATAGTACCGAGGCCTATCGGATTTCTTAGTACAATTGGAAAAGACGGCAAGTTCCTGTATCTTCGAACTGGAGCAAATGATATTTGGCAATGGCGCCTGCTAATACTACAGCCCCTGCGATTAGGGAAGTCTACAAATCTGGCCCCTTTCAGCTTCACCAACATGGTGAATTACGACCCTCCCCTGTTTACTGTTGGCTTCACTGGATGTGGCATAGAGAATGCCAAAGACACGCTAGGTAATCTTGTCGACACCGGCGAATGCAAGTAACATGGCCTACCTATTCTTGGATCGGGGCATTGTAATGGCTGATTCATATGGCACAGGTGTTCTCAATATAATATCCGAGCACTTCGTGGAGGCTGCTAACTCAACCTCCATCGACACACCATACGGCGTTAGCGAATGGGATGTCAGTGGGCTGCACCCAGCCAAATCGACATTTGTCACACCGCCACGGGTGAAGGAGGCAATTTATGCGACCGAGTGTCGTCTGTATGACATGCGCGAGTTTGAGAGTCGCGATCCATCGACACCGGGGAAAAAGACGGGTGTTATGGTAATCCTCGAAGGAGTTAACTTCTGGGTACGAGAGGACGCTTTAAACGAGGAGCGGAACATAATAAACCCATCAGTATGTTGTCTGCCCCAGTCGAATGCTTATTTAACTGTCCCTTTGCTCATATAAACAGATTTTACGACCAGTGAGTCGCTTGGGCGGCGTCACGTATGGTCGGACGACACAAGGGTATGAACTATTGCGCCCGAAGTTCAAAGACGCAGTGGAGGCTGGAGTCGTGCAGGGACCATAGATGCAATACACGCGTATTCTGGTAGAACATATCCTCGAACTAAGTCACATAAACGAAGCCGCTAGGACATTCCTTCAATACCCGTGTTCGCTAACATCGCGGGGCACTTGCTTGCTGTTTGCAAGGGGACGTAAGGGACGACCAAATTTGTTATGCGCGTTACAACAGGGAACATTAGGAGACCAAGTCAGTGAACCACTCATCGAAGTAAAAATAAACAGACCTGGCAGTGTTAGGGTCATCTTGTGTACCGAGACGGACGATAACTTTGGGTTATTCGAGACAACAACCGACAGTATTGATTGTGCACAATTTGGTACTTGTTCGGGCATTGGGATGATGAAAGACGACAGGTGATTGCTAAGACTAGAACTAAGCTAAGTCCAAGATAAAGCTATCGACCGCTTGTGTTGGCCTTCCGATTCGTACACTTGCCCTCCTGGCAGCCAAGTCCATGACAATGCTGAACAGTGTGGCCACTGAGCTGGTAGGGGAGACAGATTTGTTGATAGATCCCGGGAAGTTCTGCTCGTCCTCAAGTATCTCCTCCAGTCTGCTCGTCTCGGTATGTGATACATCGCCTCCGGCCGAGAGCGATACTTTGTCTTGACCCATCCCAATCAAGCTATTCAGTCTGACCAGCCTGGGCACGGAATCCGGTAAGAAGATCGACTCTGTGATTGGCCCCTCTGGCCCTGCGTGTGGCATGAGCCAGTGGTTTGTATGCGTATAAATGCCACCCGAAGGTGATAACGGAACGATATCTGCGTAGCTGCACTCGAGGCCAGTGCCATCGTCCGGATCAGCGACCAAGATATGACACGACGCGGCAACCCCAACTGTGCACAGTCTATTAATAGCCTCTTCTCGCGACTTGGACTCGAGAACCGAGCGCAGAGCAACATGCACAGGCAGTCCGGCGTAGTTGACAGCCTTGGCCCTGATGGCATTGAGGCATACACCCACGCCGCACTCGTTCATGCCGATTTTGCCTATTATTCCGGATTCTGTGACGATGCTGAGTGCTGGAAGAGCACTATTCGGCTTGATGTGGAGCGCAACAAGATTCTCCTGCTGCGCTGTCTCCCAATCCCAGTTCTGCGCGAGTATCCCGTTGTGGCCATGGGTCTGGGGTTTGTAGAACAACGATGTGCAGCCATCACTGGAGAGACCCATGCCCATAGAGATTTCGGTACGGACATTCAGTGCTAGTATATCCCCAAAGTCCACACCAGCACCAGCTGCAATTCCACGCATCTCCTCGACCAAGTGCGGGCAGTGTTCGTCGAGACAAGATTGAAAGCGCCCTGCAGCAGCTACCGCAGAAGACCAGTCCATTCCCGATTTAGATAGGAAGTAGTCGGCATAGAAGGCCAAGCTGCGGATGATCTGTTGCCTTGCCGTGGTGCCATGCTGTTGGCCGATCTCGAAAGGCGAGCCGCTGCAGTGAATGTGAATCATCTTTCTCCGGTGTTGTCGCCTTGGGATGTCTGAGACTACTGGTACAATCGGATAGTCTTCTAGAAGTAATGCAGACGTATTGCTTTCAGAGACGAGAATGGCTCAGATAGGGGTTTCCCAATGCTATGGCATTGTGGCTAGATTCTAGTACGAGCTCCGAGTAACCAGCAGGATGCAGGATGCCCCGATGCCGGCAAACAGGCAGACGGGCAGCATGGGGTGTGGGCCGCCAAGGGCTTAGATTAGCCTATCAATCAGCTACCACATGGTAGCGTTGCCAACTGGGCTTGCCTGACAGATACCCGAGCAGATATCCGCAGGAGTGGAACCAATCACAGCAGACGTCTTCTCTATCGGCTCCCATCCACCCTATCTTATCGACAGCGATCCGACATGGCTCCTACCTGTCTCCTTAGGGGGGCACGGCACCGCCAACGGTACCCCAACGAGAATGCCAAGGGAAGTGTTCCTGTCCACGATGCTTAGTTTGGCCGCAAAAGGTTCGTCTCGCGGTTGATTGTAAGTGGATCATTCCCAATGATAACGCTTTAACGCCACGCTTCGGATTTATATCACACGGCGCTGCTGGCATTAGATCCTGGGGAACATCTCAAACTTGAAACTTTGGCGACTTACACATCTCCTGTCTTGATTTGGACTCAGATAATTCCTGACGTCGAACCCGGGCCCCCTAACAACGGCCATGGCTCAACAAAACGGCAGTGTCATCAGTGCTGACCGCAGCAACAGCATGACACCACTCAAAATTGCGATTATTGGCGGCGGCCTAGCCGGTGCCGCAGCTGCGGGCTGTCTATCACGACTTCCGGATGTGCAGATCAAGGTGTACGAGCGGTCGCAAGTCGTCCGTGAATTTGGTGCCTTGATTGCAGTCATGGTGTCTGCTGTCAAGGTGCTGAAGCGCATGGTATCGCCAAAGGCATGGGATGAGCTGCAGCGGATACTGTACCGAGGTGAGGGCACTGAAGGCGTCCACCATCGACACTGGCGATCGGGTGAGATCCTGGCCACCGCCATCTCTCCCGACACCCCGCGGCACATGCAGGAAGGTCGTACCGGCCGCATCCCTCTTCACAACATGCTGATGATGGATGTGCCCGACGATGTTATCGAGTTTGGAAGGGAGGTTACCCGCGTCGAGCCCCGAGGGGCAAGCGAGGCAGCACGGGCGGGCGCTCTTTTGCACTTCACGGATGGAAGCACCGAGGAAGCAGATCTCGTTGTTGTCGCGGATGGGCTGTACTCGGTGAGTTCTGACCTAGCAATACCATGACTGTGCTCATGGTGCTTCCGCTCGAGAAGAGATGATACTTTTGATATTAACGTCCGCCAGAAATTAAGAAGGCACTACGTCCCGGAGAGTGTGCCAAAGTACAAAGGCCAGGTCGCTTATAGACTCAACTTTCCAATCGAAATGGTCTCGCACATCAAAGACCTTCCCAAGGATACATCCGCATACAAAAGGACAGACGAAGTTGTCTTCCTGTCAGCTCTTGAGCCAGGAACATACTCCTTCGTGGCCTTTCTTAGGGAGTCGAAGGAAGTCGCCGACACAATGAGGTGGGCACACAGTTTGGGCAGGCCGGGCGTGGAGAGATTGAAGGAAAAGCTAACAGTAGGTTCTTGAGTGCTCGAAGTCGATCCAAAGCTCGAACGCATGAACTGACAGCTTTACTTGCAGGACTGGAATCCCCTTGTGCTGCAGGTCCTTGATGTCCTGCCAAGCATCGACGCATACCCTCTGGAGGGCGCTCCGTGGATGGAGCATCTTGTTCGTGATGATTGCATCGCTTTCGTTGGCGACGCAGCTCACCCGACTGCTGGCGCCTACGGAACCGGCTGCGCTTTTGCCTTTGCTGATGTGTGGGCGCTCTACCGCTCCTTACATCGGACGCACGTCTCGCGGCCGCCAACCGACGCATCGCCCAATGCAGCATATTCAACACCACCTCCGTCGCGCACCGCCTCGCCAAAACCATCCGACAGACCGCAGATAGGTCAGGTAACTTACAGTGTTCCCTATGCATTGCATCTGTACGACGAGACGCGTAGGCATTTCCTGCAACGTGTCCAGAAGCAGCTGTCTCTGGACAAGCTTGACACCAAGTATTGCGAGGAAGCCATCGGCGACTATGACGAGTACGTGCGCCGGTATCGTGAGACTTTCACGATGAATTGGTGGCTGCTCGAGCACGACGTCGATGCGAGGTTTCAGGAAGTTGAAGCGGAGGAGAGGTACAAGTACCAGGGAAAACGCACAGGTGGTGTATAGCTCGGAAGGGAGGTACAGAAGTATCACGGCCGAGCCATTCTGATTGCGTTCAACAGCATCTTCGCAACTGGAAATGTATTGTATATGGTTTGCAATTACTATAGTTGGGGACCCTCTGATTGAACATACTTGCATAGCAACGTAATAAATCAATGTACTGTACCGTTAGGCTTTGATGACTGACCGGAAGCACTGTTTAACGTTCACCGGTGCATAAGATTGGCTCTTTCCTCGATCCTTGTTTTCGTCGGAACTTATTCGATATTCGAAACCTTTTAAATTGGCGAGCCAAACCCGGCAGAGTGAGCTCTTTCAATCTTTCTTTCCACAACTCTTCTTGGACGCTTCTTGATCTTCAGTTCCGACCAAGCACCAAGCATTCAACAACCAAGCATTGTCCATCTCATTACCCATCGTACAGACTTGACATCTGCTGTCTAGTAGCACCCAAACCTTTGACATGGATTTTGATTTGCTTCTTGCCTGCGAGGATCTAATCCCGCAGGTCATCGACCTCGATCTCAACGATGGCGACGATATCGCCGACGAGGACCGCAACCGATGGCAGTGCCTCTTCGGCTTCTCAGCATCAGACGCAGTTCAAGCAATATGGGACTGGCGTCGGGACTTTGGAAGATACACCATTCCCGCCAACACGTGGTCATTGATTAAGGAGAACCTCGAGGACTCCGCGTACGACAAGGAGGCCTACGAATACGCTGTCGCCACACACAAGCTCGACGAACAAGCGATCTTCCAGCGTCCTCAGCAGGAAGCAGAGAACTCGACGGTTCTGACTCGCTCCTACCTCTTCCGATTCGAAGGGCCCATTGCCGACGCCGAGGCGTTGCGAGACTTCGCAAACTTGCCGTTTTTGCCCTTGGTCCTTCACGGAACCAGCGACGACAACAAGATAGCTAATAACGGCGAAGACGACATGGCCGACAACAACAACACCGCGAACGCTCAATTTTGCCTGGTTGACGGGAAAACGCGGCTCTTGATCTTACGGAAATTGGCCGAACTCCAGTCAACCTTCCGACCAACATTCATCCGTGACTCAAAGGCAAAGAAGGAGCTGTCACCAACCTCACTCTACCCAACCATCGGCATCGACACGACGCTTCCGCAGTTCCGTCTGCACGGCTCCAGCGATGCCAAACTCGTGCCAGCACAAGACATGTACCCGGTATGGTACTTCTTCTACGGCACTCTTGCCGAGGGGGCCGTTCTTTCTCGTCTCCTGTGTATGCCGGCGAACCAGCCTCCGACCTACCGCAAAGCGCGGCTGAGAGGTGGTCGCCTTACCACCTGGGCCAGGAAGTACAAGGCTCTCATCGACGGAAGTCAAAATGAGATTGTCCGCGGATCGGCTTATCTCGTCAACAATGCGGACGATGAGAGAGTGCTGCGGTATTACGAGACGGACAAGTACGAGGTTGTCCGTTGTGTCATTAAGTTTGAGGAGGATGGAAAAGAAGTCAGGGGTCTCACCTTTAGGTTTGTAACCTAGGTCTAATTGGTGTTATAGGATGGCAGTGGAGATATTAAGAGCATGTTCAAGGACGGTATGTGTCCCATCCAAGCCTGCTTTAGTTAGAACGGGAAGAGCAGACTTCTTTGCGCTTCGATTTCGCCCCCGAGTGTGCTTATATTGCGTACATGCGAGATGATCGGCATATGAACTCGCCGGTTCCAACCAAGTACCAAAGGCTCAGCCTACCCAAGGACCCTGGTTAGTGTCTAACGTCGGCACAACTGGACATAAGCGCAGCGCTGACCTCATCACATGTATGTAGACGCCATATGTTCACTTCTCTGTAGAACCTAGGAGGAAAACAGTGCTGCAAAGTCGAGCATGACGACACCCCGGCTCGTAGCGCGGGGTGCATAAGCCAAGAAAACTGCCGAGAAGCTTGATCCGTATAGTAATTAAATACCACAGCTTTCCGGCTAATTCATGCGTCGTCCATATGTTTATAGTACCTCGCTTGCCCAACACAGCTTCGCCCACCAGAAAATGAAGGGGTACGGCAATTAAAACAATTTGCCCAGATTCGTCCTGCACTGTGCCGACAGGGCAAGGGGCGTTGGTTCAGACCGCGTGATACAGTTCCATTTCGGAGGAATAAAGCTGCACCCAGTAAGAAATCGGATTCAGATAGTAGATCCACGGCAATGGAGTAGTCGGGCACTGCATAACGACACACGATGAGATGTGTGCAGGTTTATAAAAGCGAGCACGCTCTTGTCCAAGGATCCATGATTCGATTTCCCGTTTGCTTACCTTGTTTCACCCGTCTTCGCGTCTTCACTACTTCGCGTTCTCACGACACATATTCCTCGAGTCACAATGAAGTCGCTCTCAGTCGCTTTGGCGCTGGTGCTCGCCAGAACTACCCAGGCGGGCCTTCGCTTCGGATGTTCGTCACTGACAATCCAGCGGCTCGACCCTGTTGTCGAGCCTGGCAACCTTCCCTCTGCGCATCTCCATCACATCGTTGGTGGCAATGCCTTCAATGCCACCATGACCGGAGACGTGGGTGCAAGAGGCACATGTACAACATGCCAGATGGCAGAGGACTTCTCAAACTACTGGACGGCGGTCATGTACTTCAAGCATCCAACCAACGGCTCCTACCACCGTGTCCCTGTTATCAACAATGCAGCCTTGGCACAAGGGACTACGGGTGGTATTACCATTTACTACACCCAGTATGACCTCAGCAGGGATAACATCAAGCAGCAGCCCATCACGGCCTTCAAACCCGTATGTCTGTGCCTATGATCTGCATAGCCCTCTGTCGTTAATACATTCTAGGGCTTCCGCATGACGGTTGGCAGCCCAACCCACACCGGCAAGCCACACGCCGGCCTGAGCTACAACTGCTTGACAACCCTCATCAATAGAGGTCCAGAGCTTTCTGACTTTCCTACCAAGCCGTGCCCGGCTGGTATCTTCGTCACCCACCACTTCCCTGCGTAGGTGGCCTCCATGTCACATACGGTTGAAACAAGACTAATCCGTTACCGACAGATGCTGGGACGGCAAAAACCTTGACAGTCCTGATCACCAGTCACACATGTACAATACCGTCACCACTACCGGATTCATCAATGCTGGCCCTTGCCCGGCCACCCACCCAGTCCGGATGCCGCAGTTAGTCTATGAGACCGTCTGGGACACAACGAAGTTCAACAACTTGTTCACTACAGGCACCAATCCATTTGTTTGGAGTTTTGAGGGTACGGGCTCCGGTACACATGCGGATTACATGTTTGGCTGGAAGGGTGATGCGCTCCAGAAGGCAATGGATAAATCAGAATGCTTCTATGATGGCTGCGGTTCCATCAAGCAGCAGTCTATGTCCGTCGCCAATCAGTGCACGGTCAAGAAGTTTGTCAATGAGGACATCGACGGATGTAAGTCGAAGCCGTCAAGACCTAGATATCATCTTGCTAACATTTCTTAGGGGTATCCCATCTTCCCGGTATGGAGGTGTCGATGTAATTATTGTGGGTTCGGAAGACAGTCTGTCTGTGTTTATTGACGATGACTTGATTGGTGTACGATCTTTTGCTTCTACCCTTTTGCTCCTTTAGTCAAGGGTTGGACGATATTCTTTTTCCCATGTACTGGATCTAAGCACTGAGTCAGAATACGCCTTTGTCGTCCCATGAACGGAGCAATGTCATCATCTACGGGGTGCGGTGGCAAGGATTCGGACCAGCTATGCATGAAACATAACTCCACGGTACTATTACCTGGAGCAACTTTCTTGGACTTCGAGTCGTATTGCTTGCTTTTAGTAACCCCTACGGCCTCGAACATCTGCGCCGTGTCTTGCTCGTGTATATCAACAGTTAGCGTGATTTGGCATCATTCACGCAGTGTGTCTCGTCTACTTGTGGGCTCGGCTTGCAGGAATCCCACGCATATGGAATAGTAGGCTTCCTAAACAACCAAGCCTACAAGTATGTCGCATTAGAAGCAACAACAGCAAGTGGTGTAGTGTAATCTGGTATAAACAGTATGCTTCCTCACCTGTGAGCTCTGAGCTAGACATCACTCATGCAGCGGCAGCTGCTGCCGAACATGTCAGTAGATTTTTCTGCATTAATAGGCTAAGCTTCCCTACCTATCAAGGTGAAGTAATTTTGAAGTTCTGTTGCATATAACCTAAGCCATAAATAACCCCCTGAATCGGCTGCCGATTTACCCTTTGGCATCGCTACCTCAGTGTGAGGGAAAACATTTAGAGGCTGAATCATTATACACGAAAGCCGCCTTGGCAACTCTAATGACGACACGACGGTAGTCCTACCCTCATCTGTCCCTTTCCGGTCCTGTTCGCTCTGAAATAGTACGGAACAAGCACGAGCTCTCTCTCCAACCCGAGTGCCTCCTCTGACGCGTCAAACCCGGGTTCCTCTCCGCTGCGTTGCCTGCTCAAGCTAGGTAGCAGTCGCTGCCAACTTGGTGTCTTTAGCGCGATGTACTCCTCACCGGTGCTCTCATCCACTCGGCTTTCCTCGGTCACAGCGCTCGTGTTGCTCACCGCAGTGTCCTTGAAGTGGTTTGTCTCCCACGCATTGTCGACATCCTCGGCGCAGTAGATGATGGGACCTCGGGCAAGAGTCAAAGTGTGCTGGTTCGTGTAGGGGTGCGGTGTCACGTAGCGGGGCTTGAAACCTCCGATCTGGAGTGAGAATGTAGGGTTGGCCGCCACATATGCTGGAGAGAGAGACAAGTACCCGCCTTTCGTTATGCTCACATCTGAATTCGACGGTCTCGGTTCGAGGACGAATTCATCTCCACACCAGAGCGGCAAGCGGAGACGAATCGTGGCAGTTGTTGAGTCTGGGAGGTTAGCCCGGAAGGCCACAGTCCCTTCCCACGGCCAATTTGACGTCTGCTGTAACGAGAAGGGGCGCCCATTGACGGGAAATGTCAGCGTGGCAGTGGTGTAAAGGTGCACATTAACAAATGCGTCATCTCCGGTGCTGCCGTAATCCCAAAGATAACCCCCTAAGCTTCCAAATAACCGCGTAAGGTTTGGAGGACAGCATGAAACCTCGAACCACTCTGACCGAGCACTCGCATCCTTGTTGGAACTGGCAAGCTGGTTGACGTAGGTGAAGGCATTTCCATCCAGGCTCATAGCCGTCATGACATTGTTGTAAAGGCATAGCTCCATGACATCGGCGTACCTTCTATCAGGATCGCTGTCGTCGCACAGGTGGAGGAGACGTTCAGCCAGCATCATGACGCCTATGGAAGCGCACGTCTCCGCATAACAACCGCCCTCATCCGTGCCCTGAGGGAGGAAGAAGTCGATACCAAAGCCCTCCCACTGTTTGATGGCGCCGATGCCACCGGTCAGGTACATCTTCTTGTCCACCATGTTGTCCCATAAACGGAGCGCAGTCGTCTTCCACGATTCCCAGTCCAACGGGGGTAGTGCCGTCTGCTGCTCGTTACTGGAGCTCTGTACCGTGCCCTGAACACTGCGCTGGCGAACGAGGTCCAGACGAATCATGTCCGCGACGGCAGTCAGAAGATACACGCAGCGTACCGAGTGGCCTTCAACGCTCTGCTGTTCTAGTATGGGCTGGTGAGCTTGGGTGTACCAGTATGCCCTGCTTTCCGGGTATGGGTCCGGGCGCTTCCAAGGTGAGTCGCCTCGCTGCTCTGCCTCCCAGTCATAGTAGTGCTTATTCTCCTGCCCCTTTGGATTCCCTCGCTCTTCCAGAAAGTACCTAGCAAGGTCGTACGCGTCTCTCAAGCCGGTGGCAGAGTATAGCCGAAGCAGCGCAAGCTCGATTTCTGGGTGACCAGGATAACCATGACGCTGCTCGGCGCCTGGACCAAACACTTTGCGAATGTAGCTGACGTACTTCAGCATTGGTTCTAGAAGCAGGTCGTTCTTGTAGTAGTCGTGGTGTGCTAGCGCAGCCTCAATCAGATGGCCGGCATTGTATCTAGTCGGGTGTAACTTAGCTCGTGGCTCGTTCGGTGTGATCTGGCTAGTCGAACAACGCTCGTGATATGATGACTTACAGCTCGTGCATGTCGCGCAAATTGGACCATCTCTTGCTAGGCTCTGGCTCAACGACAGTGTAGTGTAGATTGAGATATCCATCCTCTCCTTGAGCACCGCGGATCATTCCAACAAGCTCCTGGATCGCCGTATCGACTACCTCGTCGTAGACGCTCTCTAAAGAATAGCAGGCCGCTTCGATCCATTTTCCAATATCACTATCCCAGAACAGATGCGGAGGGACAGGCCATCCAGACTTGTCGTCGTAGACTGGGTGCCACTTCAGTTTGAAGCAGTCGTAGCGGCCGGTGCTGTGTAGTCGATCGAGTTGAGTGTGTAATGTGGTCTTGGCGATTGTGCCTCGGCGGACCGACAGGATAGACTTCCCGTGGAAGACTGTGTCTTTGAAGGTTTTCTGAGGATGAGACATGTTCGCTTCCCGTAAGGTAAGTAGGGGGCTGGGTAACGCTTGGTGCACTAGAACCGCAAGCGAATGAACTATGAAGCAGAACTCAGTGACCAGCAGTCGGACACTTTTCCGGATTCACTGCAGATATCTAAATATCTAACGCAGACAAGCTGGGCATCGATGCGGCGTCGCAGTTCATACCCGGAGATGTTCCGGAGTGACAGACGCACTTGACCACCTGCAAGATCTCGTCCACTGCTACTCCGGGCTGTGGATCATTCTGTCCGTTTCGTCCGGATGTAATATATCATTGGCGCGCCAAGGGCACAAGATCATACTAGCTCTAGAGTCTCGGAACTTCAGGACTCTTTCTTTGCCGAGATCTGCTCCTCCGTGTGCTCCGCCCTATGACGTTGTGTGGTCGAACTTGCAAAACCTTTGCCCGCCGCAACGTCCCGGCGCTAGGGGACGACGGCAGGTTGCGTCTCGCTGGGCACGGCACAACGCGTCTCCCCGCAACGAGGCCGCATTTCCATTGGAGCGCATATATCGTTGATGGGATCCTTCCCCTTAAGGACGGGTCACCGTCGTTCCCCCGCATTGTCCCCACGACCCACCTCCTCCCCGAGTTGTCTCGACACGACGCTACAGACATCAAAGCAAACAAGCAACGCTAAGCATTGAACAGGATCCGGGAATAGACAACGCCGTGGGAGCATGCCGGACATTGAATGATCTCGTGTGCAGGTATCGCTGAAGACCGAGTGTCCCAGATGGAAACCAGATGTCGACGCGCAGGGGTCAAAACATGGGGTACATCGACTGGTCGGATATCGCCAGGTTTGGACTACTTAATCTCCGCCTGCTCTCTCTTACACCGTCTGCTGGTTGATATGAATGGCCATTATCATCTCTCCTTCACATTCGACTGCCACTAGCACAGCATCGACCCCGGGCAGTCTCTGCAAACATGGTCGCGGAAAAGGTTGTTCCCACCGAGCGCGAGCTCGGCCAGTTCGACTTAAACAGCCCGGACATTGTCCAGCTCATCCACCATGCCGAAGAAGGTGACGCAGCCGATCGACTCTTGACAGTCAGGCAGGCACTGGGGAAGTATAAGAAAGCCGTCGCTTGGGCCATGTTTCTGTCAACATCTTTAATCATGGAAGGTTACGATCTGTCAATGGTACATACCGCTTCTTCTTTCGCTTCTCTTATCGCCACCGAAGAATCGAACTGATCCGTCTAGATATCCTCCTTCTATGGGCAGACTCAATTCAAGAACCGCTTCGGCGTCTTGGACCCTGTCACCGGCGACAAGCTAGTCACGCCCGCCTGGCAGTCCGGTCTCTCCAATTCGGCTCTGGTGGGCCAACTGGCCGGACTCCTGGCCAATGCCTACACACAAGATCGCTTTGGCGCGCGACCTACCATGTGCTTCTTCATGGCTTGGATGGCCGCAGCAATATTCATCCCCGTCTTTGCGCCGTCTTTATCCGTCTTGGCCTTTGGTGAGGCCATGTGTGGCATTGCGTGGGGTGTCTTCCAGGTGAGTCTGACCAACGGTGAAGGCTACAAAGGTGTTGAAGCTAACTCGATCCTTTCTCAGACGCTATCGACGACGTATGCTTCAGAAGTCGTTCCGACAGTCCTCCGCCCCTACGTCACGGCCTACGTCTGTATGTGCTGGGGTGCTGGCCAGCTCTTAGGCGCCGGCGTGGTCAGAGCTGTAGCAGGTCTAGAAGGTGATATAGGGTGGAAGCTCCCCTTCATGTTGCAATGGGTATGGCCAATCCCACTTTTCATTGGTGCATATCTCGCACCCGAGTCCCCATGGAACGCAGTGAGGAGAGATAAGATCGATCTAGCTCGCAAGAGCATGAACCGTCTCCGGCAGAATTCTCCAGACAAGGAGCGCGAGGTCGAGGCCGCAGTGGCATATATCAGATATACCACAGCACTCGAGCGAGCAGAGACCGAAAGCGCGAGTGTGCTTGAGTGTTTCCGGGGTACGAACCTTCGGCGCACCGAAATCGTGAGTCTACGCGCCATCAATCCCGATAACTGGCACAATACTCATCTGGCTGGAAACAGAATTGCGTCGTCTGGGCCGCACAGATTCTCTGTGGCAATGCCATCCTCGGCTACTCAGTTGTGTTTTTGGAGGCCGCTGGATTTACAGAGCTACAAGCCTTCGACCTCAACATCAGTTTAGCAGTATGTTGCTCTTGCAGATGGAGTGATGTACGTAAAAGCTGACAGTACGTGATAGGCTTGCTACATTGTGGGCGGCGTGATTTGCTGGCTGTTGTTCCCACACTTTGGACGAGCTACCATCTATATGAGCGGAATGACATTCATGTTTTTCTGCCTCATTGCCATCGGTGGCCTTGGCTTTACTAGTTCCACCCAGTCACAGATGGCTGTTGGGATTCTCCTGGTCGTCTCGACTCTCTGCAATATGATAACGATAGGTACACGCAAACACACCGCTACTGATCTCCCCGGCATTTGTTCTTTTCACACGACTAGTGCTAACTGGTAATAGGGCCTGCATGCTATCCAATCGTCGCCGAAACACCGTCAGGGAGGCTGCGCTACAAGACAATCGTCATTGGCAGGTTTGTCTACAACCTGACAGGCATTGTCACGAACTCCATCACGCCTCGGATGCTCTCAGCTTCGGGTAAGGACCTGTCCCACTCTTCACATATATCTTTCATTGCTCTTGTGATATCTTCTGCTTCTGCTCTATGATGGTCCCCAAGCTAACATCAATCTTTTCCACCCACACAGCCTGGAACTGGGGAGCTAAGACGGGCCTTTTCTATGCTGGGACTAACCTCCTTTGCAACATTTGGTGCTGGTTTCGCCTGCCAGAGACAAAGGATCGGACCTTTGGAGAGATTGATATCCTCTTCGACAACCGAGTCTCAGCGCGAAAGTTCAAGTACACGAAAGTTGACCGTAAGTTGCTCCGGCCATCCGACCCATCCGAGGGACCGAGTATCTACGCTATTTGTCCTTGCGCTGATTACCCTGTGCACCCTAGAATTTGCTCAGCAACGCGATTACTCTTCTAAACTCGGGGCCGAGGGGCTCCAGTCGACCGAGCATGTTGAAGCTGCTTAAGGATGGCCTTCATGTATCGTGCACATAAACCACAGAATAGAATAAGATAAACCTCGATGCTGGGCTAATGCATTTGAGGGAATCTCAATCCCGTATTACTGGGTACAAATGCCGCCTCCAGGCCTATGTACAACGAGCTCCCGTTCCGTTATCTTCCGTTGCTCCCGATCGTACAAGCTAAAACCCGCCCAGTCTATGCATTGATGCAAGTAGAGACAGACTCACTGGGCAGCCCACCGCGTTGTTTGAGAGTCCAGCCATCCCTCACATACCAATAACCGACTCTCGATATTGGCTCGGTGAGCCACGGCCTCCTCCATCTCCCTCTCGGCCTCTGCCAGCTCCTCAAACAGCTGGTTCATCTCGTCAAGAGTGTCACCTCGGTCGCCCGTCCCGGTGCTAGTAGGCCGGTGACCCTCCGCTACCTGTCCAGTGATGGCCGGCGGAAGGGACGCTGATGGTGCAGGTCCTGGTACCGCCGGTGCACCCAACGCTGCTTGAACTATGCACCCCACACAGAGTCAGCTCCGTGATAAACGCTCGATATATTTGCGGATATATGCATACCTGTAGCCCTACCAACACGCCTGTAGAACGAGCAGGTAGCGCCCTGTGCGTTGTACATGCAGGATGCGCAAGCTCCCCACACCTTCCTGTCAGTCTGGGCCGTGGATGGGACGATGCACTCGGACCACAGCCCCTTTCCCGTGGCGCACTTCTCGCAGGGGCGTGGCGGGGGGACTCCCGTGGCCTGGCAAAAGAGAGAATACCAGTTCACATAACTTGAAGGCCTCTTGTCGGGGTGCCATTTGATAGATGTATTGGGGCTGAGTGTTGGGTGCCGGATGGGTCGGAGCCTGAGGAATGGGCCTAGGGAGTTCCTGCAGCGCACTTGGGTCTTAGGCGGCAAAGCGATGTCAGGGGAAATGTGCCCCATGGCTTTACACCAGTCGAAGAGGTTCTGAAGGGCAGCTGCGGGAGGGTGCTGCGCTGGGATGCTGCTGGTAGTAACAGCGAGACTATGTCCGGTTTGACGGGGACTTGTAGTGGTGGTATCCTGATGGTGAAGGGCACTCGAGGAAACGAGATCAGGTGAAGACTGCAGAAGGGCAGGGTGAATCGATGCCGGTGCTATGTGGGCTTGATGAGTTCCATGAGGGCGAGAGGGCATATATGACAATGCCTCCGGGGTACTCAAGTCCTCGGTTCCATCCTTGTTCTCTGGGTACTGAGTGGACAAAGGACGCGGGAGAATAGGCTGCTGATGCAGGTGTGACAGTCCACTGTGGCACTGGGGTGACTGTTCGCCCGGTGGACAGACCGCGTTCTCACGCGTATCGCCGCCATGGCCTGGAAAAGAGTCAGTACGATGTCTAGATTCTAGACCAAAGACGACTGTATCTTGAACCTACACTTCGTAGGAGATGGTGCCTGGTGATCCATCGCGATCAGCTGCTGAAAGAACACGGAAGCTGGGAACGTCGAAACTGTGAATCGGGGTTGACTGAATGAAGTAAAAGTGGTGATGCCCCGACAAAACCTTTGATGTCAACAAAGTAAGGTAGGCTTTCTTGGCCCGTGCTGTGATGATGGGCGTGCTAATGGCTAATCTTCGGGGTCTCGGAAGGTGAAGTCATGTTTATGGTCATGTTGCTGCCTTGTCCTTTGCCATATCTTATCGCAAGCGAGTTCCAAAGGTTTTTACTTGGTCCAGAGTGCCAACACAGTTTACCGACAAGTCACAATCAAATATGCTCATGGTCACAGCCTTCATTCACCCTTATGATGTTGACTTCTATGTAAACTGTCCAATAGGCATTCCCTGCTCTCACCGCTCTGACTTCTCAGCTCTGGTCTTGCATTCCCGCCACAGCACCGGTGAAGATATGCTGAGGCCGCCATGGGACAGGCGGTCCATCTAAAAGGTGGTCAATATCAATCCAAAGAGTGTCATGCAAGAAATATCACTTACTCATGCTCTCGCCCGCCACTGAGATACAACACCAGGCGAACACGACAGACAGGACAGTGCCAAGATGATACCGGTCTCAAGACCCCTATGCCGGTCAGTATCAACACCAACAACAACACCAGGAACACACGACTCACAGCGGGTATACAGAAAGCACCCTAAAGACCCGCATTTACCTTCAGAGTCCTCGGGGTAGCCCTAACATTAGTTATCTACAGTAACGGCAACCCGATCAATCTCCATCGCCATCCGCAAGAACTCATTCTCCTCCACATCCTCCTTATACTCCTCGATAGACTGTTTCACTAGCTGCCCCTTGGGTCCTTGGCCTTGTAGATGAGGTGTCTGTATCCGAAGAGCCGATACTTCTCCGCTTTGACGTCGGCAACCAGCTTGGCCATGTTGTCGACGCTCCCGACGCGCTCAAACTCCATTGTACACCACCTCCACGGCGCCAGTGTGCCCTCTCAATCGCCGGTTTCGCTCCCAGTTCTAAAAGACAGATGACTGCTTAACTTGCTCTCTCCGCGCCTCCTGCCACCATGTACTCGACTTCCACATCTCTCCATCCACGCCGTCCAGCAGCAACATCCACTTGCGCAAAAACCAGGGAGCCGCCTCCCAGCTTCGCGTGTCCCAGGGCTGGCCGCTACCAATGCCACGGCCTCCCACCCAGCAGACGAGCGCCCCGTGGACGTAAACATCCTTTTTGAGCTCTGTCATGCTGAACGCATGGGGCATCGCTGCTGCCAGGGTGATAGCACGGGACCGAAGCGCTGGAAAGGGAATGAGATCAAGGAAAGGGTGATGCGGAATCAGGATCTGCTGCAGGGTGGGCTGCAGGTTGGATGGCACACACGGCCGTCGTGCTGCTGCGAGGAGCGCTTGGGGATCGTCTTGGGGCGTTGTGGGACGATAGAATGGAGACTGGGTTGCCCCACCGAGGCAACTGGCACCGAATAAATCGCTGAGGTTGAAACCTAGACTGAGGGCTATGGTGAGAAAGGCGTTGAATATTGTTGTTTTGGCGAATTGGATGTTGTTAAGCCAAGGATCCGGCAGCGGCGAAGAGATGGCATGGTCGGATAAGGTATTGAGTCGAGATGACCCGGCGGGAGAACGCTGTGAAAATGGCAGAGAAATATCGTATGTTTCTGCTGTACCATTGTAGCTGCCAAATGGTACCTGTCCCGGTCCAGGGACAAACGACGAGGTCGAGGACAGTGTGCTGCACGAGATACTTGAGCCGACTGACGTTCCAAGGTACAAGCTAAGGTCAGGGGCCCAAGGATCTTCTCCAACCTCGATCCCAGTGAGATTGAATGTCGTGTTATCTGTGGCATATTGGGGCATATCCTGCCCACGTGGTTGGTTGTTGGATAGAACATAAACATCAAAGGTGTTCTCCGGCCATGACAGTGAGGTAGCTTCAGGTGCCTTCTGGTTGTCAGTTCCAGATGTACTCGTCAAACCCTTGGCAAGTTCCAGTGGGCGGCAAGGCGACGAGACCTCTGGGTCCAAGGGGTTCGGATCAACCGCTAAACATGGAATGTCCTGGAGTGCACCATTGGACGGCTGGAAGCAGGATGGCACAACATCTGCTGAGCACCTGCTTCGTCCTTGTTGATGAAGGTCAATTGCTTCACCTCTTGCACCCTCTTTTGGAATGGTATCGCCCTCCAGTTGGTGCGCATTCTGTTGCCCTTGTCCAGGCATTGGCTTGGGCCGCAAGTCCAAAGTTCGGGTCAGTGACACGGGCTGTTGGCACTGACGGCGTGTCTTCTGCCTTTGTCCTGCCAATGCGTCAGACAATGGGCGCCAAGGACCAGAGATAGAGCAGGAAGGTATTGGCTTACTGTAGAGTCTTTGCGCTATGCGATTCTGCTCCTTCCGAGCAGGTGTGAGGACCCGCTTCCGATGCTTGAGCACGTCACTTTCCGCTTTTTCTTGAATCTCCATGGTTGGCTGACGTACAGCTTTGGTGCTTCGATTGGCCAAGACAGCTGGTGGCTTATTATTCTCCTGAGGTTCTTTTACTCTTTTCCTGAGATAGAGATTGGTCTTACTGTGAAGAATGGTTGGCGATGGCTTGAGCATTGTCGTGCAAGAAAGAGATTTGATGGTATCGCGTGGTGTTGCCACCACCCGTCACCGAAATCCGACCATGGACGTTAGTGGTTTAGCGCAGGTGGCTTACGCGCTCTCCGCCAATCAGAAGCAGACACCATTCCGCCCAGTATCATCACCACATAAGCCACTCATGAGTGATGATTAGCAGGCAAGGGACGGACTGAAGCAACGCATAAGCATGCCGGGGAACATACTTGACACCATGATAATGATGACATCTTCCGAATATATAATTCGAGTCAATGCCCGCGAGTGGTTGGGGACCCTCCTCTCAGCATCCACGCATCACTCAGTCCCAGCATCAATATCAATCAGTTTCCAATCAAGATGGCGTCTCCAAGCAAGAGAATCATCGCCGTCATAGGCGCGACAGGCACCCAGGGCGGATCCGTGACTTGGACCTTCCTTTCACTGCCCAATTGGCATGTGCGCTGCCTCACCCGCAACCCTGCCTCGGAAGCAGCACAGGCTCTCGCATCTCTCGGTGCTGAAGTTGTCCAGGCAGACCTTGGCGACCTCTCCTCGCTGAGTAGAGCGTTCTCCAATGCCAATGCTATCTTTCTCAACACCGACTTCTGGACAGTCTTCCGCCCGACCATGGCTTCCGGCAAAAATGA
Source organism: Coniochaeta ligniaria NRRL 30616 (assembly GCA_001879275.1). NCBI lineage: Eukaryota > Fungi > Ascomycota > Sordariomycetes > Coniochaetales > Coniochaetaceae > Coniochaeta > Coniochaeta ligniaria. Next base: position 394,406 of record KV875110.1, on the reverse strand, counting down.
GGTCGAGAGTGGAAAGCTTGCTTACGAGGCCGAGGTCACAAACGGAAAGAACGCTGCTATTGCCGCAGCAGGCGTGTCGACACTGGAGCGGCTGGTCTACTCTGCACTTGGTCCCATGGAAAAGGCTTCGAATGGCAAGTTTAAGACCTATCACTGGGCGGGCAAGAGCAGCATTGTGGAGTACATCGAGAATGAGCAGCCGGAACTGGCCAAGAAGTCTTCCATCATCTACCTCGGAGCCTACAACACGAATCCATTTGTCGCACCGAAACGTAACCCCCAGACCGGAGAGTATGGCTTTGTTCTGCCCTTCTCCAAGGAGACGAGATTTCCCATTGTCGACCCTATCGAGGCAACAGGGCCGTTTGTCCGTGCTCTGGTCGAAGACGAGGCGCCCGGCACAAAGCTCTTGGCCTACAACGAGTCGAGCTATCTTGACTTCGGGAGCGTTGTGGACATCTGGACCGGAGTTACGGGCAAAAACATCAGCTTTGTTCAGACCACAGCTGAGGCTTTGCATGCGATGACGGGTATTCCTCTGGAGATCTTGTTGGGAGGTGCATACCTTGGGGAGTTCGACTACTGTGCTGGTGTGGAGGGTATTATCGAGCCACATCAGCTCAAGAATAAGGTGCAGACGAAGTCTTTTGAGCAGTGGCTGAAGGAAGGGGGCCTGAAGAACATGAACATCTAGACCTGGCGAATGTGTGGCAACGGCTGTATTTAGAGGGATTTCTGGAATTAATGCTATTCCTTTCATAGCAAAGTCTCGTAGAACAATCGAAACCCTTGGGAAACACATTCGAAGCAGCAATGTCCGTCAACACGCAAGTTGATGGTATCGAGTTAGACTCTGATCCAAGCATCAATGAACATGACCACTCCGTAATATCACCAGACTGGGGTCTGTTGATACGTGACGGTAGAGTGTGTCATTTAGCTGAGAGTAGTAAGTGACCTGAGAATCAATAGCCTCAAAGGTTTTACAGCAAGATATTGTTAGCAGTGGAGAGTATAATGATATTGTGATACTTTTCGAATGCTTCGCTCGTCTGACTGAGAATACTATCCTATATCCCATGTGACCGACCAGAGTGCATTTGCAGATACGGCCGAGCCAGCACATGCCCACCTAAACTTGGAAATATCATCGCCAGCGGGCGCACCAGTGGTGAGGGCCTCCATGGACTGCTTGGTGCCGGAGCGAGTATCGGTTGAACATTGTTAACAACGTATACAACGTATATAGTCACAACGGCCGTGAATTGCCATCGCAAGGATCACACTTGATTCTGAGAGCAGTGTTGGACCGTTAGCATTGAAATGGGCGACGCATACATTGACTGGGGCGGTGGAACCATACCAAAGCCCTCGCGGCGTGCCAATAGCGCGGCGCCTGAAGCTCTTGTTGGGCGAGGGTTGCTAGGGCCAGAGCTTTCTCCAGACACGAATGCATGGTCTTAAGCTGGACCAGCTTGCCCTTGTCCATACCAACGTTGACACGTGTGGATTGCTCGGCGCGGTCGGACAGGAGCAACCACTGCTTGAGCAGTGTCTTTCTAACCCAGTAGACCGTGAGCCCCAGGTTAAAGGCCGTGATTCGTTTCACTTCGGCACAGTCCCACTGGGCCATGGCTAAAACCTTAGCCTGGTTGAAGCTCTCGAGGTGTGGGTACAGGCTGATGTCCTGGGAGGAGTTCAAGGTATGGCCGTTGCGCACGTAAAGGAACGCAGGGTAGTTGTTGTCCATTTTGATTGACGGCTTGATGAAGATTTGATCGCCGGATTCGATAGCTGTCCCAACGGGGAAGCTCACTTGCGCACCAATTCGACCGGGTCACTCCCAACCTTGCTCGTATACCCACATGTTGACAGTCCAGGCGCCGTCATCGAACACATGGGCATCAAAGAAGGTCTGGCGTACGCCGTTGTCGTTAACATCCTGGGTCGAGCAAGATCGCTCTAAGAAGGCCTTGATGAAGTGATCTGCTATTTCGCGGTGCAAGTGCGGTATCTCGTCATACCTCCTCCAGGGCTGGATGGGTGGCTGCTGAGGGTTTGGTGGCGGAGGCATTTCTGTGGCTGGGGACGATCTTAGATGGTGAAACTGGGTGATAATACTATAGTGGCCTAAAGTTACTTGCCTGAAACTGTGTTGCTTAGGTGATAATGGAAGATACTGCCGAGTCAGACGAGATGGATGTGGAAATAGAGAGGGTAAAAATTGGTGAGGTTGAACTGTTGAAGGTAGTAAACTAAAATTCGTTCAGCTTGAAGTCAAAACTTTCTGGCTTCAGTACATAGTCTAAAGTTACCAGCATGGTGCGAGCTTGGTGAATTGGTTTCCCAACAACGCCAATTGCATCCGCTACCGCTTGTGTGCCCTCCGCCAAGAAGCCCCGTATCGACAACCAGGACCAGGCTAACGATATGTCCTTGTACGATTCCGACAAGGCGTTCGACCCCCTAAGCTCTCCTGTGCCTACCGACATAGACGAGGGTATCGATGAGTATAGCGACTAGTATTACGCTAGCCCTACCGAGAACGATGAAGCATACAGCAATAACAGCGCTGCTATCGATGCCACTATCACCACACTTGAGAAATTGATGTCGGAGTGCTAGCAGTCGGGCAACGAAGACGATGTTGGGACAGGGTGGCTCCGGGCCCAATCCTCGATTGGGGTGAGCTTCACGGGAAGCTCGTTGAGAACAGGTGCCATGTCGATAAGAAACGGTTTGTCTGGGGAGTTATTGTAATATGTATATGCTTTGTGCATCTGACTGGCTATCAAGTCGCCGTTGATGCCTGCCCTGTTTCTCATAGCGTTGCTGATTTTGAGACAGAAATCATCCACTGTCTGAGTTTCATATCTCATCGGTCGCTTCCATGCACTAGACAACTTTTCGGCCAGCTGCGCAAGTGTTACCGTCTCCGGGCCACCAACAGGGATGTTTCTACCAGCAAGTTCGGGACGATTCATAGCCGCGATCATGAGCTGCGCAAGATCGGAATGACAAATCCAAGAGACCCTCAAGTCTGGTTTGTGGCAATACACCAGAGTATTGCGCTCGATGATCGGCGGCAATGCCCAGCCCTCCAGAAGGTTTTCGAGGAATGCAACGGGCTGGATGCTAATAACTGGAAGACCAGCCTGCCTCAGGATTTCGCGAATCTCTCGTCGGTGATCTTGTGCTGCAATGTTCTGCTTGATCTCCGGGATCGGCATGCTGGCATTGAAGACGACGAGCCGAAGACTGGGTATTTTTGTTGCCTGCTCTGCGATACTTCTGGCGGCAGCGAGAATCGGTCCTGCGGGTTGGAACGACGTCGAAGGTAGGTTCAAGAATAGAACGTCCGCACCTTGAAGTGCCTCGCTGATATCGGCCGGATTGCTGAAGTCTGCTGCGATGCTCTCAACCAATGATCCATCAATGCTGACCGGCCTTGGACTCCGGCTCACAGCGACGGGGTAGTGCTGTCCTGTGCGAGCAAGGGCTTCCACCTGGGCAGCACCTTGAACACCGGAGGCGCCAAAGACAACAACCCTCATTATTGCTTGGTGATCGATACTCAGCTAATGGATAATAGTCGATGGATGCTGGGTCGGAATGAATATGCACAGTGACTGGTGCTGCCTTTTGGGCATTGTTGCCTTTTGTCAAGAGAAGTTAGGACACTGGGCCGCCAGAAGGACTTCAGTTCCCGGAATAATACCAGGTGCCAACTGTCATCTTACGAGACGTCGGGCCGCACCCTGAGATGCTATAGATATCCGGATGGCGGCGCCTCATACCAGCATGTGTAATGGCACCAAAGAGGTTGGACGTGCCGGTGCTTGGCAAGAAGCCCATTTTAGACCCTAGTGCAAACGTGTAGTGGCCGAAGTTGGACGATCCGGAAATCGTTTGCCGCCCGCATGACCCTAGCATGTGATGACCAATGTCATAGAGTATGACAATTTTTGGAGGGTTATCGGGGAACGGAAGCCCTGTTGAGGTATAAAAATGGTTGGCACAAGTTACTCCTGGATTCACACCACAATAATGGCTTTCTTTTCCGCAACGGCCGTGGCACTAGGCGCCAAGTGGCGTTCGGTCACAAGCTCAAGAGGGGAAGCAAGTCTGGGGAAATGATACCCTAAGCTTTTAGACCCTCTAAATACATGCCGTTCACTCCTGGCTGTAGCCAAGAGCTTAAGTCCCTTCAGCGGCCAAGATCAGGTTACTTGAGTGACTAGTCCTCGCAGCGAGTTGTGCCATGAGTCTTGGATGATCACTCGATCAAGGGAGACGAGAATGTTGTCAACGAGGAAGTATCCTCCAGGATATACGCTTCCGTCTTTACGCCAGATACACACTTGATTATCATATTAGTTGCAAGACAGTCTATTACATATTACACGCCGACACTGTATCAGCGCCTCGTATAAGACCTACCTACTCTTTCCCTCTACTTCCTCGAGGACTGACCAACTTGATGCAGCGAATTGCAAGCAGGCATCCCTTGGTCTGTGTTACTGGCTGCATTCTTCACATCTTTCAAGCCCTTGTTCACTTCTCGCCGCTATGGGCATCTCCGAGGTAGCCCCTGGAAGCGACCTCTCGGACAGCAACAATGAGAAGGGTGAGCTCCAGTATGTGGAGAATACGGTGACAGTGTCACCCTCGGCTGAGCTGGTCGAAGATGGGAAACTGACCAAAGAAACAATACTTGCTTACGTTGTAAGATCTCAATCACATCCAAGAACACTTTGGCCTGAGTGTACAGCTGACGTGTTGCTCTAGGCGATGTGCGGCCAAATCAACAGCTACATCATGAGCATGTTGATACCAGCCACAACCTTGCCCTACATCAACGCGGAGCTTGGCCCCAGCTCCGATTCCGCCTGGATCACCATCTGCTGGACTCTTGGAGCTTCCATTCTTGTCTCCATTGGCGGCCGCCTTTCGTAGGTCGTCGACACTGTCGTCTCTTGGGTTGTGCCTGGTACCCTAACCACTTCTTGCAGAGATATTTTCGGCCGTCGGTACTTCATGATGACGGGCGCCCTCATATCAATCACCGGCTGTCTCGTTGGAGCCAATGGCAAGAGCATTGAGATGATGATAGCGTCCGGGGCCCTCTTTGGTATCGGGGCCGGCTTTCAGGAACTCTGCTATGCTTGTGTGCAGGAGGCCGTTCCCAATCGCTACCGAGTGATGGCAGTTGGAGGCCTTGATGTTTCTCTCGCCCTGGCATTCAGCTCCCCTCTGGTCGCGTACGCCTTCATTGCATATCAACCAATCGGGTGGCGTGGTGCCTACTGGTATCTTTTCAGCTTCCACTGCTTTGCCTTCATCCTACTCTTCCTGTTCTATAACCCACCGGATTTCGAGATGAAGCACCGTGCAGACGGCAAGACCAAATTGCAACTGCTCGGGCAGCTGGACTATGTGGGCGTCTTTCTCTTTCTTGCCGGGGGTGTGCTCTTCCTACTAGGAGTCAACTTCGGCGGCCGCAAGTTCCCTTGGTCTCACCCTGGTACCATCGCTCCGATCGTTGTGGGCCTTTGTTGTTTCATTGCCGTTGGATTCTGGGACACATATGCAGACTTGAAGTATCCTCTGTTTCCGCCCAAGCTATTCAAGCGCGTCCGAGAGTAAGTCTCATCATAGCGAACGTCTCCTAACGAGTAGTGCTGACAATGTCTGATAGGTTTGACGTTGTCATCGTCGTCTGCTTTGTAGGCGGAATGTTGTATTACAGTATGAATGTCATCTGGCCGCGGCAGTCGCAAGCCCTCTTCGTTGGCCCAGAGAATATCATCATGCGAGGAGTGTATGCCACAATTTTCTCATGTGGCACATGGAGTATGTAAACTTCTTTTTCAGACGGGTTCGGTGTGTATGGTTCAAATGCTGACGATGGATGTAGCCGCTGGTCTCATCACCTGCTTCATATGCTCTCGTCTGCACCACGAGAAGTGGCAGCTCGTTGGCTTCACAGTCCTCCAGACGGCTTTCATAGGCTCGATGGCATCTGTGGGCGTCGGCGACAAGGGACAAGCCATTGCGACAGTCGTCCTTGCGGCCACTACCATCACTCCGCCACAGCTTCTCTCTTTCACCATGCTCTCGTTTGGGCTTGAGGACCAAAATGACTTGTAAGAACAAATCCCCTGACGTCAACTGGTGACACGAGAAATCCACTGACACTATGGATAGGGGCGTAGCAGTTGGCCTAGCTGGCACATTCCGCTTGCTCGGGGGAGCTGTCGCAACTGCCATCTACACTGCGATATACACTACCCGATTCTCGGAAGTCCTCCCAGGCAAGCTAACAGAAGCCATCGAAGCGTCCAACGTGCCGTACTCGAAGAGCCTCTTGGCAAGCTTGATAAAGGCTGCTCAAACCAACACTGCCGCGGCGTACAATGCGGTAGTGGGTACAACTCCGGAGTTGGCCAAGCTCGCGGCTGCCGCTGCCAAGGAGTCTTATGTCCAGGGCTTCAGGCTCGTATACTTGGTGGCAATAGGCTTTGGTGTTGCGGCGACTGTAGCTGCAGCATTCACCGTTAGTACGGACAGGTCCAAGAAAAACAACGCTCGCGCGATCGTCATGAAGAACGAGGTTAGAAAGGACGCTGTCGTCTGATGACGAGGATCATCATTTGCGTTTTTCGGCAAGCGGTGATTAGTGTCGACTGACGCTCACACAGATCAAGGTGTCCTCAGCTATGATTGACCACACTGATCGTCATTGAGGATCCAGAAAGTAATAGTACTAAGAGAGATCAAGTTCATCACATCGATAACCCGAACCATATGTTGTCCCCACTGAAGTCTCACCAGTCTCGCCACTGAAAGTCATGATGGGTGGGCATCCAGCAAATCTTTGAGCGGTGAATCGTGAGATCACGTTTACCACTGCGCGATGCTGCTTGTCGTTTGTCCTTCTCGGGTACGATAATCAGTTCCCCGGCTGAGGTATGCGGTCTGCTCGCTACTTACCTTAATTAACTAGATAGGCCGACATGTCTCGATGATCGATCATTTCCAGCTCTGTCGTGTCCGGTTATGGCATGCGGTCATATGGGAAGTCCGCTAGGTATTGCGGTGGAGTTGGACAGATGACGCCTTTAAGGATATAACTGACAGCAAGTGGTTCAAGTGAACAAGTCAGAGTTGAGAGCCAGATTCGGAGCCAGGCACCCGGGCGGGCACACATATTTCACCTTGCCCTTCAATGGTCCTCCATAAGGGTCCTTGACTATGAGGTTAAGGTCTTCCATAGGGGGGGCCTTACGTAGTTAAGGGTCACGTAAGATTAGAAAGAGGTAAGCGGCTAATCCAAAGCTAGAACTACTTCTATTTGACTACCCTCTTCTTCAACTCCTACCCAAACCGAATAACTCTTACCTAACCGATCTCCTTTACCTAAATATAATCTTCTTTGTAATCTCCTTTAACCGCTTTAACTATAACTTTATAACGTCGAAGTATATTATTCCTTTTAAGAGATTAAAGTACTTTTTCTCTTTTGTAACGTTAATTATATCGAAAAATATTAACTTTTACTTAAAAAAAACTATTATCTTAAAGTTTTTCGTTTTAATTTTAACGTTAATATCGATCTTAGCGATTATATAAGTATTATTATAAAAACGTTTTTATAATAGCTTATCTTTTTTAAGTATTAGTATTATTTTATCGAATAAAGTAATAAGCTTATACTTTTTAAGTTTAAATTTAAGAATTTTAGTAGCGAAAACTTTAATTATTATAATAGTTAAATTTTTTAAAAAAAAAGAAGAAGTATATAGTTCTAAAAATAAAGAACTACTCTTTAAGAAATTAAGGTATTCTTTTATATAATCTCTTAAGAGTAAGTTAACTAGTTAAAGTTTTCTAAATATAAAAGGGAGCTTATTAAAGAAGAAAGTTATATAGCTTTAGAGTTTAAGAAAGTTTATCTCTATTCGGCTCGCTTATCGATATAAACCTTAAAACCTACGTAGCTTAATTTTATCGGCTCGCGCCTAATAACCTTTTTTTTTTGAGACTACCTCGCAGCTGTCACCCTAGCCCTTCAATAGTCTGAAACTTGGTTGGCCGTCTGTGATATTTTGGGTCAGCATAGGTAGCGCTACGAACTCTCGTAAACCATCTACGCAATAACCACTGGCGATGGATGTTTGTTATCGGCAAACCTTAGAGCACCCTATTCACTCTGGCCGTTTTACCTCTTTGGATTCGCTCATCCTTACCCGGCATCCTGCCGTCAGCTTGTGTTCACGACCACGGTTGTGTGAAGAGACAGGATACGCACGGTTGACCCGACATACGACAGAACATCACGATCGGAGGCAAGATGCACATAATATGAGTGTATGGGCATTGTGTTCGTAATATTCGCGACGTGTATGCGCTAGAACTACTGTGCTCCTCCTTTCAGCTCCGCCCAGGCCTACCAAAAAGAAAATACCCCCAGCTTCAAGTTCCTGGAGGTATCACCCAAAATCCGCTGCGCTTGAACCGAGGCCAGAGCGTTCCCTTCGAGGTTCACTTTGTATTTTCGGGAATCATGCTTGTCCAACAAAAGGACCCGTGCCCTCGGCTTACGCGTGTTGATTCATCAACGGTTTAAGCGCCAGCGCCCGCCTGTCCGCCACCCGCATTGCCACCACTGCCACTGCCGCTGCCACTGCCGCTGCCACTGCCACTGCCGCTGCCGCTGCCGCTAGTGACATTGTTGCCGACGTTATCAGTCCTGCGGCTGTCCTGGAGATAGTCCGGGACGTATTCGTATATGCGAGGACCACCGGAGACCATACCAGCGGGGGTGGCGCCCCCAGATGAGGGGATGTAATTGTCGTTCTTTGTGTAGGGGGCGTTGCACGCAGACGGAAGGGCGAGTAACATGTGGGCGGCTCTTTCCCGGTCGGATGCGCCGCTGTCTCCGCTGGGGCCACTGGGGTCGGGTGAGCCGCTGGGGCCTGATGAGCCGCTGGGGCCTGATGAGCCGCTGGGGCCTGATGAGCCGCTCATTTTGCGTGATAGTATGAGATGCAGGTTCTTTAGATAGGGAGTTTGAAGATTATGTTGCGGGTGACTTGCTTCGTAGGTCGGCTGCTGTGCAAGAGGTAATCTGGAAAACATGAAGGCAGTGCGAGGGGTTTATATAGATATCACAGACTCTAGAGGTTTTGTGAATCAGAGCCACAGCGAATGAAAGTATGGGTCTGGCAATGATTGTAGCTTTGCAATAGCAGGTATCTCTCTGGCAAACTCACAATCATGCTACTCTGTTCACACATTCAGTGAGTAGAGCCTACATCACTATATTCCCAATAGCATTGAAATGCTCACCGAGTTCCTGGTTTTAGAGAATCACTATACCATATGACGTATCATTGGAGTCACCGAGGTAAAAGATCAATTCAGTGCTGAAGTGTGACACCGTGTCTTTATTGCCCTGCCTGGTACAATCTGAATGAAGGATCTGACGCTCGCAACTTCAAAATCATGGAAGATTCACTTGGTCTCTTCGGTCTTCTGCTCCTCACCAGCAGTTGATTCCTCTGTCTCATTGTTGTTGGCCTCGCCGGGACTGGTCTCGCCAGGGCTGACCTCACGGAAGCGGCCAGTGTCAATGTTCCAACCCCGAGTCCAAGTATCTTTTTGACCATATTCAAACCCGGTTGCCACCTAGTTGTCGGGGTGTCAGCATGGGACCCTACTTCATGTGTGGAGGTCAGTCTGTCAATGGCTTACCATGAGACGAACACCCATCCTCTCCATGGCATACATACGCGCCTGCGCAGCAGCCATCAATTCTTTCGATAGATGATTCTCTGCGCGAAGGGTGCCAATGACTGTCCTCAGCTGCTTGTTGCTCTCAACGAGCAAATTGTTATTGTCCACAAGGATCCTGGTCTGGATTTTGAGAGACGCAATATCCATGAGCATCCGAGACTGCATAGGCTTCATCCAGTTAGCGAGGGAGATCCCAAACTAAGTAAGCCCAAACTCGATTCTCCGAATGGAACAGCCATGAACGATACCGCAATATCTGCTCGAGAAGAGGTGAGGACAGGCAACCTTGTCCAACACAGACCCAGGTCAATTCGACCACGCGAAACACTGAATGGAGTCATGATCTGTGCTTTCTTCCCAACGAACCCGCATCAGGCGCAACTCAGCCGCGAGACCAAGAACCCACCACCATGCTGCTGACCAGGCAGCAATGGCCGGCGCCTCCCAGCCGAAGAATCGACTGGGCCCGCAGAGTGACTCATTCGAGTGGCAACCTAGACCGAGGTCCACCATGAAGATGGACCATGCCTTTTAACCGACCTATGTATACACAGCCAGTCGGCAACAGGGATTTGGACCCCGAATGGCGCCAAGGTGGTCCTTGGTAGCAAGAACTTCCCTGCCGAAAGTGGTCGTAGGAAGCCGTCGAACCTGAGACTCCCCTCGGTGTTCCCCGACCGGCGAAAGATCCAGACGGAGTCGAGAGGAGAAACAGGTTGGTCTGGCTTGATTTTACACGGTCGAATGTTTTTGGCAGGTATCGTCCAAGACTTGAAACGAGGTGGATGAAGTGAAATTGACTGGACTTACGAGATTGTCATCTGCGGTGTCGTCTGCGGTGTCGTTGGTGGCATATCCAGGAGCGGAATAGGCATATCCAGCGGCGTCAGACGGGGACGTGCTCTGCAAGAGAGATCCAAGTCAATTAGGCGTCGTGGAACCAGTGTGTACAAGACTTGGCACGTACCTGGTAGTTGGTTGCTCCAATCCATTGAGCTTGGCGGGCCTCGCGGCGCTGCCTTTTTCCGGGACGTTTCGAACCAGCCATTGTGGAGAGGAACGCTTCAAGGTTGACTGGGTTGGAAAGGACTCGGATTGCTAGAGGTAGTCAGCTTCCTGTCGGAAGTATGACGATAGGTTTCCAACTTCGGCTGGAGTTTAAGAAGTGAGGCTGGGATGTAGGGTAGAAAGACAGCAGAGGTAAAGAAGATGGGAGAGGAAGTTGGGGCAGGAGTGATATTTTCGAACTGGTGGGATAAGGCAGAAAATAATATGGTGATTGGGGAACCCGGAAAGCGAGCGAGAAATTACCTGAGATTCTCCGGCGTTGGATTTGGACGCGTCGGGAAGAAGTGAAGAAGGATCATGGCAAAACTGGGATGGATACCTAAAGAGCCAACTGCTTTGGAAACAGATGCGGTTGGTGACTCGGTGGAGTTCGATTTGCAATTATTCACGTCCACAACTTTTGGTTGCGGCTCTGCTCAAGTGAAAGCCCAGCCGGGTGACGCGCAGTAGCGCCAAACCTTATTCCTAGCGCGTCTCCAACCCGCTGCCGGAGTTTTGCCGGTTACCTGCCCCACCGAGACCCCACCTCAACCTGGAAGTGATGGCCGGCGGCAGCCAGGGATATTTCACTTTGCAACGCGACCTGTAGGGTAATCATTCCATGCTTGGATTTGCACCGAGTCTATTGCTTCCAAAGTGCCTTAGCTAGAAATCACGTGGACATATAGCAACCTTGCAGGTTGAGTGCAATCTGTTCTGTCTAATTACGTAATACTTTGCGGGGTAGTGGAAGTGACGGCCCGACGGGAACTGGAACCCCGCAGTCACCTCGTGTGCCCCGCCAACCATTTTCGACTGCTTCAAGGAACATGGCAGCAAGAGCAGGACTTGCCATTCAACGTCCAGCCGACCCCCCCTTCCATCGTCCAGGGCATGCAAATCGTCGAGTCAAAGCTTCTCTATTGCCTAGTTCATTGAATGTCGATTTTGGAAGCAGCGAGTTTGGATTCTTGTCTCTCCTGCCGCACCGACCACCAGAAACACAGATGAGCCACTCGTGGCTAAGGTACACTGCTCTGACCAGGCCTCAGCTACCAAATACGATACCGAGTTCAAGTTGCTCAAAGCTGATCGAGAAGTGACTTCAATAACATGACTGGCAACACTGGTTGTACGCTGTCGCGGCTGTACCTGGCTGACCACCCTCGCTAGTTCTAGTCGCTACACCGTTGGTGCCTCAAAGACTGTGACAGGTTCTCGATGAAATTGCCAGTGCATATCATGAATCCTTCTCACTGCTCTACAGAAGACGGACATAGAAGTCGCCGTTGAGTCGTGGCACTGCTCTAGACGTTCCGGCGCAAAGCTCTCGACACCATGTTGAAGGCTACTTGTAAAATGCCAGATGAAACGGCAATCCTTCCCAGCTCGCTTCGGGCATCTCTTGTCCGAAAAAGACGAAGCGGTCTTACCGAATACCTGGAATTAGGAATAACCGTTTGAGTCCGGCGATTATCAGTTTATCACAGCAGCCGTCCATCCTCAGGATCCTTTGGGTCTTGCAGGAGTGGGCCGACCCCAGGTTTGACAGGATGGTTCGGATGTGGCAGATGATTGCCAATCCGGCACCTGGATTCTTATCATGTGATGCTAGGATCGGGATCAACGTTGCAGTAATGCACCGGAGTAACCCCATATCAGCTTGTGGCATATCATGCCGGGCACTTTAGAGGATCAACATGATCCGGCACCTTCCTAAGCGGTCGACTGTTTATCCCCCGCACCGGATATAAGTGTGGTACTCACTGGACCGACCTGCCACCCGTGGTTTCAAAAATGGTTCTGACCGCACCGCTTTCGCGATAAGGAACCGCGATATGGGATTGGATTTCTACCCAGTCTTGGCACCTCACAGCTCGCTGACCTTTACAAGAAGATGGATTCACTCGGCGATGTCAAGGTCGCCAGCGTCAATGAGAAGGCCGAGGTGATATCTGACCGCTGGACTCCTCCGAGTGAATGGCTCGCCCGCCTTGTTGAGGAGTACAGCGGGAAACATGGCGGGGACACGGAAACACTTCCCGCTGGTTCTGATCCCGATCGCGTCGCGGCGGCTGTTCTTACCATGAATGAGGATGAGGCCGTCAGGATCTTGAGGGCCATCATCGAGGACCATCATCAAGACTACACCTTCGACCGAGTCCAGATGACCCGCCTACAGGAGATTGTCGAGGGCAACGAGGCGTGTGGAATGGAGTATGGGGAATGGAGCTACGTTGTGTGCAAGACAGCCGGCCTCATGCACAACTGGTCTCCCTAGTGCGTCTTTCCCTTGCCTAACTGATGGGTGCTTCTCGGACTGATCAGTGACAGCGCCGAAGTGCGAGCGGTAACTCTGCCTTATGACGATCCGGAAGAGCCCTGCGAGAGCGTGCGGGCATACATACTAGGCTTCTTTTGGGTTTGCGTGTGTACTGCCGTGAACACGTTCTTCAACCCCAGACAGCCGGGCATCTCTATCCCAAACCAAGTTGTCCAGCTCTTACTCGTTCCAATGGGTCGTGCTATGGCATATGTGGTTCCAGACTGGGGCTTTACCCTACGTGGCAAGCGCTACACTCTCAATCCGGGACCTTGGTCGTCGAAAGAGCAGGTATGTACACTCTTAACAAGGCCCTCTTTTTCCTTTCTTTTCTTCTTCTTCTTTCTTTTGGGTACCGTACGGATATATGTTATTAACGTGTGTATATAGCTCTTCGCAACCATCATCTTCTCCGGCGCTTCCACCATTGGTAATTTCACCGGGCTGCTGGTCATACGTCTTCCGATTTTCTTCAACCAACGGTGGGCGGGCTTTGGGTTCGCCATCGCCCTCGCTCTTGCGAACCAGATATTTGGTCTCGGAATGGCTGGAATCCTCCGTCGCCTGACGGTATATCCTATCGAAGCAGTCTGGCCCTCGACCCTTCCTGTTCTTGCGCTCAACCGCACCCTTATAAATGACGACAACAAGCGCGAGACGATCAACGGCTGGAGGATGACTCGATATACGTGCTTCATGATTTTCGCTGGCGTCTTTCTCATTTACTACTGGGTCCCGAACCAATTCTTTACGGCCCTCCGACTCTTCAACTGGATGACATGGATCTCACCATCCAACGTGAATCTAGCCGTAGTGACCGGCTCTTACGGAGGCATGGGCTTCAATCCTTTGACCAGTTGGGACCCCAACGTCTCAGGTTCGCTCGCCATGAATTCGCCCTTCTTCGCGTGAGTAGTCTCGAGATTCGGATCTATGAAGAGAAGCAGCTCACATTTTACCAGTCAACTACAGCAATACGTCATGCGTGTTGTAGCGGGGATCCTCATTCTCATCATGTACTACAAGAACGCATTTTGGTCCGCTTTCATGCCCATCAACTCAAACGGGGCTTTTGATAACCAGATGAAATCTTACAACGTGAGCAAGGTACTCACTGCGGACAACCAAGTCAACATCGACGCGTACAGATCGTACGGTCCCCCATATTATGCTGTCGCTAACCTATTCGTAACCGGTGCTAATTTCGTGTACTACACGTTCTCAATTGTCTATGTTTTTGTCAAATACCGGGGTGCACTGAAGAAAGCCTTTGTTGGGATTGTAGTGAACACAATCAAGCGCCGGTCCATCTACACTGGCTTCGAGGATGGTCATACTCGAATGATGCGGCGATACAAGGAAGTTCCTGAGTGGTGGGTAAGTAATTGGATGCTTTCCTTAGGGTGACAATGAGCAGTGGCTGACCACAGACACAGTACGGAATCGTCTTTGCGTTCGGATTCGCCATATCCATTGCCGCCGTGACAGCCTGGCCGACACAAACGCCCTGGTATTCGATTCTCGCCGTCACGGCCATTGGGGGTTTGTTAACGATACCCTGGGTGATCATCGAGTCCATCGCTGCAACTGGCATCTCGGTGAATGTGATCTGGCAGGTGCTTCCTGGACTCTGGTGGCCTGGACGTCCTCTTCCACAGCTGGTCATTCTTATGCTCGGTGGGGCGTTCGAACAGATGGCAGGCGGCTTCACGGCTGATCTTGTAAGAAATACCTGTTTGATCCCTTCTTCTGTTCGATCTTTGAGTCCTAATCTGCGATTAGAAATATGCACACTACGCCAAGCTGCCGCCAAGAGCCGTATTTCGGGGCCATATCGCATCATGCGTCGTCAACTGCTTTATCTACTGTGCTATCCTCGAGGTCATGATGGTCTACTTCAACGAGGACAGTACGTTGTGCCGGTGGGACAATCGGGAACACATGGTCTGTAATTACGCCAACTCGGTCTTCTCATCCGTCATCTTCTTCGGTGCCTTCGGCACGAACAACATGTTCAAGCTGTACCCCGGCCTCCCATGGTGTTTCCTCATAGGTGCGGTCCTCGGGGCCGTCTGGGTGATCGGCGAACAAGTGGCGCCCAGGGTGCGCCTCTATGTCCAGGCACGGATGCATGACAAGCAGTTCTCTTCCTTTGATCGGTACTTCTGGAGGCCCGCTGCCAGCGTATTCAACTGTCTCAATCCCGCCATCGCACTCTCCGGCGCCCTGCAGTGGGCCGGAAACAATAATCTCAGCTACGCGACGCTGCAAATCTACATGGCATGGTATTTCCAGTACTACCTTAAGCGCCGCTACACTGCGTGGTGGGGAAAATACGCCTACCTCATCTTTGCGGGCCTGAGCGTCGGAGTTGCGATATCCGGTCTCATCGTCACGCTCGTCTTCAGCTTTGGTGCTGGTCGGAACACGACTTTCAGTTGGTGGGGTAATGATGTTGCTCAGCAGGGCGTCGACTACCAGCTGTACAACAACAATGCGTCACTTCTGCCTTTACCATCGTCTGGATACTTTGGTCTGGCGCCCAACGATTATCCTCTCAGTTGGTAAAGTAAGACTGGAGTTCTCAGCTCCCCTTGGCCATGGTGGCGTCGTTCTTTCCGGGTGCTAGGCTGGCCGAGATGGCGACTTTCATGGGGATGCGAGTTCTAGACTTCTCAGAGGAGACATGCATCTTATTTATGACAACATAGCTGGTAACTACAGCTCAATACGTACGACAATTATGCTTATATGCTGCTAAGCCTTGGAAACATGGGAGCTTGTCCCTCCTGCTATTTGTGACGAACTAGATATCTCATCGCGACTGCAATGGCAAATGCAATCAGATGCTGCAATGCCTCGGTGGCATTGAGAAGCATCGTTCCGCTGTTGCCTCCGGATTCGTTCCCAGTTGGAGGAAGACATGGTTGCTAATGGCAATAATTGAGTTTGTCAGCCGTTGCCGCCGAAAGACGTCGTGTACGTCCGGGCATGTGCGAACATGTTGTTCGCGCTCTGGGTTTTGCTAGTGTTTGCCAAAGTGCACATTGTTAGCGGCTCCGTGCCAAGGAGAATCCGGCGAGTGATCGGACTCTCCAGCCGGACCCTTGGCCGGGGCCGTGTGGGGCATCTGATCGGGTCGGTGCGACCAGCTCCAGTCAGGGTTGCGTATGTATGGTATGTATTATACCACATACGGCGAATTCTCCATACCGATACAAGCGCTCGGTATCCTGTATTTAGCCAAATACGGGTGGGGCATTTTGGCTGACTGGGGCCCACCTATTTTTGGTGCGCCCTAGTTAAAGAGTATGTATAAGCCTGTCTTACGAGGGCCTCAGATTAGGTGCCTACAAGGTCGGTCAAGTAGGTAAAATAGCCGTATTTTATGCTTTTGTAGTTGGTCAAATAGGTGAAATATCCGTATTTTGTGCCTTGCTAGTCGCTCAATAGCCTATTGTATTTCAGGTGATAATTCTACGCCTATTTTTGGTGGGTTCTAGTCAAGGAGTATATATAGGCTTATCCTGCTAGGGCCTCAATTAGGTGCCTTTATAGTCGGTCAAATAGGTGAAATATCTGTATTTTGTGCTCTTATAGTCGCTTAAGTAGGTGAAATATCTATATTTTATGCCTTACTAGTCGCTTAATAGCCTACTACATTTCAAATAATAATTCTACACCTATTTTTAGTGGGTTCTAATCAAAGAGTATGCCTAGGGATTAGAAATCCACCTACTACGCCCTAGCCTAGGCATTCAACCCATCTCTAAATAATAGTTCTACGAGGGCAATATCGTCAATTGGCTAAGTAAATAAGCGCTGCTATTTATTTTCGAGCTCCAATAGTACGATCTCTTCTACAAATTCCCACCGATTAAGGCGAATGCGTTCCTTAAGCCTCTACCCCTCGTAGATATCTAGTCGCTATAAAACCCAGCTATTTATATAAATAAAAGCCAACCAATTAATATCTTCAAAAGTAAGCCGATTCCTAATCTTATTATAGATAAAGTTAGTAGTAGAGAAAGAGTACTCCGATAGTATACTATTAGTAAGAGCATCAAATATTCGTCTAATATACTTAGCGAGCTTATAGCTTAGCGAGTCTAAGCGTAGCTAAGTCTCTTTTACGCTTTATTTGAAGTCGTAGACTTATAGCCCTCCTACGCTTAGTCCGAAGATAAGTTCTTCTTTTAAACGAAAATCGTATAATTAGCTACGAACCATCTACTAATCGTCGCCTACGAGCGACTCTAAGAAGTATTCGGTACGAAAAAGATCCTCGGTTATTAAGTTAGTAGGTAGTCCTAATAACTCTAAGCGAACGAAGGTAGGATTAAGAGTATAAGTAGCGTAGTAGATGTCTATAATCTACTAGCTTATTCGATCGGCAATAACTTATTCTATAGCGGCCTAGTTAATAGTATAGAAGCCGCTAACGCGTTAAGCTACCTACGTAGTACAAATTAAGCGCTAGCCCTTAATTACGTAGCCGACGTACGCGCGGTCGGCTTCTAATTTGTTCTAAGTATCGAAGATAAGCTATAGTACCGTAATAAGTATATCTAGCCTAATCTAGAAAACGCTACTCCTTATTAAGCCAACGAGCTTCGGTAGGCTACTAGCTATCTCGTTATCGGTATCTAAGTTAGCTAGTATAATATAAGCGGCTACTATAATATCGGAGGACTAAACGAATAAGCGTAGCGTATTCTTAGACCTTTATATATTTAGGGTAGTTCGAAGATAAGTACTCTATCGAATAATAGTTAGCGTAATAAAAGATTTCGCCGAGCTATACTATTACTTTTAAACGACTTATAGTCGGCTAAGCTATTTCTTTAACTTATAGAAAAAGCTAATAATAAACCTAATACTTTGAAATAGTAGCCTCTATTCGAAAAGCTCGCTAATATCTTTAACTAAGAGCTAGAGGCCGTAGGAGTTATATAGGTAGAAGAAGACGTATTTAAAGTTGTTGCTTTACCTTAGTAAACGGTAGATCTTAAGTATCGTACTATTTGTATTTGTAACGATAACGTTAAGCCGATTATAATCGCTATTAAAAAGACGTTAAAAGATAAGTATAAGTAGTTCAATTAAGTTCTCTACTATATAATCTTCTACGCTTATATCGAAGGTAACCTAGTAGAATACTACTAAACTAGAGATTATTATAGATACGTTGAATAGTTGGTTATTACGAATATTATTAAATCTATCAAAGTAAACGTTTAGGCGTTAGGCGCCAACTAAGATTTAGTCGATCTACGAGCTATACTCTCTATACACAATACAAGAGGCCTGCGTATGGATACATACCGCCAAAAAGTTAACGGTATATACACAACCCTGGCTCCAGTGGACTTTAATGTCAGGAATTTCGATCCACGTGTGTGGATCACCTACCCGGTATGCGATTCGCGAGTACGATGCGATTGCTACATAGGCATCTGGGGATTGATCCATGATCCATGTGGTCCAGTGTTGATAAAATCAGGAGTCCAAGACACTCGGGGAAGGCAAAACCTGCAGTGATTGCGGCAGCTTCCCGGTCTGGACCGTTCGCTGATCCAACAGGAAGCTCAAGTTCGACAGCACTGGTGCGCCTGTCACACTCACGGGTTATCTTGTGCATCCTTCAAATGATGATCCTCTGGGGCCGAGGAAAGAGGAAAGGAGGGGGAAGCAGATACGATACGAGCAACGACTTGCAGTTGCCGGTGGTTGGTTCCACTGACGGTGTCGCAATGTGACCACCTGCGGAAAGAAAAGATTGCGACAGATTAAATGTACCGGTTATTAAAGGCAAGTCTCAATTAGGCAAGTCCTTGTCCCTTGCCAGACCTACCCTTGATGTCCTCACACAGACCTTCCTAAACTGCAACCACAGCCCACATTATCCGGTCACGATAATTCTGGACCGGCAGGCCAGAACCAACCCACCGGGCTTCCGCGGCAAGGTACACGGAAAGACGTGCGATGGCATAACTCTCATGCAGTATTGCACCACTTAAGGTGTTTTCGGATGGTATAGGTATGATTGAAACATCATATATCGCGGGGGTGCGCATTGTCTTCTTATGGCTTTTATAGAGCTTTGTGGTCGCTGACTGAGTGAACGACGACTCCATAGCTGCTCCACTGCTGACCGCCTTCTCTGTCTTCCCTGAACACCACGCCGCCTCGGAGCGGCAGCCACAGGTCAATATGACCGGCCCACTCGATGATAGGATCATTGTTGGCGCCGTCAATCCAGTCGAGGGTAAGGTCGTCGAAGTGCCCAGTCACCATGCGATCCAGGACAAAAAGTTCGTCAACGTCAGCGCTGGCGACAAGCTGGACGCCCGCACTGAGAAAGTGGGAGCACTAGATTCTGAAATCCAGGCCGCACCCCCGGTGTATGATGCCGACAGCCAGCATAAGGACCATGACAGTGACGAAAAGGACAACGGCAGCGAGGGTGTCATTATCGTCACTGGTGCCGACGCCGCTGCCCATCTCCTGTCTCTGAGAGACGACGGCGAGCCAGCTTTGACCTTCCGAAGCGTGGTCCTAGCCACCGTCCTCTCCGGCTTCCAAGCCGTCATGTACCAGATCTATCAGGTGCGGGTTCCAGACTTCCAGTGCCACTCTTGTGAGACGAGCTAACCTCTCCTCGTACAGTTTAAACCGACCGCCATCACCATTCAGGGAACATTCATTGTTATCATCTCCTATTTTCTAGGCAATGCTTGGGCCGAGTTCCTTCCGAGGGGTGATCGGCTCGAGGCTCGGTGGAGGGAAAAGGGTGGACAAGGCAAACTCCCTCGATGGATCTCAGTTGTCTCGTTTTTCAACCATGGCCGTTGGAATCTGAAGGTATATATCATCAAAGACTACACGAGCCCACCAAAACACATGGTAGAGTCCATGGTTGACCTGTTGGGTTGTAAAACAGGAACACGCGATTTGCTCAATAACAGCTACCTCTGCTAGCAACGCAGCTGTCACCATCACCGTGTTTGCGGCGCAAGATCTCTTCTACGATCTGCCATTGAGCGCCACCACAGTCATCCTAAGCGTCATCTCGATCGGGCTCTTTGGGTACGGCGTCTGCGGAATCATGAGGCCCATTGCAGTCTGGTATGAAGAGGATCCCCAATTTCGCCGTTCTAGAAGCTGACACTCAACAGGCACGTTGAAGCTGTGTATTGGTCAAACTTGCCTACGGTCAAAGTCTTGCAAGGTCTTCACTGGCAGAACCTCAAAAGCTCCAAGCCGCTGCGTTACTTCTGGTATGCCTTCACGGGCATGTTCTTTTACGAGTTCTTGCCTGCCTACATTTGGCCGTGGCTCAACGCCGTTTCCATTCCCTGCCTTGCAGCCATGCATGCCACGGGCGATAAGGCAGCTGTGCTCACGAATCTCTTCGGCGGCTCGGTCAATAACGAGGGGCTCGGTCTCTTCAGTCTGTCCTTCGACTGGCAATACGTAAGACGATGGTCTGCTGCTGGAGTATGGCTTGCGCGCAAATAGGCTAACCAAATTCGTCATATAGCTCACTTCCTTCCAGACCTCGCTTCCACTCAAACTTCAACTCCACCAAGCCATTGGATTCTTCATTTGCATTTGCGCCATGCTTGGCATCTACTATACCAATGCCTGGGACGCGAAGTCGCAACCCTTCATGTCGACGCGTCTCCGGTCCGAAGACGGAGGGACCTACCCCAGTGCCAAGGTATTCGTGGGGGGCGTGCTCGATCACGATGCTCTGGCGAAGTACGGGCTGCCACGATTGACCGGGACCTTCGCTTATGCTATGCTAATGGCGAATGCTGCGGTATGTCCCCGCTATCACAGTCCCCCGAAACGCTGAGACTGGGACCAAAACTAACCACCCTCTAGATCGGCGCCTTGGTAGCACACTGCATCCTCTTCTGGGGCGGTGACGTTGCCAGAGCGTACAAGAGCGCAAAGAGTGGGAGATATGACGATCGCCACCACGACCACATGACGAAGCATTACAAGGAAGCACCGTGGTGGTGGTACATTGTGTTGCTTGTGCTGAGTTTCATTCTCGGCCTCGTCGTCGTCATCAAAGAAAACATAACGCTGCCGGCATGGGCCTACGTTGTTGCCCTCATACTCGGCATGGTGATTGCACCCTTTTCCACGCTACTGTTTTCTCGGTACGGCAACGGGATAGCCACCAACAATCTTTCCAAGATGCTCGCGGGTCTGTTAGTCCCTGAGAAACCGGTGGGCAACATGTACTTTGCCGCTTGGTCGCACAACGTCATCAGCAACGCGGTGGCCCTCTCCGGCGATCTAAAGATGGGCGAATATCTGAAGATCCCTCCCCGTACCATGTTCCTCACTCAGGTATACGGCACTGTCCTGGGTGGCTTCATCAACTATGCCGTCATGATCTCGATTGTCAACGGCAACCGCGAGGTGCTTGTTGACACGAACGGCAACAGTTCTTGGAGCGGCGCGACAATCCAAGCGTACAATACCAATGCGACGTCCTGGGCACTCGCACGCTATCTGTACAAGGCTGGTGGTCTGTACGAGATGGTGCCCATAGGCTTGGCTATTGGGGCCGGTCTCGTCGTCGTCCACCGTATAGTTGTATACGTGAGTTGATTCCAACCCTCACTCTCCGAGTTGACCATATACTTACTCAGCATCTTTATAGTTTGTGCCCAAGATTCGGGGCTTTGCTCTAGACGATATCAACCTCCCCCAGCTGATCCAATACAGCGCCTATCTTCCATATAACCAGTCTCAAACGTGCGTCATCCTCAGCTGGACCATCGCCGGGTTCTTCGTCCAGTACTACCTCCGCAACTACCACCCGCGCATCTTCAAGGACTACAGTTACATCATTGCGGGTGCCTTTGACGGCGCCAGTCTCCTAGCGCTCTTCATCCTGTCGTTTGCTGTCTTCGGGGCCGGTGGACCGAGTGTCCCCTTTCCCACTTGGTGGGGCAATAACGCCGATGGCTATTATGACTTATGTCCTACGGGCGAGTAGGGTACAATTCACGATGTGCAATTGGCGGAGGGGGGACAGATGTACGTACATTGGATACCTTCGTTTGATGCTCGGTGGTATAACATTGCCGTCTCAAGTTTCAACTCAGCTGTAATGCAGAACGCTTGCTCGGCTCTCGTCGTGCCTGGCCTGACGACGCTAGATGTGACACCGCCGCTAGCAATGTCTCTAATCTCTGCTTCGATCGATGAGGTCTTCCCGCGGCACAACATTGTGCACATGCTGTAGGCGTATGATGCATAAGGCAAGGTAGGCGTGACGACTTTCGACATGTGTCGCATGTTACTACTGCCGAATTCCGAAGACGAAACAGAGATCGGAACGAAGTAGAAATTGCCTCTCACACTGCTCGCGGAACGAATGCGACAATGACGAGTGTCGCCAGGAGGCGGCGATGGGAAGTGATGCGGCTCCGGGTAAGCCCGCCGCTGCCCCAAGTGCTTGGTCCCCTGGATCAAGTTCGGATGGGAGAGAACCAACGAGGTCATTGAGGCGAGCGGGGCCGGGTTCGGCAACGGAGAGGCACGGCTGCGGCAACCCTGCATCTCGGAAGCCGGAGAATGGCGCTAACGGTCAACAAGTTCAGACCAAATTCGGACTAGTGTTAAAGACGACCCACCTTCCGGAACATGCCGAATGCGCAAGACTGCCGCGAGATGGTTCACGACCATACCAGGTACCCTTAAGCACATGTTATTTGATGATCCGCCAGCAACGCCCTCGAACAACGAAAGCCACAAAATGTCGCCGTTTCTTGCTAGCAAATGTGCTTTCATTGGCGGAGTCCGGTCATTCAATGTTTTGCAGAACGCGTGCTGACTGTGAATCATGACCAGAAAAGCCCATGCCGTCCGTCACGATTGGCGCCCTTCATTTCGGAGCAACCATCAGCCTAACTATGTCACCTCGCTACATCCGAACCAAATTCGTTCCTCCGACGAGCGCTCGACCCCCGACTTTAGCGATTTCATATTGCAGCTTGATCGAAGGACTGTATACGGCCGAGACAGGAGTAAAGCAGCCTCTTTCAGATGCTGGGGACATGACATGGGGACTGCAATGTTCAAGAGTCGTGTCAAGAGTTGGAAGCGTGGCGAAACTGGCGCGTCGCGCCATCTGACATAACAAGAGTCGGACTACTGGACAACCTGCCTGGGCGATACTCCTCTCTCGACAACCCTCCTCTCTCGACAACCCTCCTCTCTCGACAACCCTCCTCTCCGATAAGCATTCCTTACCAGGACATACCAGGGCACCGTTGTTCTCGGGAAAGCACTCGCTCTTGACAAGCTTTGTCTCTAAACAAGTGTGTTGACCGGGCCCTTTTGACAAGCGTGGGTCACACTTTGGTCTAGAGCTCCTTGCTCCTGACCATCCAACGTCCATCTTGATGTGGTAGTTGTGATCATTATCTTCGTCGGCTAGACCAGTGCTTTGCTCCTCGGCACTGACCCTGCCTGGTCTGCCAGTACAACATTGACATGCGTATGTCAAGTGGTGACAGTGGTCATTTACTGTCGGTCTGGAACCTTGACCTGTGGGCGGACCTGGTTACCAGCGGCCGCCAACGGCTTTGTCTGTGGTAGCAGATGCGACAATCTCCTTGTAGACCCCTTTTCAACAAACCTCCCTCGCATCTCAAGTAATGCATGGGACTCGCGCGAGTCGTGGCCTTGTTTTTGGCTGATTGAAGCGTACAGACAGGTTTCAGGCAGAGCGAGCTACCTAGTTGTCCATCAATAGTATCTTCTGTATGGACCATTTCTCCAACACTTGCGGCGTTTCAGCTTGGCTGCTTTTTTTCGATCGTTTCGTCGGTCCCTGTCCCTCTGTGTTCGGGTGTCCAACGTCAATGCTGTTCGAGGTGTGCAGATGTGGTATTCCACTTGCTCTCCTCGACGTTCTGGCGTCTTTCTACATCACACCACAGGAATCGCGGTGATACTGCGATTCGTTGTTTGCTTTATATGGGCGTGATCATGTGCAAGTCAGCGTCGAAGTTCGGGTACCATGAGCAATACAGCTGCGCGCGAGCGAGTAGTCTCCAGAAACATTTCTGCTCGCTTTACCTTTCCGTCAGACATTCCCTTTATGGTCACTGTCACTGGAATGATATGGGAGAAATGTGTAGGTAGGGGTTTTCGCACACTAGGCGCGAATATTCAAATCTAAAACGATCTACCACGCTGATAACATAAGGTCTATCTCTATGTGCCAAACCATGAACGCCCCTGCGCCAAGCCATGTTGTGGACTGTCTGTCCTGATCTATAACATCCATCTTCCACTCTATGTTCGTACCCGGACTTAGAACGAACCGGCAGCAAGGTCCGCGAGAGAAAGTCGTCCTCTCTTCAACCCGGCCAAGTTTCTCTTTCTGGACCAAGCAGGTCCTGCCTGTGCACTCACACATCTAGTCTCCCGGGCTGCCGTCGTCCTTCATCCCAGATCCGGCCGCTTTGGGTGCCCATGACTCATCATCAGTTCTCTAATCCCGCTTGCTGAATGTCCTCTTCTTATTTTGCTGCCCGCCCGGTGCACCACCGCCGAACCCACCGCCGAAACCACCACCGAAACCACCACCGAATCCGCCACCGCCACCGCCACGACCGCGCCCTGCGCCGCCAGGCTTGACGTTCAAGCCGGGGACTCCCTTGAGGCCCATCTTGCCGACAGTTTGCGCCTCCAGGAAAGGCGGGCTAGGCAGGCCGAGGGATGCGGAATACCTGTTTGCCAAGGCCACGACGCCGGCCGGGGGCAGGCCATGAACCTTGGTCAGCGTCTTTGTGAAGCCTAGGAAAGAGACGTAGGCCTGAGCCTTCGACGCCTCTGGGACTCGGCTGAGTGCCTGTTCGATGATATCTTTTGAAGAGACACCTTCAACACGTGGCCTAGGATATTGTTAGTCAATCTCGTCGAGCATAGGTGTGCGGGGCTGGGCTTACAAGCTAGCGTTCTTCATGGGGAACTCTGGGTTCTTCTGCACAAACTTCATCTCCTCCGGAATCAAGATCATGGCGGCGCGTCCCAGCTTGCCGGCTCTTCCAGTACGTCCCACACGGTGGACATATTGCTCCTTGTCCGACGGGAGACCGATCTGGACTACCAGGCCGATGTCCGGGAAATCCATGCCGCGGCCGACGACGTCAGAGGCGAACATCACTCCGCTCTTGGCAACCTTGAACTCCTCGACGGTCCGGTTACGCGCCGGTTGGCTCATGCGGGAGTGCATCTGAAAGACGGGAAGCCGTCCGGGGGCAGCATTGCCGGGGGCAGAGAAGAGCTGGAACAGAAGTCCTGCTTGCCTGGCGGTGGAGCAGAAGACAACGGCTTTGACCGCGCCACTTGCCTGTTCGTGTGCCAGGAGGCTGTGCAGTGCTGGCAAGACGTCGTCGATCGAGGGTACCGAAATGACTGTCTGTGGGATGGCGTCAACGGTGGGCTCGCCACCCTCCTCAATGGTTGTGATCTTGACATGGTCCGGCTTGAGGACTAGATGGAGGACCTTGTTGATAGCAGGCGGCATTGTAGCACTGAAGCACATTCCCTGCCAGCCAGCCTGGGCCTTGGACGGAATAGACTGCAGAATCTTGATCAAGGACGGCGCGAAGCCCTGGTCCAGCATCCGATCGGCCTCGTCGAGCACGACGATGCGAACTTTGCTGAACTTTTGCCTTGCGGCCTCGTCCGAGAGATAGTCGATCAGACGGCCCGGGGTGGCCACCAGGATGGATGGCTTTCCCTTGAGGAACTTGGATAGAAGAGACTTCTTGTTGCTGCCGCCAACTGCCACGTGACACTCCAGCCGCGGCTGGCAGAGGCTGGTGAGTTTGTCGCACTCGTCGGCGATCTGCTGCGCAAGCTCCCGGGTTGGCGCCAGCACCAGCAGTCCGACATGTGATAATGAGAGGTTCTTGGCCGTAAGCAGGTTCTGCAGTGCCGGTAGGAGGAAGGCAATGGTTTTGCCGGTGCCTGTCCGGGCCTGGACAAGGCAGTCACGGTCGAAGCTGGGCATCTGCAGAACTTTCTCTTGGACAAGCGTCATCTGCTTGTATTCCATCCGATCCAGCGCTTTGAGAAGCTGGGGCGCGATGCGACCAGCCATCTGGGAGAAGGGCAGTCTGGCTGCCATGATGCGCGGTTGTCTGTTTGGGCGATGAGTCAAAGATGCGAGGTCCAGAAGAGGTAAACAGACAAACCTTTGGTGTCGGATGAAAAATGGATGATGTGAGATGATGTGATAATGTGCCTTGCAGGAAGGTAGAAAAGAAGGGTCTACCGTGTCTGTTGATATTGATGGCAGCTGTGTCGGTTGTTAAGGGGAAGAGGCGATGGCTGGAGTTTCTTTTTGGGGTAAGGCGCAAATGGAAGGTTTCACGTGAAGGATCTGCTAGCGTCCAGGTATTTCTGCAGCCAAGTCTGAATTCTTACCTCTTCTAACCAAACACAGCAGTTTTCGGGTATATTGTCACTCGGTTGCAGCTGGTGACCTCCCCGCTTTACAAAACAAGCTACACTTACGCTAGTCGATTTAGGGAAATAGAATTGATTAAGTAAATAAGGTAAATCTCGTAATTTGCCTCTTCATCATCGCCTCAATTCTCAAGCATCATTTGTCGTGAAACCAGCTCACGACCTTCGGGTCCCAAGTGCTGTTTCCGTACGCCTCACCGCCGTAGGACATGTACCCTTGGACATTCGTGCCGTTGGTCAGCCACCCATCAGCAGGCACAACCTTCGCCTGGATCTGTGCCGCATCGCCCATGACCCATACCGTCTGCATTCCCATCGTCATGTGCTGCAGCGAGTGGCAGTGAATCATCCAAACGCCAGCGTCTGTCACTCGCAGACGCCAGGCGCGCCATCCGTTAATCGTCCCGGCGGCGAACCCGCCCGCCAGAGTGTAGTCGTAGAGGTACGTCGTATCTTTCCTCACAGGGGCATAACCTGAAAGCCGTTGCTCATTAGCCACAGGGTCATACATGCCTGGGCCGGATCCGATGTCGAAGTAGTGGCCGCCATGCGCATGCCAAGGGTGTGCGTCGTAGCTGCCGCTGCCACTTTTGTTGTTGGCTGTGTTGAGCCACACAATCTCGAGTACTTCGCCAACAGCAGCTGGCCATGTGTTCGTCACCGGGTCCCAACCGCCGTATGGCTGGGCTGCCTGGATGGACGGTACGGCCGCCTGTCCATTCTTGTAAATGTTGATGAGGTACGGTACATTGGACGATGCGGTGCCGGGATCCTCGGCTGTCCACTCCGACGAACCGGCTTGCTGCCACCGCGCCGTGGAGTTGGATGAGTTGGACGACCAGATCTGCTGCGTTGAGATGACGACCCGCCGCGTCACCTCGGCGGCCGACGGGAAGTCATTTGGCCTCAGAGGTTGAAGCGCGTACTCAGCCCAGCTCGTGATCTCGGTAATGTCGGTGGTGATGTTCAGAGGCTTCGCCGTCGGCAAGACGGGAACACTTTGCGGCTTGTCTGAGCAGGGCTGCTTGTACCGAAGGACTGCATATGACACCGCTGTCGTTGGCCGCAGTCGGTCCTCGACTTGGATGAAGAAGTCCGTCTTGTTCTGCTGAGAGAGCTGCTGCCGGGACATGGTCTTGAGCAGAACGTCGAATCTCTGGCCAGGCCCAAACTGCATCCTCGGCACGCTTTACGGCTGCGTGTAGCCTGCATCAGCTGCAACAATCGTCATGTTCTTGTGCTGCTCTATCCCGAACACTATCAGACCGAGGGCGTTCCCGCCTATCACGCGGAACCTGTACGTCTTGTCTGGCTCGACATCGAAGACTTCGGGACCGCACGCGCTCGTCACGTTCAGGTAGGGTGGCGCGTAGGCGTTGCCATTGACCAAGAAAGTGTTGGGCTCGCCAGACCAGACGAATGGGTTGGCTACAAGCCCAGTGACGATGTTCTGGTCGGTCTTGTTGTAGAGCTCGGTGACCATCATGATTTTCTCCTCATAATGCGCATACGGGTCGTTGGACGGGTCCGCCTCCTGAACCACCAACGGCCCAATCGCTGACACGGACTGAAACTGAACATGCGCGTGGTAGAAATAAGTTCCAGCCTCTCCGACCTCTGGGTGAAGCTCATAGTCGAAGTAGTGATCTGGCGGTATAGGCCACTGGCTGACTAGGGGCGTGCCGTCGCTAAAGGGGGCCACGCTAGCGCTGAGTCCATGCCAGTGGACAGTAAGGTCCTGATCCGGAATGTCGTTGTAGACCCGTATCCACGTGGTTGTGTTTTCGATAAGCCGCAGTTCTGGGCCCGGGTGAGTGCCATTGAGCAGGACCGAGGGACGCGTCGTGCATGCTATTTGCGTGTTATTGTTGAACGTTCCGCGCAGAACATAGTCGGGCTGGAAACTGTGGTCGTGCACCGCTTCTCGTCGTTGCAGGACTCCACGGCTTGCATCCGCCGCGCTCGACGCCAGGAGGACACCAAACAGTGCTCTGAGCGTCATGGTGATTTGTTGATAATGTTGTTAAGCGCACACTGAAACCTCGACCGCATGGAATTTAAGAAGGAATCTATCATTATTAGGCAAACATTGCGGATGCTCACTGGCTTGGTTCAGCCCTGTGGTGCGAATACGCCCTGTCTAACACCGCCGCTTGCGGCATAGTGCTTTTAACGGCGTAGTGCTTACATAGCTTTCCACCAACGTGAAGGATCAACAGCTAATTTGGACAACGACCTATCCAGAGGCGTGCGAGAACTGTCATCTTACCAGGTTTTCCTGGGAACACGAACCTGAATCTCACATAAGCTGCTTTGCTGGCGATCCGTCCGCATCAAAGAGCTTCCTTGCTTGCACCCAAAATAGCATCGTGTGGGCTCTGCATAAACGCAGACTCCAGTGGGATAATGACGACACTCCCTACGTAAGGTAGCGGTGCTCGATGGATTAGGGCAAGATGTGCTGCAGACTTGGAACATGATATGGAAAGCTAGGATCAATTAACACCCAGACTGAGGGCTTCACCAAAGCGACACCGATCCCAAATTGACAAAAAGCAAATAGAACCAGTCGCCCCCAATAAAACATGGGTGTTCCTCTTGTAATGCACTTACGTGCGTCACTCTCCCTGAACCCGTGTTCCTCTCTCCAATTCGTCTATAAGGTCTGTGAGCATCTGGCGCTCCTCATCCTGATACTTGGAGAACTTACTCGCCCCCATCCTATCTAAAATACTCGATTACGTGCCTAAAGGCTGGTTACGTAATCGTTGGTTTTTAATTAATCCGCTCCGCGATAAAAACCAAAGGGCTAAGCTAAAAGTTAATAAGGTAGAAATAGTAGACTATATAGAATTATCTAATAGTACGTATAAGCGTTTATTTATATAAAAATATTACGAAATTGAAATTTAAACTAATATAGTAATATTTTCTGAATACCGATTTCAATTCTTCTTTACCTTCGATCAATTCTTTTTAATATTAGTAGGTTTTTTACTAAGAGAATTATCGTTCTAAGTATTATTATACTACAAAATATACTCTAAGTAATAAATCGAGTAAATAACTTCGATTAGTAGCTTTTATATATTCTTCTACTTTAATATAATTTTATCGTCGTTAATATCTTTTATAAAAGTATTTTTTATAGTAACATATATACGATTATATACTTTCTTTTAATCTTTCTCTTTAACTTTATTAAAAATATACGTTTAACGTATATTTAGCTACGTAGAAATCGTAGTATATATTCTATTAATATTTAGAATTATAGTATACGTATAACGTTATTTAGTATAATAATTATAGTAAGTAGAGTAGCCTAATTTATAGTTAGAAATAATATAAAAAACGTTGTAACGAGTAAAACTAACTTATAAGGAGTACGTAAAATACGTTGATATTAGTAAGCGAACGACTAATTTTACCTAAATAGACTTTATAGAGAATAGTATTACTTTATAGGATATCTATTCCGATTCTTTTAATAAGGCGATCTAAGTTATAAATAAACGATTAAGGGGAAGGAGGTTCGATATTAGCGAGGCTATTTTAAACTCGCGAAATTAACGCTATTTAGTTTTTGTATATAATTTGCGAACTTTCTACTATAGGAAATAGTATTTATAAGAATTTTTATTTCTAAACTGACTATTAGATCGTCTTTATCTTTGCTAATAGGTACTTCGGAAGAGTATAGAAGAGGAGGTGCTAGCGACTTAGAAGAGGGCGGCGGCAACTTAAGAGAAGGCTCGACTATCTTAATATCTAGCGACTAGAGTTCCTTTAAGGAAATAGTAATCTTAGGTATTAAAAGTATCGTTATTAGTAAAAAGCGTAGAAAACTACGCGAAATAGCGTATTTGTAGAGGTTTAGGAGTAATTAATTTAAATTAGAAGCGAAAGAAATAAAGACTAAGGCTAGTAATTAAAGTAAAGAAAGAAGACGTAAAAGATTAACTTGTATTTGCTACTATTAAGTTTATTAAATAGAAGTTAGTAAATAAAAGGTAACGAAAGTTTAGATAAAGCTTATTAGAATACTTTTTAAATATTAAGTAAAAAGATGATTTTACGTAGATTATAGTTAAATTTTGAAAAAGCTAACTTTTAATAAGTTGAGATTAATTAAAAGATCTTAAGAATAAAAAAACTCGATAATAAGTATTAAGATATATATAAGAATAAATTCTAATAGCGAAATTTTGTATTAAGTAAAAAGATTAGTCGTTAGTTTTATTACTAGTATTTTTAAGCTTATCGAAAACTATTTTAGAAGCTAAGCTAATAGAAAAATAATTCTAAATATATACCGAACTTATTCTTTATAGGTAAAAGCAACGCCTACGAAACTTAGGAAAAGCGTTAGTATTAAGATATTAAGTTATACTAACTAAGATAATTATTTAAGCTAACGAAGTTTCTATTTATTACGATTTATAATCTTAGTCTTAAGACTTATTACGTATAATTAGATTAAAGTAAAATAAAGTTAGAGCGATTTCTATATTAGTAGTAAAATTCTTTAAAAGAATAGATAAGGCGAAAGGCTCTACGAAAAGGAGACTTTTTAACGTAGTAATCTTAGAGTAAACAATGTAATTCAACTTAAGCGTAAATTCTAATATTATAATTCTAACTACTACGCGTTTTAAAGTAATTCTTTAGGACTTATAAATAGTAATAGTAAACGTAACTATTAAAAGAAACTATTACTAAATATACTTATCGCGCCTAAGATAGAATTCGGCGTAAGTATATAGAATTAGTACGACCTTTTTACTATTAAAAGCGTATAATTTTTCGTCGCCGAATCTAAAAAAGGCTATACTACTATAATCGTTAAAGGCGACTATAATAACGAAGGGAAGATTTCTTTCAAAGTTAGAATTGAACGCTTATCTAACGTTAAAAACTTCGCCTTACGTACTATTAATTAAACCGATATATACCGAGATATTATATACGAGTATAACTCGGATCCTACGATAAAGAAGGAGTTTAGTATAAAGGTTACTAACCTTAAAACTATCTACTTTCTTAACTTCGAAGATTTTACTATTAAAATATATCGTTAACGTAAAAATTATAAGAGTATTTAGCGTTATTAAATATTCGTAGTTATACTTATAAACTTCGCTTTTTTTAGAGAATATATATAACGTTTAATTAAACTTAGTAAACTTTTATTTAAAAAGCGAAACGGTAACCTTAGCGAAGAAAAGTTTAAATAAAGGAAGAGAAACCTAAGTAATACGTAATTCTTCGAAGGCTTAACGAAAACTAGCTTCCGCCTCGCTAAGCTAATACTAGGGAATAGAAAGGAAGATAAACTACGTAAACTCGTAGTACGTAGTAAAACTAAGTATTTCGTTCTTTAAAAGCTTCTTCCTAAAAGGGTAAAACAACGCTTTTTAACTTATAAAAGGTAATTAGAAGAAGTCGCCTATCAAAATAACGCTAATACCTTCGAAAAGCTACGAACTATGTAGAAAAATCTAACTTAGGCAACGATTAATCTAGTCTAATACTTATAGACTAAATATACTCTTCTCGTCGATAACGAGATATTTAAAACCGTTTAACTTCGCCTACGTATTTATAAGGGTAATAGGAGTTAGCTTAACGAATTATTAGTTGATTAGAAGCTTTAAAAACTAGTATATCGTCGTACTATAAATATTTATATTAGTAATACTAATAGAGGCCGTAAATACGATAAGATCGAATCGATAAATCTAACGGAGGTATATAACTAAAATATTAACTAAATACGATTTTTTAATATTACCTTTACCGTTAATTTATAATAGAAACTATTCTAATATAGGAAGTTGCGAATATCCTATAATAGTATTATATATAAAACGTTACTAAGAATTTAGCGTATCGCGAGCTTTCTATAGAACGAATTAGTACTCCTACGTTAATTCGATTACGAGAAATTTATATTAATAAGTACTATTCTTAAAATTAGGGTTTTAATAGCGACCGACGTACTAAGACTAATTATAATAAATATTTACGTCGTAGCGACTTTAAATATTAATAGCTTTTAACGTAGGCATTCGTCTTAGGAAGACTTATATTATATTTTACTATAGTTTACGTTCTAATTCTTACTCTTTATATAGCTATAGTATAAATTTATCTTCGTCGGCCTCGACGTCGTAGTAATAATCGGCGGGATAACGGTATACCTACTAATATCGTATATATATAGCTTTAAAGTTAAAAAACTATTTATTATTAATAATAAGTAGCTTTTATTTACTTTAATAAGAATAATATAATATAAACTTAATACGATAGAAATCCTTATATTTAATACTAAAAACGTCGTTTTTGTAGCGAAGAAAATAATTAAGTATATACTCTTTTATACGAAAGCGTAGTCTCTACCGTACGAAATCCTAATTAGAAATATACTCGAAGTACGATAATCGAGCTAAGTTTAGCTATAAAATATCTCGTAAGTGATATTTCTAATATTTACTTTAATAAGTAGAAATATTATTAACGTTAAAGTCGAAGCGTTTACCTTATACTACGAAAAGTCAATAGTCGACAAATTCTATAACTTAGAAATCCTCAATTAACTTAAGGCTAAGTAACTAATAATATATCTCCTACGTAAAATAATTCTATTTACTAAGTAACTTATTTATTAGCTTTATAGCGAAAGAAAATAGAGGAGATATACTACTAATATTTAGTAAAATCTCGCGAGTTATTTCGGCGAATAATCTTAATTTCGTTTCGATTTTAGCGGCGTATTTTCTTACGTACGTAATAACGGCCTTTATATTAGTATATGGCGATATATCTATATTAGCTATCTAGGCTAAAGAAATTACGTAGTTATATACGTTCAACTATAGATTATTATACTATATAATAAAACTCTAAAACGTTCTATTAAGGCGTATAATTATTATAACGCTATTATAGTTAGCGAAAAGGTAAAAGAAGTAGTATTTTAGTTTAAGTATAGATTACTTATTCTTCGTTACTTTTTACGCTTTGTTTCTATTAATACGTAAATAATAAGTAAAAGTATAGAAATAACGTTATATACGATTATAGATCTACGAAAGACACGCGAAAGTAACTAGGTAATCTTATAGTTTAAAGTAAAGAGGATTACCCTCGTCTTAGTTTCTACTCCTACTAAGTTCTAAGTTAATAGTAATAACGTAAAAACTCTATAAGCGAACGAAAAATTCGTACTCCTTATTTAACTTTATATTAGGCTTAAGCCCCTTTATAAATTAATAGAGTCTATAAGAATAAAAGCTACTACGGTTTTAAAACTCGATATAGTACTAATAATCGCGTAAATCGAACTTCTAAACTAATATAATATCGTAGAAGAGTTAGTTTTAGTAGTAAAAGTAGTATACGTTAATATAAGGGTTTTCCTTTAAAAGGCGATAAGATAAGTATATACGTTGATTTTTTAGTAGAAAGTGTTATTCTTCGAACCGCGGTATATATTAGTAGAAAGACCGCTAGTATAAGTTTACTAGGCTAAGGGTAAGAAAGATAGAAGAAACGCTAAGGTAATAAGCGTAAGACTCGTACTTATATCTTTTCTTATACTAAAAAGGGTACGATTCTTTGAGATTCTACGTAATATAAGTAATCGATCGTAATAATATAATACTTTTATTATATTTTAAGTTACGAAGTATATCGACTAAGTCGTCGTAAGTAATTTAACGTTATTCCTCGTTAGATTTTTTAACGAAAAAGCTACTTTTATTATTAGCTTTTAATTGTATAAGTATATTAAATATAACAAAGCGAAAGATCGTATACTTAGTAAACTTACTATCGTACTAATATATAATGTACTATATTTAATCCTAAAGGGTAATCGGGCGAGCTTACTACTATATAAAATTAACGCGGCTATATAGAAAAAGTATAGGGAAGGCTAATAAATAAAGCGTTTACGACTTATTAAACTTATTAAGTAGTATTACGTATATTATCGGTATAAATAAGTAATTAACTTCCTTATTTAATTACCTTTAAGACTATAAAGGGATATTTGGATTATACGTTAGATATAGATTTACTTTAAGGCGTTCGACTTCTATCTACTTTAACGTAATATTTAGAATTGTAGAAAAATCCTTATCGTTAGAACTAGTAGAATCTTTACCCTTTAGTCGAAGACTACGATTAGGAAAGCTATTATTATACTCCGGCGTATATTATATTGGGGTATTATCGAGAATATTATCGTCGATAAGTAGCTATTTTAGCGTTATAC
The DNA here is from genome assembly GCA_001879275.1 of Coniochaeta ligniaria NRRL 30616. Classification (NCBI taxonomy): domain Eukaryota; kingdom Fungi; phylum Ascomycota; class Sordariomycetes; order Coniochaetales; family Coniochaetaceae; genus Coniochaeta; species Coniochaeta ligniaria. The sequence continues at coordinate 359,439 of KV875110.1, read as the reverse complement.
GATTCTACTTAAAAGCGTTGTAAAAGGAGTAGTAGATACGAAGATACTCTAATTAGGTAAAAATATATCGCCGATATATAATAAATCGTCTCCGAAATTGTGTATTTCTACGAAGATCTTAGCTTATATCGTAAGGCTTAAGTAGTATAATTTTAAGGTACAAGGGTAAGAATAGTAGTTAAAAATAAATCTTACTAACGTTATAGTAGAATTAAACGACGTAGTTGTAATATTTGTATTATTAGCTTTAGACTTAGAGTACGTTTATAGTAACGTAAACTCGCGTTATAAGTAATTCTTTAGCTATAAAAAGCTCGAAAAGATTAAACGCTTCTAGGTTTAGTTTAAAATTAAGCTTATTTTCTTCGAAATAAAATAAAAGCTCGCTAGGCGTAACTTAGAAGTTTAAAGAATAGCAACGGCTATAAATATCGCTACGTAATTTTATATTAAATTAGAACTACTTATAACGCTAATATTTCGCTATTTTTTCTACTTCTAATTTATCTTAGAATTAGTTAATAATATTTTCGTTATCGTTATCGATAATATATATTTCGAAATTATTCTTCTACGTAGGATTTAGGTGGTAAAAAGAGCGTAGCTTATATTAGAAAAAGTACAGCTAACGGCGAAGAGGGCGAAGAAGAAGAGATTCCGCGTAAATAGAGAGAAGAGAAGAAGAAACGAGTATAGACGTAAGTCTTCGAAAATAAATAAGCGACGAAGCTACTTCGGCTTAGAAACGTACAAATTCGGTTTTAAGAGTAGATAAAGATAACGTAGAAGATAAGTCTATACTATTCCGGCGAATAGATCTATTCTTACGCTTAACTACGTTTTAGTAAAAGGTTACTTTAATACGTATTTGAGCCTATAGTTCTAATAGTTTAACGTCGAAAAATTAATTAGTAAGTAATTCTAATTATACCGCAAATAAGCTACAAATAAAGAGGTATAATAGGTTAGAACATTAGTTAAGATAGCGAGGTAAAGTTAAAAGTACGTTAATAGTATTCCTTTTAATCGTTTACGTATTTCGAATTATCGTAATAGCTTATCTATCGCCGTTTTTCTAATACCTAATTAGCGCTTATATAAAAAGAGAAAGTATTAAAATAAATAATAACAAAGATTTACTTAGGCTATACGCTTACTATAGTATATAATATAATCGTTAATATACTTAGTAAGATTACGAATACTAATAAATTAATTAAACGTTTAAAAACGCTTATAAGAACGATAGTAAATTTACTTAAGGAACAAATTCTCCTTTATAGTAAATATAACGATAACGTTCGAAGAGCGAAGTATAAAATTTTCTTACTAAGTATAAATTTTCGTCGTAGAAAAAATCGAATACGTATTTCCGTAGTAGAAAATTATACGTAAGAGTATAAATCTCAAAAGGATCTATACTTAGGAGCTAATCTGGCCTTGCGAAGCGTAAAAAGGTCTATGCTCGGGAGCTAATCCAGCCTTACGGATAAGGCCGATAAGAATTGTTTTCCAAAGCCCCAAAATGACGGAAAAAACACCTTTATTGAGCCTTTGGCTTAGATCAGAGCTTCCGTCTCACCTACAAGGCGTCTTGCCTCGTCCACCTTGCCTCCTCCTTGCTTCCACATGCTATTGATAATGCTCCGGGTCGTCCCCAGTGCCTGTGGCGAGTCAACACCCAGCTTTTCGTGCTTCTGCATCCAAGGGAGGACTTCGCGCGCGATCGATTCTGCTTCGTTGAAGTTGCCGTTCCGTATATCAAGATCTGCCAACATATTGAGCCAAGGGACCCGCGTATCGCCCTCGGTGGTTGAGAGCATGATGCGGATCGTCTCGGCCTCTTCCTTCGGCATATTTCGATGCTTTTGTAGGGTCTCTATGCCCAGGAGTAAGCGTCGCCACATGACCGGATCGGCTTCGTGAAGTTTCTCGGGCGCCACGGCAGCTTGGTGAACGGCAAGTTGAGATTCCAGCTCGTCAAGCAGGAACTTGAGTTTGTCGGGCTCTGGGAGGCATGATTGATCGCCGAAGGGGATCTTCTCCAGCTGGTGAGGCTCGTAACATGTGATGAAGTTGCGCGCCACTCGCATGTCGACATCTTTCCAGAACGGTGTATCCGGCACGTCAAAGTCCCACTCAAACCTTGGGACAGCCCGTTGTTGCTTGCTTTCCGTGGGCGAAGCCATGAGGAGTAATACAAGAGCTTTGCTGTTCTGATGATGCCTTCCAGTTCGGATGATGCCTCGTCGCGTCCCAGGATCCCTCTTTACCGTCTTTAGATCCTAATGTCACTGATGGGCGCGTAATGTGGCTGCAATCAGTTCCGGTTCGGATGATATGCACGGAAAAAGTGGTTGCGTAAGAGTAGAGCCAGGCCTGTGCCTCGACGATGCGTTGGTCGCTAATTAAGCCACCCACTGACTGCCATGTAACCCCGCTGACAATGCGCCATGTTTCTGATTGTAACAAGCCTGCAACTACACCTGTGGTAGGATTACGCATGTTAGCGGGGTACCCTTAGCAAATGATCCCAGCGTCTTTAACAATAGGTAGTATCTCGGATATCAAAATAAAAACGATGAGGTGACGAGACGACGAGGCGATTAGACGACGACGAGGCGACTAGACGACGAGGCGATTAGACGAAAGAGGATTAAGGACTAAACAAGTAGAGTACTAGAAGGCTAGATGATAAGAAATGATGAGACGATGAGACGCCTACTGTGGTAGTTGAGTACGAATCTCAAGACAAGACTACGTCTTGTAGACTTCTAGACGTATTGCGCTAACATGCGTAATCCTACCACAGGTGTACTCGTCCACTATCTTCAAACCCACAGCACATCAGTAAATCACTTTCTTTCCATTCTCGGTATGCGGAAGTGGTCCACTTTGACAGTGTTCGGGTTCGTGATATCCACAGGGCACCAGCACCTCTCAGTTCTATCCGACACACACCTCCTCCTAGTCGTCGAGTTGATCGATGTTTATCGTAACAGACGAGGTCTCAGGTTCGGTGAGTGGCGACTCCTATGCTGTATGCCCACTCGAGTCGAAACCTGCCCTTTGGACATCTACCGGTAGTATGTCCCGAGGATAGAGTCCGACTCGTACCAAGTGTGACGTGTCCCTCATGACCACAAATCTTGGGCGTGATCGGGCCTTTGTCCTTTGACGATCTGGTGTAGGCGTCTGGCATCGTCACTATGATGTTCTGCTAGCTCTTGCCTTTTCCATATGCTTATATCCGCGAGAACAGCGCGACAAAGACGAAAAGAAGCATAAGAAAGTCGGGAAGCGCTTGTTCCGCGTCGGGACGGTAACATGCGTTGATTGCGAAGGCTGGGGACTCGCCAAAAGACTTGCATACATTCTAATGAACAAGAGAGATAGCAGAATGTCACCCTCTAAGCCCAGTCGTCTGATCCGGACTTGGAGGCAACGATCTCGATATTTTGTCCGCCGTGTCTCGCTTACGCATCGTACAAAACTTTAGGACGCTCTCGGGTTGTGGTATGACATGGCGTGCGCTATGGAACCTCTACCAAGACATCATCAGTAGCGGGCCTGGCAATGTAGTCTGGCGGTAGAGCCTCCACTGGTGGCTCCTATCATAATGTCAGTTTAGTTCCGAGGCTAGGCCAGACTGCTGGAGCAACTGTCGTGGTCAAGTCACAACATACCTGTCGCAGTTCTCCCCACTTCCGGATAGCCTCAAAGTTCTTACACTTGTGCTCCGTCTTGAAGTCAGGGAACGCTTGGGGCTCAGCCTTGTTGTACCATACCTGGCCGAGCACACCCGTATCAGCGTTGCACATGAGGACCTGTCTCAGTGTGTCCAAGCAGTGTGCTAGGGAGCAGTCAGTGATTTCAGTTCTGCATGGGGAAGTATAGCCTATACACGACTTACAAACATGAAGCCGCAGAATGTCGTCGGCATTCGTGAATGCGTGAGTTCCAAGCGCTTTGTAGTGTGGGTAGTTGAAGTACAGCGATTTGCGCAAGAGATCCTGGCTTGTATTAGCGTCTCCGACGCTCGAAGACCACATGGACGCCGCTAAGCGTTGCCTAAGTCACTGTGGATGGAAGTCGAGCTTACCAAGCAGTGCAAGTGGTGAAGTCCCTCAACATTGACGAAGAAACCACCGCCATATTTCGGTGACCGCTGGACATGCGCCGAGTTGAGTCCACTCCGCAAGCCTTCCTCCACTGATATGACTCCTGCTCTATCTGGAGACAGGACAACTGTAAGCAGGTGGCTGTAATATAGTTTTTGTAGTCCAGTTCCTCTTACAGTTCACTCCTAAGGCCTCCCAAGCGGCATCTACTTCCGTAGAACCCGTCTGACGGTAAACGTCCTCTTGCATAAATGTGCCGTTGAACCTGGAAACCGAGTACTTCAACTTCGCCTCCTTGAGAACCGGTGCTAGTAACATAAAACTTGGTTAGCTGAGAGACGCAGTTCCAGCTCATCGAGTCTAACTCACAATACTGGGTAGTATACGCCGCGCATGTTGCGTCGAGATCTCGTGTCTGGTGACCGAGGTAGACTCCGAGAAGTCCGCTGCAGATACTAGAGATGATGACGAGAGTCATCATTAAAACCAGGTAGAAGTGTCGTTGGTCTTTGTGGAGTTGCGTTGCCGTGTCTTTTGCGTGGTACAACCCATCGATGTCGTCCACTTCCTCTGCGTCCGAGCATCCCGCCAGTGGCCTAGTCTCGTGATAGTCGTTTCCGCCCATTACACTGGATAGAAGGCTCTTTATTGGGCTAAGAACTTACCCGCTCACTTGGGGCATAGGCGTTTGCTCTTTTTCTTCCCTTAACTGCCAACGGATTTCCACAGTATGCAGTAAAGGGAAAGCCGGGCGGGCAGGAACGACATATGCTACAACAAAGGTGCCATGTGGTAGATCAGTCAGTCAGTCCATGCCACGATTTTCGGACCAAGACACCGGATTTGATTTCACCGAGCCGCAAGCGACTTATCTCCAAACTGGCGAGACTTCGACTGGATCGAACATTGACACTAAAGCAAGCCCCCGGAAAAGCCAGGCCAACAACACGAAGATCAGCCCCTCATTCCAAGGCCAGCCACAAGCCAAGTCCTTTGTTCGCTGTTTCTCACCAATCGAAAAATCGCATGGCTCAGCCGTACTCGATGCGCCTTCTCCGATGGCTTGCATAAGGCATCTGAGAATGGCCATTTCAGGCCAAGTGCCATCAGCAACACGCTGAATGACGGCATTGGATCGACGGATTCTGCGGTCTCGAGAAGGATATTGACGGATGTTAATCATCTCATAGTCCCGTGTCAGTCACGTCCTTATAAGTGATCAAGTCTCCTGCTCATCTGCTCAACCACCCTCCCATCGTGTCCCATCACATGGTTCTGCGAGACTGAAGGCCACACTTCTTGTCCTCTGCGATTTACCTACAAAGATATCTGTTCCAGTTTAACCAAACGCAACCATGAAACCCACCACACTCATCTGTGCTCTCATTCCGCTGGCCTTAGCTGCGCCCATTGCGGATGCCAATACCGTCGCAGCTGATAAGCGCCAATACAGCTCTTACGGCTCCTACAGCCCCCCTGCCGGCGGATATGGCTCCTACGGATCCTACACGGGTGCGACAGGAACTCCAGCAGACTACGGCACCTACCCAGCCCCCGCCGGAGGCTACGGCTCGTACGGTACCTACAAGCGGGCCATCGGCAACTTCATCAAGAAGATCTTTGGTTAGGTGGCTCTCCTGAGATGGCACGACGCAAGCTGGTCGACTTCTTGCCTGGAACGGGGTTGGACATGGGCGTGATATATACGGCTGGGTTTCCGCTCAGGTGCTTCGAAGTGACTTGACGGGATGAAGGACTTGTATCGAGGACAGAGGACAGAGGAGTACACATGTGCGACATGGACTAATGCAATTGGACATCATTGGATGGAACGAGTGTCTCTCATTACAAGCTCGTGTTCCAGACGACTGGACCATATGAAGGGTCAAATATTCTGCTTGATGCGATTCAGCTAGCATGCAATACTAGTGCTGTGAAATGACAAGCTGTAATGGTGCCCCTGCCCTTGTTTCCTCAACATCTCCCCGGTGCGTCCCAACCCTCAGCATGCCGCCGTAGCAAAGGAGTAGACCGTCTTGCATCCAATGTTGTTGCAGGCGTTGGGATCGCTGCAAGGAAAGTTCACCGTTGTCGTCGCCAGCGCCGCGTTGCAGCCACATGGCTTGGTAAGCACAGAGGTAGTCGTGCAGCCTGGGACCAAGCACGACTTACAGGCCGCCCCGGTACTGGTGACCGCAGGACAGCTGACACTGCTACAGGCCTGAGTGGACACCGCGGTCGTCGTCAAGATCGAAATTGCGGTGGTTGTCTGCCTGACCGTGGTCGTAGCTACCGAGGTCAAGTATGCGGTACTTAGGACGGTCGTGCTGCTAGTGACTGTCACGGGGTAGCTGACTGTCGACAGAAGGGTTGTTATTTCCAGATAATTCTCTGTGACCGTGGTTGTCTGCGTGATATACTCGCTGGCTGTCTCAGTGATCGTTGACGCTGGAGCCTGAAGAGTCGCAGTCTCTGTGACTGTCTCAGTCTCCGTTTCCGTCCATGGCTCGGGACACTTGGTGCTGGTGGGCTTCCGGGTAATGGTAGTCGGGGTCAGTGTGACCTGGCCCGCTACCAGACTGTTCAGCGGACACCCTAGTTAGTATCATCTTGATCGTAGCTCATCCCATTGCAAGTCCTGAAGAAACTTACGCAGCGAGAATGCCGACGAAGAATAGTATTGTGGAATGCATCGTGTCTGAGTAAGAAGTTGATGTGCTAGCTGAGAGGTTGGGCGATGATGGATATCCCGGACTTGATGTGTCAAACTATTACGGACTCGAGCGGAGTTCTTCTTGTCTGGGAAGGGTGTGCTAGCCGGACAGCAGTTACCTTATACCCCGAGCGTGAAGCAAACTAATGCACTGCATGCCTTCATTTGTGAACGGAGCGAGTGCGGTCTGAAAGATCTCATCGCGGAACATGTCCTGGTTTTCCAACCTTCCTGGACTTTGAGGACGCTTCCAAGAATTGGGGTCGACCTCGGCTACTGTTCTTGATTGCGGACACGCCAATCCTGGCCAGGAACTAGGTTGCCCGATATTGCGGATTAATTAAGCACGTAGCAGTTGTTATATTGCCGTTGTATTCTCCCACACTCTTGATCACGCGGCTGAATCGGAAGCGGCCGAGACCAGGTACGCCAGGAACCTAGACTAAAAATAACTTCCTCATGATCGTAAGTCAGGGATCCCGTGGATGGAATGACAAGTAACGCTGCGATCTTGACTTACTTTGAGAGGTAGACGGAGGGATCTGCAAGGAGCACCGGGCTACTGGCACCTGCGAACTGGTTCAATAGAATCCCGGGACTGGTTCGCTACGACCATAATAATATCTAGTAACCAGCCACGATCACCAGTACGTTGTGGTAACTTAGCATGCAAACATACCGAACGGGGTGCGCAACCAGGTAAGCTGGGGAATCTCGTTCGGTCTGATAACTTGATCGAAGTGTGGGTGTAGCTCGAAAAGAACAGGACAAGGAGGATGACACATAACAGGTATTTCGGCGCTGCAACCCTAATTGAGAACAATGCTGAGGCTCAACAGGGCATCAGAACAGTGAGTGGTGGTGGTCCAACTTCGTGGTGTTGTCCTCCATCACCTGCTGTGCAACCTGCACAGGACTCTGCTCGTCAGGTTTACCTTCCGATGGCACAGCCTCCGTTTCGTCCCCAGGCGCCTGAACGAAGAGATCGCTGATCTTCCCCGCCCCAGTTGCCCTCTGATAGATGGCGAAGGTCGAGGCAAACTCCCTGTGTGCCGCGGCGCCCACTTGGACGGCATCAAGCATCAGAAGTGCAAAGTTCTGACAATTGTTATTGATCAGGTTGTACGCCGGCCTCTTCTCTCTCATCCCGTATATCACCATTTCCCCTATGTCGCGGCAATGTTAGACTAAAATGCATCGTGCGATAGTCAGGGAATTTATGCGGCAGACTCACCGGCTTGTCTCAGGGCTTCGTCGTTGAACGTCGTCTTGCCAACCTCGAATGTATGCCACTCCTCGCGGTTTATCTTCTCATTCACATAGATGACATTCAAGTGCTCGTCCTATCACTCGGTAAGTCGCTGCACGAGAGTGCTGAGCGGGGGCATCTCACCATCCACAGTTCATGGCAGTAGTCGCCCACCAGCACGGCCCAATGCTGCGTCGGGTCCGGATACTTGTTGACCTTTTCCGCAATCTTCTTGCCGAGTCCAGTCTGCTCAGCGAACCACTTGCCCGCGAATCCGGCGACTGGATGCCAGCCTATCTCGACGGGGCGTTGTTCGGCGTGGATATTTGCCTCAGCTGGAGGTATGACATTGGGCCTGTGGCCCAGTCCGAGCGAGTGCTCAACAACGAGCTTTCCCTCCAGAAGTTTGTCTTTCCCCATGGAAAAGCCCTGTTTCCTAGCCGGTCGTCAGTAACGGTCCTCTCCTGGCTTGGTCAGGACGAGGGCGCTTACAGGAACGACTTCATCTTGCTCCGCTTTGACCGCGACGCGTCTGGCGGCGCTTCAGACTCTGGTTCAGACATCTTGGGAGAGGTTCACGTCAAAATTGATCGATTCGTTTTCTCTGCGGTGCTTGGCAGGTGCACCTTGCGAAAGGCCTCCGATGAGGAAGCACATGTTGGGAAATGAGTTGAGAAATTGGGCACTGCCACCTTTGCGCGCCAATAGTCGCCCGGCTGATCTTCGGCTTCCCGAAGGAGAAGTGAAGCTGACTAAGCCTTCGCTGAACGACGCGTTAACCCTTAACCCCTAATTAGACATGTCTCCAGAATCCAAGAATATTCATTGCACAAAGTCATCTTGTTACAGTACCAATTATTACTTCTATTAGTGTGACTGTATTTATCTATCCTGATACACTTTATCCCGTCGTTTACTGCCATATCAAATGTCCCAGATCCCAAAATGTCGTTGTTCGCGAAGTGAATACGGCACCGAGTTTCATTCACAAGGGCATACTTGGAAGGAAGGTTTATGCAATAGAGTCAGATAGATATCCGACCCTTATGAAGTAGGCGGGGCCAGCATTGCTCTGCAGTCATGTCAGCGCACTGTATGACAACCCAGTGTCAGGAGCAGATAGAGGGATAAACATACCCCCAGTTCAGCGATGGATCCACAGGCTCTGTCTTCTGACCCGTTAAGTCAAGCCAGTTCTTCGAGTTGCCCGCCGCATTACCCTTCCTTAGGATTCCGTACTTGTCGCAAGCGTCCCGATGCGACACGGGGATGTACAGCTTCAGACTCTGCAGCACGTCCGGTGCTTCAATAAACGTTGCTACCAATCCGGACTCGACGTGGAACTCGGTATGGCAGTGGAAGAGGTTGATGCCGGGGTTGTCAGCTCGGAAGCGGATCGTTGCACCGCCGCCAGGGTAGACAATGACTGTGTCTCGGCGCATGGGAACCGCCGGCGTGTCATAGAGGCCAGGCCAAAGAGCTCCGTTATCTGAGCGGCTGATAACCTGGAAGTTGTGCCCGTGCAGGTGGAAGGGGTGAGCCCTCGTGTCGTGGTTGTTGATATCGATCTCGATGACCTTGTTGAATGGGAGCACGAAGGGATTCGAGGCAGACCCGTATATTGAAGGATTGTTGACGACGTTGAGTGGTGCTGTCATCGCACTGTAGAGTGTAGGGACCTGTGTGGAAATGTTAGTTTTTGCTAGATATTGGTGCTCACTATTGCCAGGTAAGGCGACCACCTTCTGTGAAACATAGGTTTGTCCATTCTATGCTGCTTGTTAGCACGTTGTACGACACTCGTGCGATGATATGTCCTTCTGCACTTACGAAGAACGCTCGAGTCGACTGCTGGTCATTCGACCCGAAGTCAGCAGTGAGGTAGATCCTGAATACGAACAAATGAATCAGTAAAACATCCAGGGAGTCGACTGAAGCCATGTAAATCTCCTACGTCTGATCTGCGGGGTCAAAGAGACTCTGTTGATCCCATGGTGTAAGCGTGGTATCGTCCCATGGCAGTGGTTGGAGACTGAAAGGCGCCGGGAGAGGCTTTGCGGTGTTGTATACAAGCCAAGCCGTACACTAACAAGGTCAGCAATGACTACACTGTGGTGTGTAGCCCGCAGCTTGGAGAAGGCCCGGAACTCACCGTTGACTGCTGTCCCGCCGGTGTGATGGTCGAGTCAAACATGTCAGTGTTAAACTGTGCCACGATAGCGAAGTTCTGCTGATTAGTTGCCTTTGCTTGCACAATAACCTTGTACCGCTGTGCCGCACCCACGAATATCTGGTTCACCGTCTGTGGCAGGGTGTAGACCCCGTCAACCTCGACAATGGTCATTGTATGCTGATCAAACTGCAGATAGTGTCCTGCAAGTGCGCCCATATTGATGATGTGGAACAAGTAGCTCTTCCCGGCCGTGATTGAGAACTTGACGTTTTGTGCATCATTGATTAGGGCGGAGTCGGGGACGGGCTCAGCACCTCCAGTCGTAAGAGTATTGTTTGGTGACAAATACTGATGAATCAGGTATGGAGCTTGTTGATGGTACAAGTCGGTCAGGGTGAGGGTCAATTCTTGATCAACCGTGTATGGTGCATGAGGATCTGTTATGATGAGAGGTCCACGAAGGCCGTCTGAAGATAAGAATCAGCATATCAACGCTGTATCGCAAGGGGCCGAAACTTGCCAATGTACTGGCCGCTGAGGTGACTATGATACCAGTAGGTCCCGGACTGTGTGAGCTGTGGTCTTGTTAGCTAATGTATAATCCAATGGGTGGTACGTGGTCTTGACTCACTGTGAACTGGTAGACAAAACTTTCACCCGGCATAATTGGACATTGCGTAGCCATAGAGGCCCCATCGGAGTATGTCGTATTCTTCTGGAAAAGGCCGTGGAAGTGGATTGCCGTGCTTTGGTTGCCAAGGCCGTTGTAAACGTTGATCTTGATCGTGTCCCCTAGGTTGCCTGTCAAGGGTGGGCATGGCCACTGGCCGTTGATGCCAACAAGCGGCCTCCTGAAGCCATCTGGCGATGCCGACACCCATGTTATATTCCAATTGTAGGTCCGAAGAATGCCCTTTGGAAGAGGATAGCTTGTATACGTGGGGTAAGGGCTCGTGCTTGAGCTCGTGGTTCGGCTCAAGGAGGTCTGCGATGACGTTGAGGACGATGTTGATGACCTTGTCGTGGTAAGCAGGGTGGTAGAAGAGGTGGTAGGTTTTGATGTCGTTGTGGAGGTCCTCGAGGATGAGGATGTGGACGACGATGTGGTTGAGGTCTTCGAGCTTGAGGTCGAGCTGGTGGTTGACGGCCTGGCTGTTGTGGTTGTGGAAGTTCTGGACGATGACGTGGTGGATGTCCTGGATGTTGAAGAGCTGCTGCTGGATTCTAATGCTGTTAGCCTTTGCAAGCGGAGACATGAGCGAGGGGAGATGTCGCGGAGCAGAAGGTCAACCGTCACGGGGCCACCTCGCTGGCTCAGGACGTTGGACGGAGATAAATAAGTGCTCCAGTGGCGGAGCAGACAGGTAAGAACAAGGAGACAGACTGACGTACTTGAAGTGGAGCTTGACGAGGTGGTGTGCGGCGCGGTAGTCGAACTAGACGTTGAAGACGGAGGCGGAGGAGGGTTGCCTGGAGGAGCAAAGCCAAGGACTTGGTTCTGCCGCGAAGTGTAGATCCTCGTATTCCCAAATCCTGGCCGCTGAAATTTCGTGAGCCTACCCGATGCGACGAAGGTGTACGGAACTAGTTTGCCTCCTTGTGGGATGGCATTGAACGGCACTAAACCCTGGTTGATGTCTGCCATCCACACCTGATATTGCCTGGGTCAGCCAAAAGTACGCCGTTCGGATGTCGTAGGAGACATACAATACCAGTGCCGGCTCTGCCGTTCAGGGACGTTACAGTTGGGACTGTCTCTCCTGCGAACACCATGTCGCTCTTACCGGCCAGGACGAAAGACGGATTCCCATTACCGTCGACTGTGTAAGAATAGGCGTACAGAGGCCCGTTGGTCGCACAGAAGCTGCAAATGTTAGTGCTTGGCAGTAAAGATCTCATCCGGTACTGAGTACGTACTATATGTACCCGCCCTCCAGTGGATAGCTACCAACACCGCCGTAGAAAGACCCTGTGAAGGTGATGGACTGGATGGCTTCATGTCGAGTCAGCATAGACCCGCGTCTCGGCAAAGCAGAGCGCACTTACCATTGTCGGTGCCCCCTGCTCCATTCTTGAAGCCTCCCAGATTGTTTGCGTCCAAGACGAAGATCTGACGTAGCAAGCGTATTAGTTACAGCTGTCCTTGTTGCTCTACCACATCAGCGGACTGATCTTGTACCTCGCCTGCTTTGCTTCCGCACACAGCAATGCGCCTCACGTTGGGGCTTGTGAATGTACCGGGATCGAGCAGCGCCACGCCCGATGATCCCACGTCCCTGTCACCGCCGTTCCAGTCGTCATACGTGAGAGGCTCAAACCAGTCAGCCTGTGAGAGGTTACCGGAGTTTCCATTCACATTATAGCTGGCCACTGCCTGCTCAACCGTACTAATATAGTTTTTACCACTGTTGGCAACGCCGGCACCATTGACGCCTGGACCACGCCCGTTTCTGTTTCGTTCCTCTTGGATTAGCTCTGGGTAATGCTATTAAGATCAGGTCTGCTTACCCAGTTGCAAAGAATACACGGTTATTCGCTACATCGGCAGCGATACCTGTTCCGGACTGCCATATTCCGGCTTTGCCTCCAGTCTGAGACATGATATCCGTAGGCTGCGGAGAAGGCGCTCCTAGGAGATGTCAGTCTCATGTAACCCCGGCCAAAGAGACCGCACAGGCCGAGGAGAGAGTAACTGCTAACCAGGAGAGGCCACCATGGCCTGGATATTAGTGACGCCGACACCAGTGGTCTTACTCACAGTGACTAGCATGCCAGAGTAATTGAAGTTGTCACAGTGTCCTCCAAAGCCTGCCACGATCGAGTTGCCGATTGCCGTGAGCCCGGGCCTCTGCAGAAGTGTCCCTCCGACAAAGTACCGGGATGGATCGTTGTTGGCGTAGTGACCTTCTAGGATGATGGGGAAACCCTGGACGTCTTGAAGCGCGGGCAGCCTGACGGCATACATCTTGTACATGCCTGGAAGTGCCGTTAGCAGGTCCACGAGTCCCAAAGCTCTGAGCCTACAGGGGCACAAACCGTTGATCGTGCCTGAGGTGGTACCAGGGCGGTATCCCTTGGAAAAGAAGTACATGATCTCAGTAGCCGGATCAATGTACGGCGTTCCGGTAATACCAATGAAAGATGGGATGTCTCCACATTGTGCGTCTGCTTGAGTGAAGGGTGCGTCCAGCGTGCGAGTGTAGACCAGGTTGCCAGTCGCGCCATCCAAGACGCGGATGACATTGAGGTTGGACACCAGAATGACTAGCTCGCTCGATGATCCACTGGGAGTGTACACGAGCGGCTTTGCTAGGAATACCTCAGTCGTTGCGTACGTGTTGATCCATTTTTGCGCGTATGTGCCCAGCTTGGTTGGGTCGATGTTGTGAGACGGCAAGTACCCAGATTGTGGTGCGTCCTATCCCAGTGGTCTTTGTTAGCTCCAGAGTCGTAGTTCTTGGACATCCTCGAAGGAGAGGAGAGTATCATACCGCATCTTGAAGAGAATCGGTGCTCTGGATCCCGTTTACCAGGCCAAAAAGGAAACCTGCCAGCACCTGGACAAATATGGCCTTCATCACACGGTCAGGTAAGTAGAATTTCAGCTAGCTGCGCGTGATGCTGGAGCTGAGCTTAAAGAAAGTGTAGAATAAGGAACGACAGCACACGTAGCGAGTGAAATAGCAAAGAGCGATGGTAAAGAGTGACTGATGCAGAGACCTAGAAAATGATCCTGTCAAAGAGAAAGACTGGAAAGGAAGAGATGATAGACGAAGGTGCCAACGCGCCTATGTCAGCGCCAGCACCCTCCTACTTCTACAAGATATCGACCCAAGCAACCGATGTGGCGCATTCGCAACCGGGTCATGGACTTGCCTGGACCATCCCTCACCCCGTAAGGCACAATGGTCAGCCAAGTAGGTGAGATTGGCGGACTGCCCCCTGGACCAGACTTCTCGGCAGTGTAGGGTATGTATGGTACGTACAATACCACATACGCGATTTTGGCCATACGGATACAGGCCCTCGGTATCTGTATTCGGGGGTAATACAAGTGGGTCTTAGGCCTCAGGGTACAAGTAAAAGGCGCCGCAGGCCGCCTTTTTTTATCCTTTTTTGTACCTTAGGGAATCCCAGATTTTATGCAAAAAAGGGGTAAATATTGATACAAATAAGAGATAGTATTCCCAAAGAGGAGGTGGGTCCACTTTACTTGTTATCGGCCAATAAGATACCCCTTATCGGCACTAGCGCCGTATGGGCGTACCAATACAAATACAGGAGGTCTGGGTATTGTTAATACCGGATATTTGAATACGGAAAATACGCAACGCTGCTTCTCGGTCCATGCAGCAGATGCGCCACCACGTACCTAGTCTGCCGCGATGAAAACACGGTACTTGACGCCGCCGGAGCTTGCAGCAGATGGTCATAAATGATAAGCCAGCAGCTTGCGCAGCCAACTGTTCCAGACTCCAGTGGTCGATCTCATCGCGTCGCTTGATGATGCATCGCGCTACGCCCTAGCGGACAAGATAAGCTCTCCTGCCATGGCGCTCCAGGAGTCCCAGGGGCTCCAGCCAGCAGGTCTCTTGGGCGTGGGGGCTCGCGGTGCCTGTCGATCATTGCTGACAGTGATCTCCCTTTGTCCATCCCTGTGTGTGTGGTGGACGAATCAGTCTTGGCCAGTGCCAGACGTATGAGATAAAAGGGCGATTTCCTCCGAAATAAAAAGTGGCAGGTGCGCCTGGAGGAGCCGTGCTAACGCAAGCCACAAAGCTTGACTGCCACACACAGCAGTCGCAACCAGCATCGAAAGCAAATTGGGCCAAGATAAGCGCCAAATATTGGGAGCAAACCAAGGTCAAAACCGCACTATTGTCTGCAGACTGTCATCATCGATCTTCACCACAGAAGTATCTCAACTCAGCTGAGTGAGAGTCCGCAAGCCCACGAGAAATGGTCCCGAACAATTCGATTTTCAGTTCGCAAGCGATTCCGATGCTGGTTCCAAAGTCCCACAGTGTCCCGCGACTCCCGCCCTTGGCAAAGCTTAACTTGGCAGGTGGGTAACTTGCTCGCTTGCAGAACTCACCAACCTCAAGTTAGTATCAACGAGTAACAAAAAGCCTTCAGCGACAAACAATCATAGCTTCCTGATCATATCAGTCTCGGCGAACATAGCCATGTTCTTTCTGGAAAGATATCGTAACTACTCGATTTTTATAATATTTTTGAATATTCAGCATCTCGAAGCGCACAGTTAGCGTGGGGCCAAGCGGTGGAACACCAAACCGCCCACATTGGATCACACCCAAGAAATCAACCCACCACCAGCTAAAGGTGCCAGGCACTGCGAAGTCAGTACATACATGAACAGCTTGCACCACCATAAATTCGAGATGGGTATCATCGATGTTCGATCCGTACTTTTGACCTCAATTGGGGGTTAGGTCTAGCAGCTGCATAGACTTGTCGTGTTATTGGCCTATATGTTACAACCTTGAACTGCCAACATAACTGCCGCGCTTCGAAGTTGGGGTCGGCAAGGTTGTTACTTGTTACCTTTGGTACCAGGTAGCACGTAATTCGCAGGGCAGCTTCGCGAACGCTGCACCCGGACACTGGAGGTCTCCTGCTCCTACCTGATACGAATACACGAAGCGCATCCGTCCAGTTAAGATCTTCATCAACTCGTCAGAGCTCCAACAGGATAAAATGTGGGCAATCGACTCGATCGAAACCGAGATTTGGATTGGACATACTATGGTATAGTACAACGGCCATTCCTTGCATTTGCCGAATCATGGCGTCGTCACCGAGCCCCAACACAAGACCTAGAAGGTCGGCGGCCCTCCTCCGTTCATTTGAAACACACCCGTCGATTGGAGACTGTAACTCCGGGTATTCAACAACTTCACCACTGCTGTCCAGGGAAACAAGTTGCTAAATTTTGGCAGATGGCAATTCGCAATGTAAACTGGCGACTGAATACAGTCAGTGCATCATCAATCTACAGATTCCACCGTGGTTACTGGCTGGGCACACCTTCGCTTCAGGCGTCGTCCATTCTAGATGCGCTGGCTTATAATACGCACAACGCCACTAACACCCAACCTTGTCCTTGGAAAGAACTTAGGCTTACCACGATGCATTTGTTTTACCTCTTCGCTTTGGTTGCCCAACTGCTGGTGGTGGGCGTTCTGTCCCTAAAGATCGCTACATCCCTGCAGTGGATCGAACACACGCCACAGGTAAGAAAAACGACCGCCGGCCTCCTTTAGTATGACACACCGTTACTCACCAGATAAAAGCCATATGCCATCAAGAACTTCTACAAGGGAGACACTGCCCAGCTGGTCAGCGGTGGAGTGGCCAACATCGCAACCGACCGCACTATCGACCTTGCCGCGAACGCAGAGACCCAAGGTCTGATACAGTATGGCAGTCATCCGAATATTCGCATCATCTATACCATTGTCGATGTCGGATACCGCTTGGTTGCCAACAAGGCCTCAGGCATCAAGACTCTTGCCGACTTGAAGGGGAAGAAGATCGGTACCATGCAAAGCTCCTCGGCTGCGTACTTTGTGAACAAGCTGCTGTCGACCGCCGGCCTCAAGGACACTGACTACACTGTGCTGTCGGGCCAGATTTGCATGAAGGCGCCCTGTGGACAAGGCACATTTCCCCAAATGCTCGCCAGTCGACAGATCGACGCCTTCGGTATATGGGAACCAGCCGTCGAGCTTGGGGCTAGAGCCCTGGGTGACAACGCCATCATATTCCAGAACACCTCCGTTTATCGCGAGGTATACAGCCTCTACAGCACTAAGGAGAAGCTCAGCGACCCAACTACGCGAAAGAACATTGTGGCCTTTCTGAAGGCACTCAACCAGACCCTGGACGTGTTTACTAACAACCCACAAAGTGTTTATGCAACCGTGGCAGCTGCCGTCGGCATGGATGTGTCCATCGTCGAGGCCGTCTGGCCTGTTCATAAGTGGAGCGGAACACTTGCACCGGATTTACTGCCATTCCTCATGGAAGAAGACCAATGGGTCGCAAAGCAAAACAGGCAACAGGCACTGTCAAATGCAACTTTGGCTACATTTATTGACTCTAGTGTCTTGGACGACGTAAGGAAAGGATAGCACGGAATTTTGCCATCTCATGAGTTTCTTTGGGTGTGAAAAGGTTCAGTCTTCCAGTGTATATATGCTATCTACAAAAGTCGAGACGAACGCAGGTGACATACGGATGCCAGTGACTGGATGATCCTCGACCGCAGCCACAGACGTGCAAAGAGTCCCTCTAGTCCTGTTGTCACATGACGCGTTAGATTGTATCGCTGTTCCTAGGGTCTTGCTGAGGTAGGAATAAGCTTTCCAGATGATCAAAGCGGGTGCGCCAGCTTATCTCTCGCTTCCCGCCGTGGGTCGGAGCTAAATACCCGGCTCAACGAGACAAGCACGTACAAGGAAATCTAGAACGAGTTACGCGGCAGCTGCTCTGCTTCAGAACTGCGCTTGGGAACGACACTTGGCCAATGACAAGGTAGGCCTGGTGGACCAAACCCATAGGCACTCTTAAAACTGATAATAGTGTCGTGTTAAAGCTCACATATCTTCCCCAGATAGGTACATACAATCACTAGATATCCATCGTCTCACTTGCAGAGGACACCGACAAGATCACTGGGGAAAACGGGCTGTACATCTAAGCCCGATAAGCTTGTCTAACAGCGAATCCTTGGCATACACCATCAGTGCAGAACTCCCGAAAGCCGGCTGAGCTGCCACGATTAATATGTCTTGGGTCGAAGCTTCAATACGACCCCTCACTGCAACATTCGCTTTTGTATCTGGCCATCCTCTGTATTCACTTCACAACAAGATCCCATACAATGTCAGCCTCTCATGGGACACAATTCCCCCCACGACTGCACAATGATCTCTATCCCTTTATCTACCCAAAGAAGTTTCAGGCGAGTCTGCAAGACAAAGTCACCATTATAACCGGTACGGGGACTCGCATGCCGTGTCGTGAGAAGCTACGAACTGACCTGCAAGTCTAGGCTCAGCTGGGACCATTGGGAAGGCACTCGCCGAATGCTTTGCTGTTGCCGGTGCCAAGCTTGTTCTGGTATACAATCGGACCCGGCCTCCACCGGAGTTTGAGGAGAGATGCCGCAGTCTGGGAGCTCGTGGAGTTACCTTGGTCCAGTGCAATGTGGCGGACCTCCAAGGGTGCAAGTCTTTGGTGCAGAAAGTAAGCTGAAGTCCGATGTGATTCCATGCCATAATAGACATATGGCTGACAGGAGGCGACTAGACGCTTGAAGCCGAGGGCAAGGTTGACATATTGGTCAATAACGCGGGTGCCAACAGCTTGGGACCTGTAGGTGTCCCCTTTCCGCGCTTTCCCCTCTTTGTAACGATCGGTTGTTGCACAGAAGATGACCGTTTGGCTGACCTCCCACCTCACAAAAAGATGCACTCCCAAGATCCAGAGCAGTTCATTCACGAGTTCCAGGTTAACTTTCACGGACCGTATGCCCTTATGCGTCTTGTTCTACCAGTCTTCCGAGAACAACGGAGCGGCTGTGTCCTCAACATCGCCAGTCGGGCTGGCACGGTCGACATCCCGTACAGCACCAGCTACTGCTCCAGCAAAGCGGCCCTCATCAACCTTACGGGCTGTACACAGAAGGAGATCGACATTGATGGGCTTGACGATATTCACCTATACGCTCTCCATCCAGGCGGAGTCAAATCCGAGATGACCACCAAGAGCAAGTAGAATCAGGGTTCACCTCTGGGTCTTGTCCGAAGTGCTAACATCGAGTGCGACTAGAATACTCTGATGAATCACTGCAGAGCTTGCCCGAACATGCCGCAACTCGCTTCAAGGGGTGGCTGGACATATACACCGACTCCCCGTATCTGAATGGGATGACATGCGTAGCTCTGGCCAACGGGGTTGCTAGAGACATCTTGAAGGGGAAGTACTTTGATGTCGGACATGATTTGGAAGATGTCATAGCCCAGAGCGAGGCCATCAAGAGCGACCCGGAACTGTATTCGCTTCACACGACTTTCCCTTGTGGTTTGTCTAACCTCAATCCCATGGAGCGTCCGAAAGACGAGCCTTTTGACTTCCCTGGCTTTTAGGTGGGGGCACATTCACGCAATGGCTGTCATTGGTACTTGCATTGTACTAAACGAAACGGTGTGTGATAGATACGGATCAAGCAGAAATGTACATACATACGCATATCGGTCCTAATTTGCCGACCTACCCTACACTTACTCCATCACCAGCACGCGAAGCCACACTGGGCGTCCGCTGCTGCGGTATTTGGCACTGCCTCATACCTATGACCTCGCAGGTCTCATGTCATAAAAGTCAAGAAGCTGTTGTATGGCAATCCTGACATGGGTAGTAGAACCTCACAGCTCAATGCCGCAATATGGAATGCGACACACATTTGATGACACTGCAAGACGAACGTGAAAGTTGAGGCCTAGCCCCAGCCAATATTAAGACTAGAGCCGGGTTGAGAGACTGTGTGTCATCGTGTTGGTTTCCACAACTCCTCCCTGCGTGCCAATACAGCCAGGCATCCGCACTCTGAGAGGCGTTTGAGCTGACCAGGCCTCAAATGCGCTATGTTGTCGGCCTAGCTGTTCAGAGGTAGGCATTGCTTGGCTCGACATCTCATTTCGTCGCCCTCGTATACTTCGGTCGACGTCAACTGTTGATTGGCACGGCGTCCGATGCTGTCGAGTCCTGCCACTGTGTGGTGCCGTCGTCAGCTCGATGACAAAGGCTTGGCGCATGGCTTTGAAGAGTGCGGGGTCCATTTCAGTGGCTTCCGCTGAATCCGCTCCCGCAAGTTCTGCGGCGCGGGTCGGGCGGGCCATGCGGCCGCACCGATGCGGCACCACCGCGACGCCCGCCCCGGCCGCAACAGGACGCCAAGGACGCGGCCTCAGCACCCTTCAACAGCAAAGGTGGACAAGAACCCGACACCATGCCAGGTATGCCAGATAGCACAGATGGAAATGTACATAAGAATCGATCTTGTCCTTTAAGATAGTTCTGACATCGATTCTCACAACAAATCACTGCCACCGGCCGACATCGCACACACATCTTGCCTCTCATCAACAACTGACAACTTGACCATCAATTTCGTAATATCATAGTCAATCCTGAGTACAAGAAGTCTTTTTAATACCACAACAACAGTGTCTTTACCCTAATATCATCCCACCACACACCGTCGACATGGCACCTCTTATTTGGCTCGTCACCGGAACGACGTCTGGCATCGGCGCAGCCCTCATCAAGCATATCGTCGAGCGTGGAGACAAGGTCATCGCTACGGGCCGTAAGGCAGAGCAGCGCCTCGGACACCTGATATCGGACAGCCTGGCAGTGCTTGAGCTCGATATTTGCGCGGGACGTCAGCATGTCCAAGAACAAGTGAAGAAGGCATGGGAGATCTTTGGCAGAATAGATGTGCTCGTGAACAACGCCGGAGCCTCGGCCATGAAGAGTGCCGAAGAAGCTGAGTACGTCACGATATCTCTTCATGTGGCTGGAAGCAACGACTAACATCATCTAGCGACACATACATTGCAAACCTGTTCCAGGTCAACTTCTTCGGTCAGATGCACGTCACTCAGGCCATTCTCCCCCTCTTCCGCAAGCAGGGCAGTGGAACGATTGTCTTCACCTCTTCCAGCACAGGCTGGGCCGTGCTCCCGTTCTTGACGCATTACGCAGCCTCCAAGGCAGCCCTGACTACATATGTCGAAGGTCTCGCAAAGGAGGTCCGCCCCTTCGGGATCCGCTGCATGACAATTGAGTCCGGCGGCTTCCCAACCCACCTCGGCCAGCCGCGTGAAGCTGGCGACACGGCTTTCGGTGCGCCGACTGACGGAGTGGCGGAGTATGGACCGCTCTTCGGCGAAGTCGTCGGCATGTTCGGCACTGACCCGATGAGCTTCATGCCCGGAGATCTAACCAAGGTCGGACCGACGATTGTCGATATCGTCAAGGGCGAAGGAGTGGCTGCCGGCAAGAAATGGGCTGTTCATGTTGTCATCGGCTCGGACTCGTATGCGCACATAAAGCAGAAGTGCGAACAGGAGTTGCAGCTGCTAGAGACATGGAAGGACGTCAGCTTCCACACGGACAGAGCTGAGCACTCGCATACTGTCAGTCCACAGTACCTCAAGTTCGTGTCTCTTCTGGATTAGATTTAGGCGGCATGTGGCAAGGGCATTGGAGACACTGCCAAATAGATTTCTGGTTCGAGCATATTCATCTTCCATGCTCCTTGTCGCCAGTCTCTTTCTCCACTGGCAGGATTGCAAGTTGCTTTGGCCGAGATCAAAATAGTCACTTTCGGACGTGCACCCTTCCCTCGCAACAGGTAGCCGAACGCCGTTGGGCATCGGAGCTGACTGTGCTTGGGCTGAACCTGAGGCTGTATTTCCGATATTGACGTCGTACAGCACATGCATCCTACAGCGCAATACGAACATGAAATCTGCACCACCCAGGAAGGTCGCATAACATAATTAGAATCCGGACTGGCCATAGGGCCTTTTGCGGAGAACCTGGCGGTGGTCCCGCAAATCAACTAGATTATGACCACTGTAGGTCGTGGCTGGGCATGCCGATCTTCAGGTTCCTCCAATGCCGTGTTGTTTCGGAGGTTTGGCTGCCCAGCTGCCAACAGGGCAGTAACCTGGTTGGCGAAGCGGTATTAGATCAGCATCGATCCTTTCTCTCGTATTGGCGCACTGCCTGGATGCCAGGGATACTACCTAAATGAGGTCACACGCGCCCATGTAGGATTTTACCGGCCGAGAATTATAGATTACCTCATAGTTCGACTTGGTATATAAGGACCCGAGGTATGTTTGCATGAAGTAAAAAAGTTGATAGCAAGCACAAGCTACTACATTCTCAATTGAAGTGCAGATATCTTCACTCAAGTCTCAAATTCAAATCCACTATCAAGTTCTCTGTATCCCGCGATACCAAGTTCAACATGCGATCCAACACGGGCATTGTAGCCGCAGCTCTCGGGCTTGCGTCTATCTTCGCGTCAGTATCAGCACAAGACTTGTATCCAGAACCGATTACAATTGGGCAACTCGCATATCCTCATGGTCACCAGATCCTCGCCTGTAAGTACACAGTCGACACACAATGCAGCAAAGAACTATCTGGCACCAAGCAAGTTACTAATCCAACATAGGGACCCCTACGAAAACCTCCATGATCGACGCCTGCACAAACCAGTCATCCCGGACAGTCCTCCAGGTCTACGAGACTATCCCACCGACGGTACCCCTGTGCGGGACGCCCTTTGCGTTGGACGGCTACAGTGACCTCGAGCTCTTGTGTGCCGATGGTACATCGGTAGAGGCGTCTCAAGTTACTGCCATTGCTACGAACGGCACCCAAACGCACAACTGCACCAGCCTGCCGCTGACTGTGTATGGCACGCACTGCCACGGAGAGTACTCTCCGGATAGCATCTGGCAGCTGTTCGCCTGCCAATAGTTCATTGGCTGCCTATCTTTGGTTTCTCGGTCTTGATATGTGGTACTGGGTTAGAGTTGGCTCTCGACTTCGATTACTTACATCTTCTGATTACGTGTGCCCCCGAACAAATAATGTATATAAGGTAGAGTGGAGGGCGATACGGCACAACAGAGGTGATGGATAATGGCATATCCAATCCTAGCCATAGAGCAATGACACATATTAATGGCACACGGAGTATGGACGTCGGTGTGATCAAACATGCTCATATGGTTCTAGAACTAGTGACAAGTTAATTGGCAGCCACAGCGATGCCTACTCCGGGGAGAGTTCGCACGCGTTACTCAATATATGACCAAAAGGCGGCGATAGCGTCCTTGTTCTGCTGCTCGACGTCGACATCATTGGTAAACGACGCAGCACTTGCGAAGAATTCCTTCATCCTCTGCGGGTCATCGTGCAAGCCGTCTTCAGCAAAGGCATATATGCGGCCAAATTTCCTCGCCAAGTCCACTACTGCCTGCGAGCGAGGCCGTCTGACAGAGTCGTAGGCGGCGAGGACTGCGACAATACGTTGCTCACCGGTCAACGCAAGCTCTTCGAGAAAAGGCTCCATCCTGGCCATTTCCCGGAAAATGTGGTTCAGCACAGCAGCATCCTCAAGCGCCTGTGCCGCACCATTACCGGCGAAGGGCAGGGAAGCATGGGCGGCGTCCCCAACTACTGCCACTCGCCCCTTGTGGTACCTGGGAGCGTGATCGTGGTCGCCGACGCTCCACGAGGCACTGGTGTCGCGTGCGACCAAGCGAACGATCTGCTGGGCATCCTCGCTGTAGTCCTTATACAAGTCCGGGTCCAGCGGCTTGGTATCTCCGCCATCCGCCAGAGCAGCACCCTTGACTGCCACTCCGGCGCTGAGTCTCGTGCCCTTGTTAAGTGGGATACAGTTGACATGGCCCTTCGGACCGAGCAGAATGGGGACATTGCGAGTCCACCTCTCGTTGATGAACTTCCTCGCTTCTTCGACAGTGACCAGGGTCCGGTAAACCTGCCACTGGTCGTGATTCTTCGGAGTTGCCGCAGGATGTTCCGCTCCAAGAACATATTTACGCACCATGCTGCGAATGCCGTCCGCACCTAGCACACAATCTGCCTCGGTATACGTTCCGTCTTCAAACTCGAGAAGAACCCCAGAGTGGTGTTGCGCTTCCTCGAGGTACCTGAGCTTCTTGTTGAAGGTGATGCAGCGTTTCGGAACAAGTTCCAGCAAGCCAGCCAGCAGATCCGCCCGGCTGACGCTTTTCCTTCCCTTTGCTCGACCCAGCTCGGCCACCAGTTCACCCATGTGCGGTCCCTGAGCCAGTATGACCTGCGTCACCATCTCTTCCTCCTCTTCGCCCATGTTCGTGGCCTTGTTGAAGTAGGCCTGCCGTACCTCGGGCCCGATCGAGGCCATGGCCTTGATGGCATTGAGATGCAATGCTAAGCCGGCGCCGACATCGGTGAATCGGGGTCAATGTTTAGCACAGTTATGCCCATATTCAGGTATGTAAATAGTCATTTTGATGTGGGTTATCGCAGACCGAGTTGTACCTTTGTACTTGGAGACAGCTTCGTAGACGTGGACTTCCAGGCTGGATATCTTGCACAATCCGGCAGCAAGAGCGAGGCCACAGATCCCGCCGCCGATGATGGCGATCTTCAACTTATCAGGTTCTGGACCCGTTGTATCCGGTCCAAAAGTCGATGCGGCAAAAGCTTTGATCATGTCCTCCTCCTCGATCGTGATAGTGCCATCTCGCCGATTTGGATGGAAGTGAGCACGGTTCATGTTGACGATTGTAACTGGACAAACAGAATGACTGGGATGCATACTCCGAAAGGGAAGCGCAGCGTAATGAATCTAGGGCGCCTAATCTAATTGTATGTAAAGAGTCCCGCAAGGGGTTCGATCTGATGCCCGACAACTACTCCTGTGTCGCAAAACCTTGAGATGCATGGTCCGAAGTTTGTAACTGCAGATGAGGGACTCAGCCAATGCAGTTGTCCAAATCAAGACAAACCGTGAGCAGCCTGCAAGGCAGAAATGCTATCCTCGTCAAAGACATGCTTCTTCCTCATGCACGGCAGATGCATGAATGTATGTGGCGCACCAAGGTACCTCTTGAACGTGACCTTGTTCCCGCCAGCAACTAGCTTCATGCCGTATGCCTCCCCCTCATCCCTCAGGAGATCGCACTCGGCCGTCCTGATGTACGTATCGCACAGCCCGGTCCAGTTGCGGGCCTTGAGTGGTGAGAACCACCAATCTGGCCACATGGCCTGCAGCTCCTCGTGCTTGTCCGGAGGCATGGACAACTTGCCGAACCACTGTATGCGCGCCCACGGCAGGATAGGCGATCGATAGAACTCGTGAAAGGACGGAAATGGCGACTCGGTGTAGAACTTGTAAAAGAACCCTTCTGCTGCCGGTGGGACCGTTGCCATACACAGCTTCAAGGGTATGCCTGCGTCCCTGGCCAGGTGCTGCAGGATTAAGCTTATGTGTGCTCCGGCGGATACTCCCCCAATGGAGACGGAGGCAGGATTAAGGTTAAGGGTGGTTGCGGACTCCCGAGCCTAGTGTCATACGATACCACACCGTAAGCCAGGGAACCAGGGAGTCAGGGACTGTCACCAACATGGGGGGCGTCTCTTACCCAACAAAGGACTGCCCATCCATCTTGCACACACTTGCCCCAAACAGTCTCTGGATGCTACAGTCAGAACTTTACTTGCATGAGGGTAATTGGCACAATTTAAGAGGCCATACCTGGGCAGTGGCGATAGTTGACGTCGATCACTACCACACCGGCACCATCCCGCATGCTGAGACACAACTGAGCCTCAGACATCAAGTCACCAAGTACGAATCCGCCACCTGGTAACTATTAGCCCATGTCTCAGAGATTACAAGAATGCAGCCAGCTTACCGTGAAAGTTCAGATGGACAGCATACGGCCCGTCGCCATGCACAGCGGGATCCGGATAATACGCCCTGACCGGGATCTCGGCCCCATCTTCGGACGTCACGGCATGGTCCGTCACCCGCTCCCAGCCCGTCGTGTCCACGGCAATCGCGTTGCGAAACTTCTCGGGGTGTGCGCGGATCTGATCGATTGATTGAGCAGCAGGCGGGTTCTTGGACACTACCTCGACCCAGTACTTGACGAAGTCCGGGTCCAGCTTGGCGAGGATATGGGGCTCTATCGCATCGGTCGGATTCGCCTTTTCTGCAGGGCCTGCTTTGTCGGGTACTGTGCTGTTTGGGGTTGACATTCTGCTGGACTGCTGTGTAAAGTAAGGTAGTCTGCCGTCTGTCGATGCAATAAGAAGGTCAGCTTCCAATCGCGTCGAGCGAGAGTTCGGCTACAGACTTAGGCCTGGTCGGCTATAGACTTAGAGGCCAAGCTTTGATGGTTGCCGAAGGGAGGATGCGAAGGAGCGCTAGTTTGCGGGGAAGGTGCCTGCCGTCGGCTTGTTGGTGCTCAGGGCGGGGAAACACCTTCATGTTACCTGACAAGTGCAACCAGCAACAGAAACTATGGTCGCTGCTGCCCTTGGTTACTGTGTAAGGTCGTGGAAGGGATCTTGATGTCATGCCAGAATGATGGACAACGAGCGCTGAATTATCCGTCTGTGATTCACCACCTTAGGTACCTTAGCTAAGGTACGCACCGACCGTAGCACCAATGTTGCTCAGAGACATTCTTTTGCCCTGCAGGGTAATCCTCAAGTAAGTGGTCCTCAGCCACGACGTGGTTCTGCACCACGTTGTAAGGAACTGTAGTTGCTCGGGCAATGACAATGGACACACCGTCTGGCCGTTGCCATCTTTGCGCAAGAGAGATCGAAGGCCGGGGTGACATCCATCTCCTCCATGCACATCACAACGAATACCTAGATCGAGACGCCGGTGCATCCCAACAATGTGGACACACAAGAGGAGGATCGGTGGCCTCCATGTCGTCCCAAGAAACAGATTGCCAACTGGCCTGTTCGCGCTCCGTCCGCAGATCCAGAACCATCCCACTGCCGTCTTCCCCAGATTTCCAAGGCACGTCAAAAAGCTTAACCGGGAACCGTCTTGGAGCTACTGTGCACGGGAGAATAGCTTCAGCCGTCAATTGTGACCTAACCAATAGGCCCAGACGGCATCTGCGGCTAATTCCTCGTTCCTGGCATACATTATTAGCATGCATATTGACGTAACATGTCGTATGTCCCGTTGCAGTAATTCGGAGCCAGGTCGGGTGTGGGTGGAAGATGCGAAGGCGTCGCAAACTATGTCTTCGCAGCGTCCAGCTGGGTGCACGTTGCTTCGGAAGGGTAGGAGGTGATCTGGACCGGATAGCCTACCAACCGCGACACAAACACGACCCATATGGTGGCTGACTGGTTGACGCGTTCGCGGCAGATGGGGGCTGGGCTGCTAAAAGTCGGAGAGCTGGCGTCTGATGAACCCTCGGTTAAGGACCACGATGGACACGTCGTCCACGATGGTAATATCCCTCTCATAAATGACGAATCTCTTTGCTGCCAGATTATTGCATCGATCTCGCCGGGCCGGGGATGGGTCTGTGTATAAAGACGTGCTGGTAGAAGCACCAGGCCGTCATACCCGACTCCAGATCGGTTACGTAGACACTTGATCGTTCCAGATAAGAGCAGATCGGCCTCGACGTCGATCCCGGCAACCAGACTTCGACAATGGTTCAATCCCGGTTTCCCGGTTTCCTGCTGGCTGTCACCGTGTGTCTTAGCCCAGTCTTCGCCGCCACCTGTACCAGAGTTGTGACTGCCAAGGCCGGAGATACCTGTGCAATACTGTCTGGAGCGAACGCCTTGACCGTGACCCAGTTTATACAGCTGAATCCCGGCATCTCGACATGCTCTCTGCTTCCGGGTGCCACGTACTGCGTCAGCGATGATCCGGCAGCAGTACCGACGACCCCACGGACAACTGCCGTCCCAGTACCAACGACATCACGGCCTGCTGGACCGATAGGGACACTAGTACCGAGCCCGGACGGCAGCGATGGCATCTGCGGAGGTGAATACACCTGCCTAGGTTCCGTTTATGGCGACTGCTGTTCCGCGAACGGCTATTGCGGGAACACGACGGAGTACTGCGGCGAGGACTGCAACTCTGTCTTTGGACGGTGCGGGGGCGGAGTTCCCGCCGACGAGCCCGGCACCGGGACTGCACCCACGGTCACAGTCACGGTCATCGGAGGACTCCCGACGTGTCCGGCTGCTGCGACTAGGACCGTAACGGCCACCATCACGATAAACCACACCGTGACGACGAAGCCCCAGACAGTGACACAGACTGTCACGACCACGGCTTCCGCGCCAGCCCGACCTAGTCCGACGCTCGAGGGAACCGATGCCGGATGTGAGTCTTGCTCAGAACCGCTGATCCTCAGATGCACAGCTAATAGCAGTCTTGCAGGCAAAACGTATTATCAGTGGAAGGTCACCGACAGCTGTAATAGACTTTCGTTGACGTTGGGGATCTCGCTTGCTGACCTGTACTCCATAAACCCCGAGGTAAGTTGCGAACTCATGCTCGAGGTTGGCGCCAGACTGACAGATGGTAGTTGGACTGCGATAATCCCCCCAGAGGATATTACATCTGTATCGGAGCGTGAGGAATGACGCATGCGTCTCGCATACGACATGCAATAGGTAAGGTAGGTCGCATGGACGAAAAAAGGTGGTACAGTTCAGAAATGCTCCAGCGCCAGTGTCGAAAAGCGTACCCATAAGTGAAAGGAAAAGCTCTTGAAGTTCATTCATGTCGTGAGAGAAGTTGGGAATGAAGTGCTCAAATCGTGTTGTTCGATATCTAGCATAGAAAGCGATATATCTTCTTCCACCGTGGCCACGTCAGACGCTCCTCTTCCTCTCGCGCCTTTAGCACCGCAAGTCGGAAGTCTCGCCTGCCCGTGTCTATATCCATGTCCGCGACACGTACAAAGCTCGTCCTGAACCACAGCTTATGGCCAAGCCAGAAGACGAGTACAATCGGCAGAGCCATGCACAGCAGGAAGAACCCTTGGGCGCGATCGGACGCGCTCAGCGGCTGGTCGTCGGTCTGAATTGGTGCGATAGCAACCCAGATCTGCGCAATCAGGATCAAGATGTTGGAAATTAAGCCTATCCACGACCCAATGGTCCCCGCTTGGGCGCGGAAGGCGAGGTCGTGGATGGATCGATGCCTCTGATTCCATGCCTGGCGGAAGCGGATGTGGGCCAGGCAGATACTGCCCCACGTGAATAGCGAGCTGAGACCGCTGATGGCGAGCAGCCAGTCGAAGAATTCGTCCTGTGCCTTAACGTTGACCAGATACGCCAGCAATCCGAGGGCCATGGAAAACAGGATAGCCACCATCGGGCGGCCGCGACGGTCGACGTAGCCGAATATCTTCGGTGCCTGGCCTTGGTCAGCCAGAGCAGCCAAGGTCCGCGAAGATCCGAAGACGGCAGAGTTGCCGACGCTAAGGACTGCCACGAGGATGACGCCGTTCATGATGCTGGGAAGGACAGTCGAGCCTGCGCTCTCGATAGCGATGACGAATGGGCTCGCCGAAGCATCGGCCGAACTCTGAGCCCCGAGAAGACGGGGGTCGTCGTACGGGACCAAGAGGCCTACCAGCGTCAAAGCGACGACGTAGAAGAGGCTGATGCGCCAGAACACTTGTTTGATGGCGGTGGGGAGAGATTTCCTCGGATTCGCTGTCTCTGCGGCAGCGAGTCCAACGAGTTCGGTGCCGGCGAAGGCGAAAGCAGCGGTGACAAACACACTGCAGAGTCCTTTGAAGCCGTTGTGGAAGGCGCCCGGTTTCTGCCAGTACTTTCCTCCTATGTATCCTTCTGTCGGCGTGCCTCCAATATTTATCACAATTCCCAAGAGGCTACAAGTCTGGTGTCAGCGGACGCAAGCCGAGGCAGACATGGACTGGAGATCCACAATGGTGATGTGGGAGACGGAACCAAAACTTACATGAATCCTATAACAGCCGTTATCTTGACAATGGCAAAGATGAACTCGGCCTCGCCGTAACCCTTGGCGCCAAACAGATTGATGGTAAGGATGGCGAGAAGGAATATTGTGACAAAGACGGCCTTGTTGACCTTGACATCCCAATAGTCGATGGTCATAGCGGCCGCGAGGATTTCAAGAGGAAGGACGACCAACCACTGCAGGGCGTAACTGCGAGCGAGTGTTAGTGACTTGTCGGATCAGAGAGCCGCCGAGAGTCCGCCGGGTTGCGCCACGATGACAGCAACAACGGAACACGGGAAGATGACATACTTCCAGCCCATAGAAAATCCCCATGACGGGTCCAAGAAGCGAGTAGCGAAAGCAGAGAATGAACCCGCCACAGGGAAGATCACTGCGAGCTCACCGAGCGCCTGGACGGTGCAATAAAGCATCGCGCCGATGAAGATGTAGGCGAGAAGCACTGAAGCCGGCCCGCCGGCAGCGAGTGTCCTTCCCGAAGCAACAAAGAGTCCAGTGCCTAGATTCAGCTGTCAGTCTCCCGTTGTCGGCGAAGACTCGTCGCGCCGAGCCAGACATGAGCCGTGAGGTGCAGCGACTACTCACCGATGGAGCCGCCGATGGCTATCATTTGCAGATGGCGGCCCTTGAGCTCACGGGAGAGCGAGGTACTGGCCGTTCTCGCATTCGCCGATTTAATGTCATAGTATCGGAGACCGCCATTGCTGTGGCTGCTGCTGGGGACGGGGTTGGTGTACGCCTGGCTATCGCGACGGAACGAGTCGACGAAGTCATGGAGGGTGGCCTGGAAGTTCCCCGAGGGCACTCTGGCCGTCTCTACCGGCCGTTCGCGAACACTGAAGCTGCTCCCCTGACCAAGGCTCTTGACCTTGGTCGGGGTGATGCTGTCCATCTCTATGTCCCTGTCGTACGGCATGTTGAAAAGCCCGTGTATCTGATGAGAAGTAGAATGGTCATTGGCGGCAAGGACCGTCCGATATATTATCCATTGAAGCGCTCCCGGGCAAGCAGATTAGTCGAATGCGTGCTGCGCACTGCCGGGATCCGTATTAAAAGACGGAGAGTGGTAGGTCGCCGTGTTATCAATGCCGGGATCCCAAGAAAGGTTGACCACTCGATCCAGGGGCTCCTTAGTCCAGCGTCGGGAGTCTTCAGTCTCGACGATGCAGGAACAGAAATGGATTGATGGATTGGAAGGCAGCGGCAAAACTCCAGACGTCCCACATTGGACATGGATGACGGCAACGAATGACCGGGATCATCACAGTTGTAACGCCCGTACAATCGCTCCATGCCCCACCTCAATCTTTCCGAGGTCGCCGTTGGTTCTCTGCCGGTTCTGTGATATCGAGTGTCGGCCAGCACTGTTGCATTTCCATGACCCGACAAGGTTCAGGAATCCGACAAGCCAGAAATGGTCGCATCGATGGTGTCGGTCCAACTTTGCTCAAGCAGTCAAGCTCCAAGGAGCACGGCCGCAACTTTGCAAGGTGAACCTGGAAAACGCATCGTTGCAAGGTCAGGTACCGTCGGGGTGGGGTCCAGCACTAGCGAGAGTGGGGTCTGCCTAGCGGGTGGTGTGACTTCGTATTCGGGCTTAGCGTCAGTCACATTAGCTCTGCACGGGCCTGGAAGGGTGTTGGGCGTCATTCTAGAACGGCATGCGCGTTTTTCCATGCCAGCCACCCGTGACCGAACGTCAGTCGGTGCATGGTCGCAGCTTCCTAACATGGCGATATATCCATCTTGACCACGGTGCTTCATTGGTGTCAATCTGAAGGGATTAGGCGAACAGCATACGTCTTCTATGTACACTGTAGTGTCGGACGCCTACACAGCACAGACATTGCCACTATCGTGGGCTGTTACAGGAGGCGAGGTCAGAAGCAGCAAAGTTGTCCTGTTCTGAGGCCACTTACACAAGCGCATTATGTAGGTACCCTGCTGCTGACTTTGAAGTCAAAACACACCTAACTACCTACCTTATGTAGGTACGCTAGGGTTTGGTTACATGTATGTATTTGCCTGATGAAACAGGCAGGGTTGAGTGGAGTAATTGCCAATTCGAGTCTAAGGCGACCACGGCTATGTGTGGGAACTACCAGCCAGGCACTGCCAAGCGAGTGAGATAAGCTGACCAGCAGCATTCTGTACCATGCCTTATCTCATGCCGGTTGCTTTGTGCATGAAGCACGCGCATCTGCACATCTGCTTCATCTGCGAGGATGACATGGCCGAGGTAGCCAATGCGTTCGACACTCTCGAGCTGCAAGTGAGATCTGTCGCTGTTGATGTGCTCTTCTTTGTGCTTGATGCTAAAGTTAACTCCAGAAGTCAGGCCATGCCAATGCTGGGCGGTCCTGTCTGACATGGTCGAGCACACCGCCATCAATAGGGGTATTCTCGGAAGATACCAATGAAGAATGTTGTCATCATCAATGTTGAAGAGTCGAAAAGCGAGTCTGAGAACGAAATAAGAATAATTACTGGGATACTCTAACTATCTCTAGGCAATACATCCATGTCTTTTAGAACCATCGTAGAACCTCGCCCCTGACCCCTATTACTGGCCACCACTGGGCGAGGTGGCTCTGATTGTATGTCAGCCGGATCCAACGCAGCATACCCATGTGTTCTCCCGACAGACATCTCTCGATTGAGGCCAGCAACATCCTCGACAGTCACTTGAATCTCTGTTGTTTTCGTCACTTGCGATATGGAGGAAATCTGCTGGCCTCTAGGAATGAGCGAGTCAAGGCTCTGACTCGGGCTAGGGCCGCGGTCGCCGGAGGACTTATCGTCTCTTATATCAACCGACTTCTTCGACTGTGAGATGCCGAAAAAGCCGCGTTTATTGCTCTCGCAGTCCGCGACATTGCCTAACGTTGCCGTCGGGTTGTCGAGTCCACGACCATGCCAGGCGTCATGGACGGCTTTGTGGCGTTCGGATTTGCCTGAGGACACCGGATCGAACTTGAACCTTGCCTTCTTGACACCAAGATCCCTAACAAAAGATGCCAAGGACAAAGTGTTCGCGGCAACGGTAGCGACGAGGATCTCGATGGATGCCCACATAGAGCGGGTGCCCTGGTAGCCGCTCTCGCCAAAGATCTGAGGCAGGCGGTAGATGGAAATTATAACTGTGACGAGCCCTAGAGAGAACAGTCCAACTAAGAAGGCCTTGCGCATCTTTGGGATTCGGCTCAAGACGATGATAGGTATCGGATACAGTACGAGTAAAACGTCGGTGAGGATGTTGCACACGGACATCGTCAGCAGGTTTGCGTAGCCCTGCCGGCATTTGCCTCCCGGATCGGGCGAAACCTGCCAGTAGTGCGTAAAGGGTTGGCATTCCGCCAAGGTGCTGATTACGACGGCGAGGAACGTGACGAGAAGAGTGATTCGCATCACCATCATGGCTCTTGCGGACGACTTCTCTCGTGCGATGCCCTTCAGACGTCTGAAGAACTCGAGCGTCGCAGCCTTAAGCGTCCATAGTCTAAGAAAAGTGAGTTAGTATGACAATGGTAAGTGGGAAAAGCAAGGAGAACATACGTGGCCGCGTCGAATATCCGGCTGAGAAGCACAAGGCGACTGCCGATAGACCGTCTCTCTAGTTCCCTTTCACTGAAGGCTATACCGTTTATACCGTCGAGATCCACGTTGTTGGTGCCATATAAAAGGACGACATGGACGAGAGCCATGCGAACGAATAGGGGAAACAGTGCCGCCGCCGCGACCGTGTCTTCGCGAAACAGCTTCTCGACCCGGATGAGGCGACCTGTCACCCGGAGGAGGATGAACGTTGCGCAGAATGCTGTAATCCACCAACATACTAGCAGTGTAGGTTTGTCTTCGCTGAAAGGCCTCGCCGACGGGGCTGGTGTATATAGTGACATATTGATCGTTCAGTTGCGCCTGCTGCTCTCCTCGGTGAGCTGCAACATTGAACAAAAGGGATTGTATGAGGAGTGGATGCGCTACCGCATATAGGAAGGAGGCGGTCGATCAAGATCAACAGCAAGTCGAGATTGCATATAGGTCAACCCAACTGTCGTCGATGTTAAGAGTCATGAACCGATTCACGAGGGGATTGCCATCTGGGATGTATTCTTGGAACACTTGTCAAGGTAAGGACCCAGGAACATGTTACCTTCTCGCTGGACCCTGATCCATGACGCGCCAAGCAAGATAGATTGTACGGTGCCTTGAGCGGCCATGTGGCTTTCAGGGGCGGGAATCATTCCGTCTACTTGGACGATGGTGACAGCTTCAGGGGTACGAACTAACAACCCCTGCGGCCCAGGTAGGCGCATGGCGATGTTGCGTGATTTTGCGCTTCAATCGCCTCCAGTCCGGGGGCGCATTGACCTCGCGGCCACCAACCCAATCTGGTGCAGTTTAGTGTAGCTTGACCGAAGCTTGTGCATCGTTATCTCAGCGGAGCCACAGAGACTATCAGGGTGACATTTTGGAGGGGTCGTTGATAGATGTCACGTTTTGCGGTCCATTTGTAGGGGCTGTAGGGCTACTTGAGCATCCGAGATCTACACCTGGACCCCGCTGCTATTCAGGGGCGAGATAGTCCCTTCTTCGGCGGTTCTTAATAAGGTATATCGGGGTAAGCTGACTGGAATCAGCTTATCACTCCCGAAATCATCATTCACCACGCCAGACGTCCAGTAAAAGTGGACTGGAATCGAAGCGACTGGTGGCCAAGAAATAGTGGACATACGCTAATGAATCACGAACACCATCACCATTCAAACACTCGCTGAAACACCGAATAGCATCGACACTGGGAGTCCCTGGTTATCTGGGGTCGGTAGTGTGCATACGTACCCTGGATTGGGAGAAGCTTGGCTATCAATGATCCAGATTCTGCACTCCGATGGATCGGTTCGGGCATGAAGTTCGTCGGAGTCTGGCAGGTCTGGGTTCCTGAGTCCACAGATGTTGATTATGATCATTGTGTTTTGTCACATCATTCTATAGCGTGAAACCTATTGGCAATAGCTTGAGGCTCTGTGCGAGACCTAGTTCTACTCCTCACAGTCGGCAAGGAACCTGCTCCGAGCCACTCGGGCCGGCATATACTGTCGTTCACTAGAGCCGGACAGCTAGTGCGACACATGCAGACGCCCGCTAAACTAGCCTGGCAGGTGTTGAGCCGAGGTTCAACTTCCGACCTCCAGACCACGATGCTCACACCGTTACCAGGACCGTAGTGGCGCCAAATCCAGATGTGCGATGAAGTGGTTGCGTACTGCACTGCAATACCAAAGCATGTAAGTCACATTCGGTCCCTGACATGAGCGAGAAGACAAGACACGACACGAGTGGATGCATTCTAGGAGGGATCTTCTCCTAATCTCAGGGGCTATTTGACTGTCGTCCAACCACTCTGGTACAAGTGTATCGTCAGCCAACCACATGCGATTGTCCATCACAGACCCGCTGGCGTTCTCATTGGAGGCAAAGCAGGACATCTCGAACTCCGGCGTCTCCTCTTGAAGCACGGGATTAGTGTGCAAGGAGAAATACCCCCATGTTTCCGCTGCCAGCACGCATTTGAAGTACCTGTCAGTCCTTGCATTCCCGATAGTCGACAGGCGGGTCGCGTCACTATGGGTTGCTTGCCCCAGTGTTCCGGCCTCAGCATTGCCGTGGCCCATATCATCCGCACCCTTGCGAGGTTGGACACCCATCCACGATCAAATCCCAGTCGTTCCAAGTTATCGCCGCCGGCGAGAGCCACTGTCTCGGCTGCAGCGTCTCCAAGAAAGCCTCGAGCTGCTGCTGCGACGATGTGTGCAGCATTGACGGCGAGTACGGCTGCCCCTCGGAGCCGCCCGACAGAGGCGGCGAGAGAGGAAGCAGCGTTTGCGGCACTTCATGCGGAGGATCGACTCTCCGCTGAGCGAAAAGACAGGAAGTCGCGCTATCACAGCAGCTGTTAGCCATAACACATGGATACGGAGGTCAAGGGAGCTCACCTCAAACGCCTGAGAACGGGGGCGGCCTTTTCGCATATGCGGCTCATGCCCGTCGCTGCGATGGCCTCAAAGGTGCTTACGGAAGCCTCGACTTCTCGCCGCAGGGATGCCAGGTACTCGGCATCGAGATCCGTGCTCGTCCCGCATATGTATGCAATGAACACAGCGGCGTGGAAGGCGTGGAAGCTCCCCAGGCCGTGATTGTACCATTGAAACGGACGGAAGGCGTCGTTCTCATACAACAGCCGGTGTATTTCAAGCAGGGCTGAAGCACTCTCGAGGCACCGAGTTCGCGAGGACAGAACCTGGCTGGGCGCGTACTTCTGAGTGCTGCCGCCCTCTGTGTGGGCCTGCTGGAGAACAGGCCTGTGGAGAAGGAGGAAGAGCTGATGCGAGTACCCAAAGAGGATGTTCAGATGCACGGCGTGGTGATTCGGCAGGCTCGAGTGCCGCGTGTCGCGCAGATATTTGATGTTCCACGCGTCTTGCTGGGCCGAGATCTCCCTGTCGAAAGCTGAGATGGCATCGTAACTCGGCGGGCCGCTCTCGGAAAACAGGTGGTTGCATATCCGGGCACAGATGTCGTAGAGGCGGAATTTGTATAGCAGGTACGACATCTGCGACGGCGTGTCACTGCGCATCACCGGTGTTCTCGCCGCTGCGGGGCCTGCCGCGAGCTGGTCGTCGTCCACGTCAAGGGGCAGTCTAACGCTGCTCTGGATAGGTGCCGTGTCTATGCTTCCCAGACAGGTGTTCTGTATCATGTAGAGCATCGTCAGGGCGGCCCAACACCGGCGGCGCTGCTCTGCCTCGACCAAGTCGAGGCCGAAGTGATCGGGGTCCACATGGCATCCCAACGAGAGGGCAACATTTCTCGTCAGGCCGAGCAGTGCCCAAGACTGACCGTGGCTGTGGTTGATGCCGTAGATCAGCAGGATGAGGGCCTGCAGGGTTTGAAGATTGTGTCTCCACAGATACTGATCGCCCTCCAGGCACCGGAACGCAGCTGCTCTGTACCGCGAGGTGAGGGTTGAGATGCTCTTCGACGCGTCGGAGCTTTTCCCAAGATCGCGAAGCAGATCACTGCCTTCGTCCAGTGCTGTGACAGCAATGCTCAGGACAGCAAAGAGCAGAGCGAGCCAAGAGAGGGGCATGGTCTCTGGCTGCGAGCGGAACCTCGCGTAGTCAGCGAGAAAGGTCGGGTCGTGCAAGACATGGAAGAGCTATAGCAGCGGTCAGTCGGCCCCTATTCTGTTCTTCAAGGGGCTAGAGATCTCACCGGTGCGAAAACACTCAGAAAGACGTCCTTGAGCTGATCGCAGTGTGACATGGCGGGCAGGGCTGACAAGACGTCGTCCAGCTGGAATCTTCCTGTCGTGAACGGAAACTCGGACTCTGTCGCCAAAGCATCCACCTCACAGCTCATGCCATCGGCCATTTGGCTGCTTGCCAGAACCGACGACCACTTGGAGGATAGTGGCTCGTAGCGTTCGTGCCCAGACACCGACTTGACAAGGGTCCCTCGAGACGCGCGACTCGGCATCGGCGTGCTAGCCTGCCCGTCGCCAGAGTCATCAAAGGGAGACAAAGCTGTCGGTACCTCTGCCGTGCTCCGGCGCGCGCCGATGTTGGCATTGCTGCCGACTAGGCTCTCGAGCTTCCGGATCCGCTCCAGAAGCTCGCTGTTGCTGGCTTCCCGGCTCTCTTCAGCACCAGTCGCGGCAGCAGCAGCAGCTGGTATCTGAGGGCGTGCTGCTCGCCGACCGTACACTTCGCGAAGAAACACGCACTGATCAGCCGGGACGCCGCGTCTCACGCAGGTTGCACATGGACCACCGGGGCTACTTGATGTTCGAGGACAACGAATCTTGCGTTCCCGACACGGTTCGCAGCTCAGGGGCATGCGTCGGTTCGCTTGCGTGGGCATTCTAACGTCGTCTGTGACACGGTGGTGGTTGTCATGATAAGGGAGTCGCGGAGAATGCGGAGAGAGCGGAGATGGGGCAGTGTGGAGTTTTATTCTCTTTGCCAGGGCAGCGCCGCAGCGCAGCAGGGCTCCCTTCATCAGTGGAGGATTGTTGGTGTGGTGGAGATTGCCGGATCGGTATTTTCTCCATGAAATTCGAACTAAGATCCCTGGCTGCAGTAGATCTTTGCGGGGAGATGCATTGCGAGACCGCCTTAGGCCAAGACCATACCAACCCTGGGTTTTTTCAGGCCAGTCATTCTACATATAGCTGAAGGCATGAAGACATGAAGGCAGTCCGGTAAAGCGACTAACAATAGCATCGGGAATGGAGGAAAGAGACGAGAGAGTGAGACAGCAAGATCATCCCTAATGCTCTTATGTAGATCTGGCATCCAACAGCATATGTCTTGGTTTTGGATACTTTTTTGGGCCATTGCAAACCGCAGAAGACTGTCGCGAACATATCGAGAACGTGGAGGGCTCCAAGGAGATCAAATTGTTTGGTAGTCTAGGGGTATTCACAGAATTACTTCTTCTTACAACTCGATTCCAGAAAGACTGGCACATGAAATGATCCGCCCTCCACGAAGACTTTTTTCCTGCAACGCGCATGATGATATGCTAGTGCTGGCCTGTTCATATCTTTTGACAGAAGACGCCCAAGCTAGCGCTGTTGATACATTAGTGCTCCTTAGTAAGGGGAAAGACGGGAACAGTGAAGGGCGTAGTGCCTCCGGCATAGAGTCCTGCGCAGCCAGTCCAGTCTGGAGAGGAAAGTACAAGTCAGCAATCTTGCTTTGTCTTTCGGGGCATGGATACTTGCAGCTGAGAAAAGCGACGGCATAGCCAAAAGCATAGCCTGCCGTGAGTACACTCTGGCTCTCGACCATGTAGCCCACAGCAAGGAGGAGCAAACAGACGTCCAGCGCGACAAGGTCGAGAAGGAGAATCCAGGAACTGCGGATAGCAGCGATCGTGAAGATGACGGTCAGAATGAACCAAGCCCACAAGTAGAGAGCTATGGCCTGTCCAAAATCCGGGCTCAACTCTCCAGTCTTCGTGTCGACGTATGCGGCGATGATGCCGGATCCAGGAAGATAAATCATGCTGTAAGACAAGTTGAATGCTCCATACGAGGTAAACACCGTGGCTCCAAAGGTATTCCCAGAAAAGAACTCGCCGATGCCAACCAAGTATTGGCATATGCCGCCGAAGAAGATCAAGACCGAGATCATCACATTAGGCGTCTGGATGCCACGAGCCTGAACGCCGAAGCTCGATATGAGGAACATGCCTGTGAACTGTAAGTCAGGTTTGGATTCCGTGTACGCGGGATGATCAGGTGGCCGACTTGCCCGTGGCGAAAGACAACAGGCCAAGGGGAGAAGGGTTGGCAAGGCGTCGGTGGACAACAGGAAGGGCAGGCTGGCTGCGGTCTTCGATATGCCCACCT
Source organism: Coniochaeta ligniaria NRRL 30616 (assembly GCA_001879275.1). Lineage (NCBI taxonomy): Eukaryota > Fungi > Ascomycota > Sordariomycetes > Coniochaetales > Coniochaetaceae > Coniochaeta > Coniochaeta ligniaria. The sequence goes on along the minus strand of KV875110.1, from coordinate 320,126 downwards.
ACCGTCCGGGCCCGCTCCAAGCGCGAGTTGTCGCTGGAGCTTTCAACTTTGTAGTCGATCGCAGAAGACATCGTGAAGCAGGTGGTAGTGGCAGAGACGGTGTGTAAGTGAAGTTGGACAATACGGACGACTTACAAAGCTGATGCAGGCTGATCATATATCAGCAATTGCTTCTGCGCAGCACTATCTACCCTGCTAGCCCGGTTCCAGGCCCTTCTTCCCCAGACTACCAGTTACCCCGGACTCGCGGTGCATGTCAATGTGCCGCGTCCCACTCAATCGTCCGTTGCAATGGATTCCTATTCCCTACCATCATCAACACCACCACTTGGCGACGGCGCGGCAACGTCTGCCACTGCCTGCCCCTGAACGAGCTAACCAGTCCCAGACAAACACAGAATCATCGGATTGCTACCAAGGCGGCAATGGAGCGATCCTCCGTCATATCCGACCATGTCCGCACATGTCCGCGCAACCCGCGCATATCCGCTCATCTCCGCCCTCCGCTAGCCCCTGAAACCCACGCGTCCATTTTAGCGGCGCGGGGTTGTGTTGCACGGCAAACGGCACTCAATCATCGACTATCTCACGCCGAGGCGGGGATGATACCGAGCTCACAAGCTCAAGCGGAGCATCAGGGCACGGAAAGGTCTCCGAGGTCGCTAGTCTTAAATCATGTCACAGAGCGAGAAGTCTGGCCTCATTGTCACCTGCAATTCTTTGCGATCACGAAGACACGAACTGCTACTACACGAAAGCCAGCAAGATGGGATCCCAAACACAGCACTTGACAAACTATGCCGCCTACGTTGACCCTGACACGGGCCTGTCGCGAATCGGCCACCTGGACGCTGAGAACGGAACACTCCAACCTTTGAGCTTCCTGTCTGGCACGCCAGTAGAGAACCTGTACCAGGTTATTGAGGCGGGATCAGCGAACATCATTGCTGTCGGAAGCCCAATCTCTGCTTCCGCGGTGAAGAAGCTGCCCCCCATTTCGGGACGCGATGTCCTCGCCGTGGGGAAGAATTACATGGAACACGCTCGGGAGTTCAACAGCTCCGGGTACGATAGCTCGGACAAGGTTGACAAACCGAGTCATCCTGTTATCTTCACCAAGCGAGCCACTTCTATCATCGCAGACGGAGAGGACATCTACCCCCATCCCGGATTCACCGAGAGTGCTGACTACGAAGGCGAGATTGGTGTCATTATCGGCAAGCCAGGCTTCAAGATCAGCGAGCAGGATGCATGGGAGCACGTCTGGGGCTACACCATCATCAACGACATGACAGCAAGAGAGAGGCAGCGGGATCACAAGCAATTTTACATTGGCAAGTCACCAGACACCTTCTGTCCCATGGTAAGCAGCTCTCCCCTTGCTCGTCGTTCTCAGATGAGCATAGTTGGCTGACACAAGACACTTAAGGGCCCTATTGCGGTTCCGAAGGAGGACCTGCCCCCAACGCTCCGCGTACAGACTCACGTCAACGGAGAGCTCCGACAAGACGCAACCACCAAAGATCTCATCTTCTCTATCCCGACGCTGATCGCCAGCATGTCGGCGGGCCAGACCTTGCAACCCGGCGATGTCTTGGCCACAGGAACAGTATGTAACCCCTGTCGAGGACTCCGAGTCCTTCTTGCTTTGCCGCGCATCTACTGACTTTGTTGCAGCCTGCCGGCGTGGGTATTGGAAAGAAGCCCCCCGTCTTCCTGCAACCCGGCGACGAGATTTCTGTCTCGATAGCAGGGATCGGAACTCTCCGTAACAGGATAGCTGCGCCCTCGGCGACCAACGCGACTGTAGAGCGCATCTCGTCGCACTCCGCGTTCGGCCTGACCAATGCTGCCAGGACGATCGGCGGCAAGGTGGGACTGACGGAGATCAACTCGAAGCCGCTGCACTACCAGCGCCTCGGGTCCGGAGGCGAGTCGGTCGTCTTCGTCCACGGCCTCGGCGGGACCAAGGACTACTGGACACCGCTCATATCCGCCCTATCCCTGACAGACACGGCTACCCTACACCTCTTTGACTTGGAGGGACACGGACTCAGCCCAACTCATCCGCTCAGCGCTCTGTCAATTGAGTCGCTAGCTGCGGACGTTGCCGGCGTATTCCAGGTCGCTGGCGCCTCGCCGTCCAACCCAGCAACTCTCGTGGCCCATTCGATGGGATGCCTCGTCGCCATGCGGTTTGCCCTCGACAACCCCAACCTAGTGAAGAAGCTCGTCCTCGTGGGCCCACCGCCATCTCCCCTTCCTCAGGCCGCAAGCGACGGCTCGTACGCCCGGGCCGCCCTAGTGAGGACCAAGGGCATGAGCGCCGTGGTGGACGCCGTGGTAGGCGCAGGCACCTCTGAGCGCACCAAGAAGGAGAACCCCGTTGCCGTGACGGCCGTGCGCCTCAGTCTCCTCGGCCAAGATCCGGAGTCCTACGCCAAGGCCTGTCAAGCCTTGGCTGGGGCGACCAAGGCACTGGACGTGGAGGGTCTGGTGATGCCAACGCTGATCATCACCGGAGACGAGGATAAGGTGTCGCCTCCTGCACTCTGCGAGAAGTATGTGGCCAGGATCAAGGATGCGCGACATGTGGTCTTGCCGAGTGTCGGGCACTGGCACGTGTACGAGGATGTTCAGGGGGTTGCACAGAGCTTGAAGGGGTTTCTGTAGTCCTTTCTTTGCTTTGATTTAGATAGTAGATAGATGGCTAGCTTAGACTTGAAATAGACGTCTTTCGTTGTCTTTCGTTGTCTTTCGTTGTCTTTCGTTGTCTTTCGTTGTCTTTCGTTGTCTTTCATTGTCTTTCATTGCCAAGTTGCGAGCGAAGCTTGAGTTGCAATGTGCTAATATGGAGCTACTGAGATGATCCCATGCTGTCGTACACATAAGACTTTGTGACGGACGCGAGCCAAGAAGCTCTACAACAAGCGTCATAGGTAATCTGACCCCCACGGCCTTAGACCGACGAACTTAGGCCTTTCCTTGAACTTGTTCTTCACCCCCGAGGTCCTGCCCACACGCAATGCCCGTCCCTCTCGCAGCAGCTCCCCCTTCCCGTGAAATCGCCAGAACTGCCAAGTGCAGTCGTGGCCGCGGAACGGCTTCAGAATATCTTGGCCACCAGGATGCTCGGTGATGTACTCGGTGCAGTCGTAGATAATGTTGTCAATGACGATCCAATGCCGCCCTGAGGTCGTTGACGCCGACACTATGGACGAGGGTATGAAGGGCAGCTCGTCGTTGGTGACGGATGCCGGGACTGGGCGGTAGCTCTCGGCGTCTTCGGGATCTTCGACAAACACAACGGAGGCTTCGGACTCCGGGGCTGCTTTTTGGTCGGTGATGGAATGTCCGCTCGAGCGGACGGCGCTTGTCTCGACGCTGCGTCGCATCCACCCCATGGTTGATGATATAAGCCAGGGACTAGGGAGAAAGGTCGTTCGATGGTCTCCTGATGGTGTAATGGAACGCACACATGTCCGGTCACAAGGTGTCTCTCAATCTCTCAATATGTGTCCCCCCCAGTGTGCTCAGTCTTGGCCATGTGCGCTTTCTGCATCACGTCCGTGGTCAGCGTACCACTGTGCGCGAGCTCCGGCGCATTCCCGTCAGGACCGCGTGGAGAAGGCGGAGCCTGACGCGGAGAAGCGCGGAGATGACAGCAGATTGGCACTTAGACGCGAGTTCCGAGGCATCGGGATTGCACTAAGGGCTCGACTTACAGACTACCGTGCTCCTAGTGCCCTTCCCCGCAACTTCTCCACATGGGGAAGACGGGTGACCCGGGAGCTCTTGAGACGGTTGCACAACAGAGACGGCCATTGTAATAGGATACTCTCAGGAGGTGAAGATGAGTTAAAAATCATCAGAGGATCCCCAGCAGACCGGAGACAAAGGGTCCTCATAGCCACCTCAACTTAAGCCGCACCTACCAGCACCACACACTTCCCACACATCCACGAGTCATGACTACAACGACTAGAACACCAGGCTCGGTATCCTGGGAGCCGTGGACTCTCGCCGAGTTGAACAAGGCCAATACCGAGAAGGCTTCCAAAGGAACCCCCCGAAACGTTGCTTTCATCGAAAACCTCAAGCTCGACCCGGAGCTGCAACCGAAGAAGTATGAGATCGCCGGCACACACCCACAGTCGAAGATCCTGATCACAGACGCCAAGATCCTCGACTCAACGGGGAGAGAGCCGTACCGCGGTGATGTGTTGATTCAAGGCTAGTTTTGCTCCCTAGAAGATACGTTCCAAGCTGAGAGGCCTAACAATTCGGCAGGTGAGAGGATAGTGGCCGTCGGAGAGGTACCAAACAAGACCGAACTAGAGAAGGATCCTGGAGTCAGGGTCTTCAAGGCCAAAGGCCGGACGCTCATGTCCGGCCTTGGAGACGGCCACACCCACTTTACCTGGAACGGCGGTGACCTTAACAAACTGGGCGACTTGGGCGTCGAGGAGCACGTTCTCCTGACAGTGAAGAGCGCGCAGTGCTTCCTTGACTCTGGGTATACAATGTGAGTACCCCCTCACCACCATCTCGAAACCCAGACCAGGGCTAAACCTGCCAATAGGTGTTTTGGGGCTGCGTCCGCGAAGGACAGACTTGACGCGGTGGTGCGGGACGCCATCAACGCCGGAGACGTCCCGGGCCCGCGCTACCTCGCCAACGCGAGGGAGATCGCCAAGCCTGATGGCGACTTAGTCCCCGGCATCACTGCATTCGCCGAGGGCGCCGAAGGTTCGTAGACAACACGGCGATACCACTGACCCAGACGACTAACCAGACTTGGCAGGCATGCGTAGCGTCGTCAGGCACAACATCGAAAACATCGGTGTTGACAACGTCAAGCTCAGCATGTCTGGAGAGGATATTTGCGAGGCCCGGTCCGCGCAAGACTGCTTCTTCACCGACGAAGAGACGGCGGCGGCTGTTGACGAGGCACACAAGCATAAGAAGCGGGTATGTGCCCATGCGAGGGCGAGAGACTCCGTGACCATGTGCATCCGCCATGGCGTGGACGTGATATTCCACGCGTCGTATGTGGACGACGAAGGTATGATGTGTCGGCCTCGACATGTACCCGAGACTTGGACAGGGCTTTGCTGACCGTTTCGCCTCAGGTATGGATATGCTCGAGAAGACCAAGGAGAAGCAGTTCATCGTCCCAGCCATCAACTGGCTGTGGGGCACAGCATTCGATGCCGAAGCGTTTGGATACAGCCACGAAGCCGCCGAGAAGGCCGGGTACAAGAGGGAGCTGGAGGTTGCCGTCGCAGGTCTGCGTGAGATGCACCGACGCGGGATTGTCGTGCTGCCGGGAGGGTAAGATGCCGTTCGCTCCGTGTCTGCTCCAAAATCTACCTTTGCCAGATCACTAACCTGTCACCTGTCCAGCGACTACGGCTTCGCATGGACGCCGCACGGAACATACGCCCGAGACCTCGAGCACTTCGTGAAGCTCCTCGACTTCACCCCACACGAGGCCATCATCGCCGCCACGGCGGGAGTGGCCGCGCTCCTGATGAGGGGCAACGAGCTGGGCAAGATCCAGCCGGGGTACTACGCCGACTGCATCCTCGTCGACGGCGACCCGCTGGAGGACATCACCGTCCTGCAGGACCACTCCAAGCTGGACGTCATCCTCATCAACGGCAGGGTGCACAAGGCGGGGCGGAAGGAGTACATCATGGACTCTTCGGGCTCCTTGTCTGTGGGCCTGGATAGCACCAAGCATCTGGAGGTGGACTTTCCGCAGGTGAATCCGGCGATGCAGAAGGCTTATTGACGACTTGAAGTGTAAGAGAGGGGATCATATGATAGCGTATCAGTTTCTTTGTAATGAACGTGTACTTGTCGTTGTATGGCAACTGTGATCCGAAACTGCTGAGCATGTGATAGTTGTTGCTGACGAAAATTGGCACTAAGGTAGTGATAAGAAGTGAAGGACAGTGATCTAAGAGTAAGTAATATGTTAGTTCTAAAGTGGAAGACAGACAAGGGACACTCATGCATTGGTCCTTGGTGTGTATTTTCTTAGATTTCACGGGGCCTAGGTAAGCTCAGATCTGAGATACCCCTTCCCTAGTTCTAACCCTAGTTCTAACGGACAAGTGCCGCTGGTGCTTCGAGCCCCCGTTCCTCCTGGTGTGGTTTCGCTATGTCATGGATCTCATGACCCCCAGTTGTTAGATGCATCTAAAAGAATAAAATAAAAAAGCAGATTGTCATAAAGATGACCCCAATTTTCCCCTGCCACAATGAGTTCCAAACCTGTAGTTCTCAGGGCATCGTGTGTGCGGACAAGCATCGGCCCTGCGAAGTAAGGCCGTCACGCATCTCGCATCGCCGAAAGAAGTCCATGTCGAATGCAGTTAGACAGTAGCTACCGACGTCTTCTTGCGTGCTTGGTGTATGACTGCCTTGAACTTGTTAGTCCTCAAGATCCGTGTCTCCGCGTCGTCAGCGTCGTCTCCCTGAAGCTTTTCTTCGCGTTTTCTCTTCTTGTACGCTGCGTTTCTCTCGTATTTCAGCTCGGTCATCTTCTGGTTCTCACTATGTCGGACTCGCAGAATTCCGCCGGGGTCCAAGAACTCCTGATCGCCACGGTCGTCCCAGTTGTAGACTTTCTCGATATGTTCCTTGGGGATCAAGTTCTCTACAAGATACTCGTGCTCGTGGTACTCCGGTCTCTTGAGATGAAACGTGTCGAGAAGGTTCTCCACTTCCCAGAGTCGTGAGATATGATGATCCCAGTACTTCCCCGTTGTTGAGATTCCAGAACCTTGATGCCTGTGTCGCCGCGAGCCTTGAAGGCTACTGCGAACTTTACCGCTCTCTCCAACTCACTACTGGTGGAGAGGAAGGGACTTGGCTGGCGGCATATCCAGCTGAAATGATTCTGAAGATAGCGTTGAAAGAAAATACCAGTCGTAGTTACCGACTCGAGTCCTCGAGCACATATCCCACCGTCTGGCATGCCGTCATGGATGGCGCGGAACAACTTTGCTGGCCGCTCATCTCCGACGCATGTTCTAATAGTGACTGACAGGTCTATGAGCCGCTGTCCGCGCACAAACCCTGGTGTGCGTGTGGCAAACGCGTGAGGACACTGCTGGAAAGCTCGAGGATATTCCGACTTCAGCTGAAGGAGATACTCCGACGACGTCCGAACTTTGGCCCTAATTCCGCTGTTTGCGTTGCTCTCACTTCGAAGAAGCCAAGCTGGTGCATTCGGAAAGTCAAGATGTGTAGAGACCTTGCGTGACCACCTGACCGCCTTGAAAGCCTCGACGGGTATCTCGTCAGGTGTCTGAAGCTGTTGACTTGGAGCTGGGGTATGTGTGTTTTCATGTGGCGTAGACGAGTCATGAGATGATTCAGCTGAGGATGAAGGCGATGGGGACACTTGGTCCTCCATTGCAACGGACACGACGGGTTCCCGATCCGGTTGGTCCCCTGAGTTCATTTGAGCTGATGAGGTAGATGACAGAGACACTGTCCCTTCAGATGCAATGGTATACATGGTGCCTAGGTTATCATGTTCTTCAGAGTGTATGTTGTCATAGGGAGTTGAGGACAATGAGAGAGGCGCCCAGTCTTTTCCGCAAGGCTCGTGTGGCCTTAGATAGCTTGTTCTTCAAGCTGTGTGTGATCTTCGTCAGCTAATAACAGGATGTTAGTGACTGCTGACACAAATGGGGAAAACACTTGCTCTATCTCATGAGCGAGAGTCGACCGGAGCTACTTCGTGACGAGCTGGAAGGTTATTACCGAGATGGGACCTCTGCCTCCAACCCGTTATCGCTATTGCTCTGCGTACCACGAGTCAGCGAGATGTCGGCTGGGATTGCAGTGGAAAGAACTGTACCTCTCGTAGGTGGATTGGCCGACGTGCTCGTCCCAAGTTAAAGAGCACCCTTCACAGCGCCATCTCTAGTGTCGGATACCTGGGGAAAGACCTCAAGTTGAAACCAATGATAGTATCGGCAGAGTACGACTGTGGTTGTCGTTCCAAGTCCCGGTGAGCCCAATAGTCTTGGAACCACCTCTTGAGTGTAAGAATGTTAAGAAGTTGAAGTGAAGAAGATGGAAGTGAAGAAGAAAAGATTTCTAGTCTTGATGAGGTCAAGGGTTCCGTTGGCAAATGGAAATCTGAACCTGATATCGATATTGATAGGAAGGTACGATGGAATCTTGAGTGCAACACTTGAGATACAAGGGAAAGAAAAAGAAAAAGAGAAATAGAACCCTATCGACCTTACACCCTCGGAAGGAAGGCGAGAGGCCGGTAGTCTCCAACAGAAAGAACGAGTTGCCAACCCGTGGAAAGAGACGATTCGAGTTCGGCGGAGCAAGCACAAGAGTCTCTCGTTTCCGCTCAGGAAGGGCCAAGATTCAGATAATGAGTAAGTAGGTATCAGAGTACCATCTCATTAGAAGAGCAATCCGTGGGATATGGGACAATACCCTCGGTCTATGCTCGAGCCAGACGGGCACTGTCTTTGCTTGAGATGTTGCCAGAAGGCATCGGTAACCACCGAGTCCATGTCGACATCATGTCCTCTATCACTTGCTGCTATAAGGAGTTGAACAGGAAGATGTAGTGCTCCTGGAAAACCGCTGGTCGACGAGCCATACGTTACACGTATCGAGTCTTCATCTTTGCACGAGCCTCTGCCAGACGAGAGCTGCGTTGTCGTGCTCTCGACATATCGGCAAGATCTATGTGTATCAGAGATCGTTAACTTGCACAAAATCTTGGGGTTATCGCCGTGGTTACTTGTCTCATCTCGTCCACTTTATCGCGTGATCATTGAGCATCGAACATGGAAGAAAGACAATCGGACCTCGGTGCATTGACAGACAAGGTAAGAAGAAGCCGCGCTCAATATTCGGACCCGATATGTGGAATGCAAAATGCAGATGCATTTGGGCAGCTTTTGAAGTGAATACTGAAAATGCCTTGGCGGTGATGATGTTGTCGTGTCGTTGTCGTTTAGCCGCCGAAGAAAACGTGATGTGCCAACAATGGTTAGCACCGATTAGAACCGATTTGGTTCTGCGGGATTTTGGCCGAGTCAACGCCACCTCCTCCTCTCCACCTCTGCTCAATTACCACCATGTTGTGACACCTGATCTGCCTGACAACTTACTGTTAATGCATTATAGACCCGTTTTAGACGCGATTACGACGTACCGCTGATCAATACTAGGATTTATCCCGAAGATGGGCGACCACAATGCCACCATTGAGCCAGATGTGGAGCTAAAGGGACATGAAGAAACGCCAGAGTCAAACGCAAGCGCGGTCCAGGATGGCCCCATTGATAAGCTAGAAGCATCAGATACGCATAGTGCCCATGATGGCGCCGAACCATCGGAAGAAAAGCGCCCGATTCTGCAGCCAGATGACGCCGCCCCGGGCCAAGCTGCTAGTGCTGCCGCCGGCGATCACGGCGCCGATGATGCCTCGGTCGGGGCGCCAAGCGTGTTCTCCACCGGCCTCAATGTATGCCTTGCGCCCCGGCGGACCCAATGGGCCATCAAATCTCGAATCTGACGCATGCTCTCCTTAGATTGATGACAGCAGTGATGGGGACTCTTCCATCGGTGATATCGACAGGCCGTGAGACACACCCTCTCGACCCCACATGGCCGTGCAATATGCCTAACCCGTCTACCCAGATCATCCAGTGTCTCAGCGACTTCTAGCGTGTTCGACTTTGTTGAGGAGCACGGCCGGACGTTCCACAGATACAAGGCGGGCAGTAAGTTCACTCATCAACCGCGAGGCCAGGGTGATACTCACGCTCATGCGCAGAATACCTCTTACCCAACGATATTGTACGTAGTGGACAATGATTATTATGTCTCTCGTCTATAAAGGGTTCGCTGACACCCACAGCCCGAGAGAGAGCGTCTAGGTACCTTCCCATGTCCCTGGCATCGCCGCAAACAGGGTCAACTGACATGCAGAAGATCTCCAGCATGCCATTGCCATGCGGTTATTTGGGAAGCTCACCTTAACTCCCGTCGACAATCCGCCGAGGGTCCTTGATGTAGGGACTGGTGAGCAGTGACACTTGCTCGTGCAGTCTATGGTGTGCTTGGCTGATGTCTCCATGCATTAGGTACCGGTATATGGGCGATCGAGTTCGGTAGGCCATTAAAAGTCCTCTCACGCCGGTCTACATTTACTAACCAGCCTTTAGCGAATGAACATCCTGCTTCAGACGTTCTAGGGACAGATCTCAGTCCTATACAACCGGAGTAGTGCGTCCTCCCTGAGCAGAATGCCCAACCTGAGTCCGTTTCGATAGATTGCTTACTCAGCTGTGCAGTGTACCGCCAAACTGCCACTTCGAAGTCGACGATGCAGAGGATGTATGGGTGTTCAACCATAAGTTCGACTTCATCCATTCTCGCTACATGGTCGCCGCCTTCAGCGACTGGCCCAAGGTCTTCCAGTCCTGCTACGACAACCTCAACCCGGGCGGCTGGGTCGAGTTCCAGGAGTACTACGTAGAGTTCCAGTGCATCGACGACACCCTCGCCGGCACCGCTCTCGAACGATGGAACAAGCTCATCCTGGAAGCTGTCGCCAAGACCGGGCGCAACGGCCGCGCCGCAGCCCGGTTCCGCAGCCAGTTGACCGCCGCCGGTTTCGTCGACGTGGTGGAGCGCAAGTTCGCGCTCCCTGGCAATTCTTGGGCCAAGGGCGAGAACGAGAAGATGCTGGGGCTGATGCAGATGACCAACATGCTGGACGGGCTGCACGGCATGTCCATGCAGCTGTTTACGAGGATCTTGGGGTGGAGCACGGAGGCGGTCGAACTCTTTCTGGTCGACGTGAGAAAGGACTACAGGAACAGGGATATCCACTTCTACTACATTGTGTAAGTCTCACATCTTAGATGGTACACCCTGAAGGCTGACACATGCAACGCAGTTATGATGTTTATGGCCGGAAGCCGGTGGAGTAGGCACAGCTTTCGACTTGCAGCCAAAGGAGCATCTTGCGGTATCTGAGAATTGTATATGTCGGTATGTTGGGGCATAAAGTCTCGAAATACATGCTGCACGGAAGATAAGAATATTTATCCAGTCCATCATAGCTGCCTTACCTACCTTATCTGTAGTTACCTGTAGGAGTATATGCAGTCGTTTTGCACATGTCAAGACAGCGGTGAATCTGTGACATTGTGGAGCTCGCCAATGGCCCCCACCAGCGCTGCGTAAACTAAGATCCGTCCGGGTCTTGACCAAAATTACTGCCGGTTCTTGTATCGAAGCCAAGCTTAGTACAGCATCAGTGGTTTAGTGGTAAAATCCATCGTTGCCATCGATGGGCCCCGTGTTCGATTCACGGCTGATGCACATTTTTTGCTACTTTTTCCATTTTGTTTCTTTAATCTTTCTATTTTGTTTTTGCTTTGCTCTTCTTATCTATCATTTGTTCTTTCGCTCAACCAATTCAACATTTCGGACCATACAGCGCCGAAAGCCCTGATAAGAGCCCCGCGTCTCGGAGCGGTGACGACGAGCCAAGAGGACGACAAGACGTTAGCTCCCCGCAAGAACCGTTCAGTTGGGCCGCATGCATCACGGCATCCGATAAGAGCTACGTGATAGGAAACACTTACAGTTATGGGATTCTATCCCAGTCAATACGTACATAATACTTTTGACATTCCCCGCGGGTCCCCCAGCTCTATCAGCCCGTGGCTGCTCTAATGAAATTTTGTATCCCGCGCTAATGACAGCTCTCAGCTTCATTTCGGTACTTACGGAAGCTCCTTATCTTGCCGAACCGGACTGTCGGTGACCTGCCACTGAATGAAACGCTACAAAGATCAAGGCAACAGCTCGACTAACGACTTGGCACATAATCCTGCAAACATGTCGACGAGACGGCTTCAGTTAGTGGCGATAAGGGTCGGGACATAGAGAGGAGCTTCACACTGCATATAAGTCACTCGCCTGTCATGGCTCTGGTGGAAAGACGTGGCTATACGCACTTGAGCAACTTCCTGTATCAGCGACAAGAACGGTTCAAGCAAGCATAGGGTCCAGATGGCACTTCGATCTCTGTCTGCCGCCGTGAAGGCCATAGCTCTTGGTGTTACCCTATGGCCCATAGCTCAAGGAGGATGTACTTCAGATCCGTCAGAGCTTGTCTGGATCTCGACCAACTCTTCCCTGCCCAAAGTTGTGTATGTGTCGCTGGATTATCCAGTTGGTGTATGGTGCTAACAATGAGCAGCATCTACAGCGCTGGCGGCACCATCCTGTCGGCCTCCAACTACAGCCGTCTTGACAATGTCAACTACGGATCCGGTGTTGGCCCCACGCCCGAGCAGCTGATCGGTAACGTCTCAGAGGTGCTGAATGTTGCCCAGCTTGCTGTCGTTCGTTTCCCGGCGTCTGGAGGCAGCTCTGGCCTGAACTCGTCGCTGTACCTGAACATCAGCCAGTATGCCAACCGGCAACTGTGCAGCGAGGACTCTGATATCGTTGGAGCCATCATGTTCCATGGCACGAACACTTTAGAAGAAACCGTACGTCGAAGTCCTACTTTTGTCTGATATTTGATGGCCAGTATACTAAACCAGATTAGGCCTTTGGTGTAGATGTGTCCTTCAACTGCTCGAAGCCATTCATTGCCACAGGCGCCATGCGGCCAGATACCTATGTCTCCCCAGACGGCAGGTCCAACTTCTTCCAGGCTGTTGCTGCGGCTGTAGCACCGTCATCCCGCGATCGTGGAGGTCTGATTGCTTTCAACGACAGGTAAGCCCCCAATTCTTGCTCTTGAAACAGCTTGCGCGATACTTTTCGCCGGAAACAAGCTGACATGTTCAGGCTCACATCCATTTACTACTCAACCAAGCTCAACGCCAACACGCCTGACACCTTCAAGGCCCTTGAGCAGGGAAATCTTGGAGCATTCCTCGGCGGTCAGCCGTACTACTTCTTTGGACCTTCTTACCCGACAGGTCGTCCATATTTCGACGTCAGCAATACTACACAGCTTCCTTCAGTTATCATCTTATACGGCCACCGTAAGTTGCTTGCCCTTCCGCCTGCTCTCGGTGTGCAATACCAGTTCACTAATTCAGACTAGAGGGTTTCGATGCCTCACTGATGTACTCAGCCGTAGCTAATGGGGCCAAGTACGTAACCCACAATCTCAAACGCATGCAAATGAATCCTAATCATCCTCTAGGGGTCTGGTAGTCCTAGGACCCGGCGCAGCTCAACTCAGTCCCAGTGCCAGAGCAGCTGCTACTGAGCTCTACAAGCAGGGCATTCCCACAATCGCAGTAGCCCGTCCAGTCACGGGCACCGGTGTACCTGGCCCTAATCCCGGCCCAGTGTAAGATGCTTCCCCCTATTCCATGTCACTTCGGTCTGCAGACAGACAACTGACGATTGGCCGCAACCAGCTTCTTCTCCAGCTACGTTGGAGCAGAGCAGAGCCGGATCATGCTTCAGCTGGCTATCAATGCCGGATACAGCCTCGACGAGATCCGAGATCTGTTCGAGAGCCCCTTGCGCGATGCTGTTTATGCACCCAGTGCTAACCAGGAGTGGTATTATGGCACGTGAGCGGCTTTTCATGAGAGAAGATACCAGTAATGTGAATGCAAACACGAATGATACATTATGAGTCAGAACCCGATGTCATAGTTCATACTATTTGCAATAGGCCCCACGGAGTGACGGGGACTATATGCCCCAAGCCGTGTGGTCGAAACCAAACGAAGCTAGGCAGACTCGAGCATGTCCTCTGGTATTCCCAACCACTCTCGAAGTTTTCTCAATCCAATCTTATCGTTATTCCTGGTCGAGACCGTGTCGAACCCGTCGTTCCATCTCGGGGTCCCCGCCTCAGTCAATACCTCACCGAAGGCTTTGCAGGACCCAAGGTCCACAATGACAGGACAATCCTCGTCGTCTAGCATGATGTTGGAAGGATTGATGTCGTTGTGTGCGATTCCCAGTGAATGTAGGTGCTGCACACCGCGTTCGATGCTTCTGTAGCACGAGGCTTTGTCGAGGGGTTTGCTGTCCTCGCTCTGACGGCGCTGAGCGAGAGTGATGGGGTAGTTCTTGAGAGCTAAGCCGATGATTCTGTTATGGCTGACAACGTAGCCTTCTAAGCTCACGACATTCGGGTGCGGATGGCGGCGCACAAGATTGAGCGTACGAGCTTCTTCGAGAAACCGTGTTGCAATCATTTGCATGCCGGCAGACCAGCTGTACGACAAAAACTTTGGACGCTTGATGTACTGGTTGGGTCCGGTAGCCGCCAATGCAAGTGATGACAGTTCCGGTGGCAGCAGAGGGTATATCTCATCAGCTGGGATCTTCTTGAGGCTATTTATCGCCTGCTCCAGGGAGATCTGTAGTTTTGGAATCTCCAGTGAGCCATAGTAGACCGTGCCATCGTCCTTGTCGAGGACGATGTATGTGGTATGTGAGAATACCAGCTGCCCATTCTCGTCGTGCTTGAACGACTCCGAGATGCTGGCGAAGCTCTTCCAGCTAGTCACAAGCGAATGAGGTACCTCTTGAACAACAGCAGTCGATTCGCCTGGGACGTCGACCGCCACGCGAGGCAGTGCTTCTGGTTCCGACAGTGAGGCGCCCGCAGAACTGGCTGCAGGCGCATCGAGCATCTTTGGAGATTCCTGACCCAGGTTGAATCACTCTTTCGACAGGCTTGGCTTTGCAGATGCCAACCTTGAGGCGGATGACTTTCTGGGCGAATGCTACTTAATGGTCGGCCCCGCCAAGCAGTGAACACTAGCTGTCAGAGTTATCCTTCTCTTTCGTTGTTTATTTGGGTCTGGCAGCGTCGTCGCTTCAAATTCACACAAAGAATACGGCGCTGGTATCACAGAACGTCGATGACAAGAGTCGGTGAACAACACTAAACGAGGTGCTGAAAATGATTGCGGTGGTGGATAAGAGAGCCTGCTGATGAGGGGCACCGAGCACTGGCTTGGATTGGTTACCTTTGTTACACGACCGTTCTTGTCCCATCAGTTAGACCAGTCAGACTGGTTGCTAGCATTGTTTGGCTTACATTGTTAACTCATAGAGCCATCCGAGTCTCTGAAACGCAACCCAACACTATATTGCCCCTGCCACAACATTGAAGGCACAGTAAGCGGCAAGCCAACGTCGCAGCTCGCAAAGATGTAGGTTATTCGCAACCCGTGATCCTCTAATTATTATGACATTTCCATCTGTATTTCGGTCAGTACTGAATATCTTGAAGGTGCGAATTCATTACAACAACGGTGGAGGTGTACAATACCAAGACTGGGCAGACCGACAAGTCGACCACGACGATCAAGCAAGATTGTGGCTCGTCCAGCTGCTCGTCATCGGCGTCTTACAACCCGGACGCGATGGCAACAAGTCCTTGAGCTGAGATGGGCCATCTTTAAGGTTTCACCTTGGAATTCGTCAGGGGCCTATATCCTAAACGGCAGCTAAAAGAAATAAAAATGCAATCACGATATTTTCTCCTAGCAGTCCGGCTGTACAAGTAGGTCCTCGGTAACTGGGTAAATGACGGGTTTGTCCCAACGGGTTGTGGTTGTGTCATTGTTCGCCCGCGTGTTGAGCCATCTGTACTTACACGATGAGGGGGGAGTGACTATCTCTTTCTCTGCGACAGTGCTACGTAGAGGCTCTTGAATTCGTCTTCTGACTGCTAATGGTACGGGTTATCGACGAGGCATGAACGAGTTTCAAGAGCAGGAGACCTTGAACAGGTACAAGTATCCCTACGGGGGCCGCACAAGTTGCAGCTTATAACCGCGGGGTTCATCGTCAACAGCAAGGTGGTCATCATATCAACAACACGACCGTACAGTCGCCCAGTTGGTGATCGAGATGCTGATGATGTCGTCGTAGGGTTGTCCATGATGAGTTTATCTAGATGGTTATGACTCGAGTCGATCAGCTCGATCGTGTCATCTTCCTCATCTAGTTCGACTTTGCCGATCGTGCTCTTGGCGTCGCTCATTTTGAAGGTGTCGTTCACCGCGCCCACGTCTCTGCTCGTAGCCACGGCCGCGATCCTACTCACCAGGTTGAAGCTGCAGTCGATTCTGGATCGGGCTAGCGCACCTTGGCGCCGAAGAGGTCCTCCCTTTGGTCGGAACCTAAAAGGGTCTTGGAGAGGTTCATTGCGTGGCTCGGGCTGAAGTTGCAGTCGATTCTGGACAGACCCAAAGCGCACAACTCCTTGATCATGCAGGGCAAACGAGTGATTGAACCCAACATCACCAGTCAACCAGCAAGCTCTCCAGTGGGAAAGAGACAGACGTACGGCACCTCGCCTGCCGTGATATCCTGCCCCGATGCTGGAACTCCTTGCGCCCTGGCCTTTGATGACGATATGGGAGAAGGTTGCCGAGATAGGCGCGATCGACAGGACGTAGTCGAGAACAAGGCGGTCGAGAAGGCGGTCGAGAAGGTGGCCGAGAAGATGGTGGTCGAGGAGGAGGTTGCGGAGGGGCTGCTGGTCGAGAAAAACATGGCCGAGCATGACATCAAGGAGGACACTGCCGGGGAGCAGCCAGCGTCTACAACGCACCCAGCCAAGGTATGCAGTCGACTTTAACGGCGACAGCACGCGAAGCTGGTGGCTCTGGGTGCTCGGCACCTAATCTAACCTTCCTTCACCTCACCCATCCTCTTCAGATAAGCCCCGAGCTTGTCTTTACTACCTACCTGTTTCCCTATCGCGTCATGCGAAGTCCAAAGGGCGGATTCCGTCTGCTACATGGCCACCGCACAGCTGCCCCGCGTGAGAAGGGTTGTTAAAAGACAATCGAACATTCCGGTGGAAGAAGCCCGCCCGCGTCCAGGATGCCCGGACGAGCCTCCAGTCCGCGTAATGCTGAGGACGCTGGATCCGGGTCAGACAGTTGGCTCGAAGGACACTGTCCAGGCGGAAGAGTGTTTGGAGCCGCATGTATGTGCCAGGAGGAGACTTCCTCAGCTTGATCTTGTACAGAAAGGCACCAAGATGGGCTGGTCGCTGGGGGATCCAGAAATGAAGCGGCTCTCTTGCCCACTAGCGGAAGAGGATCATGACCGCCACCACAGCCAGCAACAGAGTGGCGTCACCAAAAGTTCGCTACTCGACAGCGGCTCCTTGGCTCGGGTAACACAAATCAGCAGCAGTGTGCCCGCATCTTGGGGACATCTCAGTCTCCTATTTCCGCAGCCCATCGTCATAGTCGTTTCGTTGCTGATTGGGATCTCGCGTCTCTCGTTCCCCCGGCTTGGTCGTTGATCGTCCAGAGATATTTTAACCAGCCTCCCCGTGGGTTCAATAACAAAAATTGGATCCTCCTTTCGCTCGGCTTTGACTAGACTTCTGCCTCACAAGTCATCAACGAGCTGCTCCGATATTGTAAGCTTCCTTCTTACTTTGCCATATCTCCTTGCGGACTGCGGCATTGACAACGCACCGACATTGGGGACATACAGAGATCAGTCGTACCGAAATCCCCCGCCAGAAGCAGGTGGTTTCCATAGGGGGTTCAACACCAGCTCGACGACATTAGTGACGCGGTCGGTGGAGTCCCGCTGCAGGACAGGTACTCATCCACGATAACCCGGAGGATACCACTCATCTCCGTCACCACGCATATAGTTCGACAAACTGAGCGATATCCCAACAGCCCGAGGCGCCCCTATCAGCAGGCCACACATAGAGAAAAGCCATGCACCCAACCAAAAGGACATGACCATTGTGGTCGAAATGAGGATACTTACCCCCCCTCCTTCCCGAGTATATGCAAGCGCCTTTAGAGCAAGACGGAGCTCGACGGGCATAATGAGCTGCCACCCATCAGCAATGATATCTCTGATGTAGGTGGATACCAGAGGAACGTTATGCTACACGACCGCCTCTCGGACGAAGTAATGCGCGACCCCGACGTGTTTTAAATTGGCGTGATTGCCGGGGTTCCTCGTAAGGACGATGGCGCATCCTGGTTGCCAGCGAACACGACCACTGCCAGTAGTTCGATACATGTAGTGATGAAGGCGTCGGCGAGGATCTTGTGTTCCGCTCGCAGTTGACCAACCCGTTCGCGCGGGTATGGTCAGATGTACCAAGGATTGTCCCGTCTTGTTGCGGCGATGCGGGCGACTCAGCGGCCGCATGCGGGTGTCTGGTCAAGCCAGGCAATCCGCTCACGAAATTGCAAGGCGCAGTCGTCGAGTAGTCAGAAAGGAGCTGGTCAAGCTGGTTGAAGTTGATGGTGTCGAGGAGGCCACGCCGTGAAGTATGCGAAATGCTGGGCTTCTTCTTCACTTCCATGGAAGTGAGGAAGAGAAGCAGAAGTCCGCTGGATTTGAGGTTGTGAAGCTTGGACCACTTCCGGTAGCTACCCCGCCCACCCCGCGTTACTGTGTACTTAGGTAACCGGCAATTGCGATACTTGTTCACGTGACCGGGGCATCCCGCCCAACACTTCGTCCGGACTCCCAGACGCTCCGGAGTGCGCCGAACCTTAACCTGCGTGAAGAGTCACGCCGACTGAAGCATTCGCTTCCTGCGACCCTCCGGACATGCGAACGGCGCAGATCATATGGAAGGAGTCGGTAGACCTGCGGCTCCTGCCAAAAATGTTGAAAACCTTGATGGCTGCGTTGCACCTTGCCACTTTCGAAATCGCGCGAAAGATAAGGTACAGAGAGCAGTTGTTCTCTTTCTCTTGTAGCACGAACATAACGAACAACCCGCTCCCTGTTCTGAAGCTCGAGGAGAGGTGCTGTAAACTTGAATGGCCACCATCCAGAGGGTCGCTCTGGAATCAAATACCCAGGTTTTCAACACCACTTTCAAAATCACTCTCAGCCTTTCTCTCTACCTCCTCCTCCTCCTCTTCGCCGGTGGTGCGGTCTTCGGACGGCCACATCTCCCCCCTCCCCCCTCCTCTTCCTCTTCGCCGGTGGTGCGGTCTTCGGACGGCCACATCTTTCCCCCCTCCTCCTCTTCCTCCCGGTGGTGCGGTCTTCGGACGGCCACATTTTCCCCCCTCCTCCTCTTCCTCCCGGTGGTGGGTTTTCTTTATAACCTAGGTTTTTCTCTCTCGAAAATCACCGCGTACCTAACCTCAAACCTTTTCACAACAAGCGGGAGCCTGCTTCCCTAGGGTTCCCTGGACCAAGCCACGATTCCTCCTACCTCCTCGACTGCTTCTCAACATCGAACTCACCACAGAACACTCATCGAAAGCTCTCAGTCGACATCTTTCCATCGCCTCTAGGACGTAATCTGCCAATATGACCGGTGAGTAAGAAACAGCCCGACGTGCCGTCCTTCGGCACCAGAGACGGAACAACAAACTAACCAGTCGTACCCTATCACAGACGCGCTTTATACAAGATCTCCCCATTTCCCTCATCACCAGCTCCCAAGACTTCGGCGCGCTACCCCTCCTATCTCAGGGCACCGCAGAGCTGTGAGCTTGAAAGACCTTCTTGATAACAAGGAGGACGCATATATCGGAGGCGGATCCGATGCCCTAGATTTGCTCGACATCTCTTTTATGGCGTCGGACGGATCTCTCAGGTGGAAGAACGCCACGGGTGCCGACCAGGAAAGGGCGGCCGCCCACCTGAGGTTAAGGTTCAATGTTGTCGACCTGTTCCACGCGGAGCCCTTTGTCATCCTAGGATGCTATCCCGTCATTCCTTCTGGCGGAAGGCTCCCCTACAGCGTCGGTGGCCTGATCGCCGTATGGCGTAGTGACGATGACATGGACTTCTGGCCTATGTTGGGCGAAGAAGGGCATGGAGAATGCGAGAAGGAAGTTGACGAAGGCCTCCTTGAAGGCTTCGAAACCTATAAGATGCCTACCGATGGGGCTGTCCTGAACATGGCGACGAAGATCTTCCCCGATTGCGACGCTATGACATACTTCTATGACGCCCTCATCATTGAGTTCCCCCTCACGAACGAGCAGGACTTCATGAGCAACGTCCAAGAGCTGCCACGATCAATCATGAAACTACCTTTGCTACTACGGTATCATAACGGACCATTGGCCATATCCGAGACCCGTCGCCGAGTACGACAGCCCAAGCCGCAGGTCGTTGCAGACAAGGACGGCAGGCGGCCGGAGGATACGACGGACTACATCAGGCATGATGGGAAGTTTTATCCAGGCTCTATGATATGCTCTACGACCAAAGACGGAGATTGGTACTCTACCATAACAGCGAGCATTGCTGTCGTCAAGAAGGACGAGAAACGTTTGGTGTGTTCGTGGCATAATTGGCTCGACCACGATACAGAATACCCCGGTCTCCTCGGAAAGGACACGGACGAAGCAAGGCGGGTTTTCTGCCTATGCCAGGGTAGAGACCCATTGAACGACGACAAAGCCGGGTCTGAAGTTGGGTTTGTCATGGACCGGATCGGTATCCCCGGGGACATCGCCCTCGCAAGGCTGTACGACTCTACGAAGTTCGAAAACAGCTTTATGGACATTGTACACAAAAGCGGTCAGCCAGTCACTGCCAAGTCTTTAGTCCCCAGCATCGATATCAACATTCTGGACACCTTTCAGATCGACGGGTACCCAACCGGCCTCCAGCACGTATCATCCCTCGGCCGCCGGTATGAAATCACTCGTGGCCCCAGGAGCCGACACCGACCCTTCCAGGTCCCAGAGAAAGCCGACCCTTCCCTGTTCCCACATCCGGAAGTCGCTTATATTAGTCTTCAGCAAGGCCTCTGCTCCGTAGAGCAACCCGCCCAGACCGCCCATCCCTACATCCGCAATAGTGCTTGCGGAAGTGTACTTGTGAGGGATTGTGACAGATCGCAGACCAAGAAGGAAACCCAGGACGAGGTTCTCGGGAGAGGAGAGTGCTGCGGCGTAGTACATTTTACGGATTTGAAGGCAAAGAGTTCTTTTGTCGGAGCGTTGATGATGTACTGCGACTCGTTCGATCCTTTGATCGCTGACGGCTGGACGGTTGATACGGGCGCGGAGACGGTGGGCGACCCGTCTACTATAGCTTCGGCTTTAGCTAATGAGCCCTTGTCCGCGACGCCTCATAAGAAAGCGGTACATCGTCCGTCTGATGAGAGCGACGGGCCACCCTCTAAACGGGGCCGAGGCGGGTAGAAACTGACGTGTTTTCAAGTCTTACTTACATCTCGTGGTCGGGCTTAGGCCGTGTTTCAGGGCATCTTGGTCGGGCTTAGGCTGTGTTTTCAAAGCATCTCTCGGTCGGGCTTAGGCCGTGTTTTCAGAGCATCTCGGTCGGGCTTAGGCCGTGTTTTCAAAGCATCTCATGGTCGGGCTTAGGCCGTGTTTTCAGGGCATCTCGGTCGGGCTTATGCCGTGTTTTCAAGTCTTGTCCTACATCTCATGGTCGGGCTTAGGCCGTCTCTTTGGCGTCGCGTTAGATTTGACCTAGCTTTTGTCTCTGTTAGTCAAATTATGCAGACTTAACTATTGCCCTAAACTCCTTCACCGCTTTGGAATCTTATAGACATTGGGACATCGGTATCTTATCTGGACTTGCCGTGACGCAGCTCGTCCTAGGAGTACATTGCATAAGGTAGGTTTTTCTCTCCACTCCTTGTTCCTCTGTATCTTCCCGGACAGTTCTGTCGATACTGTCTCATGATCTTCTCTGTAGAATCTTGGTTCGTCTACTAGTATGTATCTTGACAACAGAACAGCAGAGGACTTCCTACTCCTCATCCAGACAAGTAACCCATCAAAACCTTCCGATTGCTGCTAGGCATTTTCACCGGGAAGGATGTTTCAGCATGCTCAGAGATATGCCATATACATATGTCAGCGGAACAAAGTATAGGATGTAGGACATGTCTTGATTGCGTGATATTTGTAACGTGATCTCCATTGGCAGAAGATGTTGAGAACCTTCCAGCCCTACGGCAAACCATCCGGTATGCTACAGAGGTTGGACATCCCTGTGAATGGTGAAAATAGGCTGTCATGCCGTGTTTCAGCTCCACTCCATCTATAGTAACATAGGCCAAGATCAATGACCCTCACGCACATTCATGTCAAGACTAAGTCCTCAACTCAATAAGATTACTCTTCCTCACATGGCTCCCGTCCCTACCCCACCTATCTCTCTTGAAAGCACAAAGCAGTCGATCGTACAACGTTCGTAACGCATTGGAGTGTAGCTGAGCATACCGGGCCATCTCAGAGCTCAGCCCCTAGTGGCCCTCCGGCTAGACAGCATTCTCCTTTTCCCCCACCCTCTCCAGGGACTGCCTGACGACAGCTTCCCTCTCCGCCAGTACCTGGTCGGCTTCCTGGTGTCTCTCCTGCGCACGGAGACACCGCTCGAGGAACACCAGTCCGTCCAAGAGGTCCGAGTCGTCATCATCCCGTGCGACCTTGGCAATCTCGATGGCATCCCTATACAGAGCCTCGGCTTCAACCAGCCTGCCCTGCGTGGCGCGGATCTTGCCCAGCACGGAGATGTAGTTGTACGCCATCGGCAGAAAGCCTCGCAGGACCGCCTCCTTGCACGGATCATCCAGGACCCGGGTGACGATGGCGGCAGCCTCATCGAGCTTGTCCTGCTTGCGGAGGAAGCTGGCCAGGTCGACCGTCACGACCAGGTTCCTGTAGTCGAACGTCGGCAGCGCCTCCAGCCCGTCGTAGAGCTCTCGCAGGTGCACCTCCTTCTCGTCGACGGTCGAGTCGCTGAGGAACATGCTCCACATCTTGGCCTCGAGCGTCTTGATGTGGTGCTCGCCCAGGTGCGCCCCGAACCGGGACGCCGCTATCTGGGCGCAGTGCCGCGTCTGCTCCGGCCCGAGCTCCTCGAGGCCGAGCAGAAGGTTCCTCCAGATGTTGGCCATGGCGTGCCGCTGTCCGTCGGTCCTGGTGGCGGACAGGCCGTCCAGGTACTGCAGCAGCTGTATCGCCAGGAAGTCCATGCCGGCCTCGCGCAGCCGCCGGACCAGGTCTAGTATGCAGTATAGCATCGTTGGGTCTTCGCCGGCCAGTACATCGGGAAGCTCGGCAAAGCACACGCGCGTCATCTTCATGCCTTCTGGACCTGTCTGGGCCGGAGCCTGGAGCAAGCGGAAGGCGAGCTTGAAGCGCTGGTGGAACTCGCTGAGGCGTTTGTTCCCGTCCTTGAGGCCCGCTTCGGTCGACAGGAAGACGCGCTCGTCGACGGGGGAGACAGAGACCCATCGGCGGCCGGAGAAGCAGCCATCGTAGTAGTCCCGGATCGCCCTGTACGTATCCTCCGGGATCCGGAGCGTGGGTGGCGGTGAGAGATAGACTGGAGAGACGGGAGAGATCGGGGAGATGAGCGAGACAGATGAGCCCGGCGAGCCCGGAGTCGAGCCTCTCCTGTCCGGCGGTCTCCTCCTCAGTGCCACGGAATTCGACGACGGCGGGGACTGCACATAGAGATTGCCGGTCTCAACCTGCCTGCGTATCGAGCCCCGTCGCCTGAGGTACCTCTCGACCTTGTCGAGGTCGACGCGCTTGCCGTTCAGGAAGACGTCTGTGGGTTTGTGGTCGGCCACGCGCTCCGTCTTGGCCTTGAGGATCTGGGGTATATCGGCGGCTCTGGTGTACTTCCAGAGCCCCCAGCGCTTGAAGCGCGTCTTGTACATTTTATTGCTGCATATGTGTGAGAAGATTGGTTTCGCAAGGAAGGCAATAGCATAGCACCCTGCTGTCCACCGGCGTGATATGCACTCTTTGCTGCTAAAATCACGGCGGACTTCTGCTTGTAGAGCTGACTAGAGCATACTTACGTCGCCGACAGCCCGTGGTTGGCTTCCATGTGATCCTTGAGCTCAGCCAAGGTCATGGTCTCGTACAGGCGGGTGATGGTGGCCTTGTGGCGGTCCCAGTCATCCTCGGCCGCCCACTTCCTGGCGGCGGCAGCGGCCGTTTCCGGCATGGTGCGCGATTGCGAGAGACGCGTCTGGTCGGCGGTAGATTATCTGGTGACGACGTGAGAGGATGGCGGGCGGTCCCTGCAGCGGGGAGTGTAGCAAGCATTTGGGATGGAGATGGCGATGTTTGACCGACGTTGACTGACGCATGCGGGATGCATCCAAAGTGCTCGGTAAATGAACCCTTGTGTCACCAAGTGACGACGCGGGGGAAGTCACGTTTCGCCAAGGGGTCGCTGATGACTAAACACTGTCCGTGTGACTGCCTGCCTAAGGTGTGCAACGTCAAAATGCAAAGGGATGCTTCTCCAGGTGTCTGCATGTAAATCTTTGCACTGACAACCTATGTCAGTTCCTTTCCTTCCGTCTTTTCTTCACTTGAGAAGACGGAAGCTACGCTACAACGTTACGGCCCTTTACTTGGGGGCGGAAGTGCGGGCACTAAACAAGCGGCGGACCGCTAGGGGTGAACCTTAACCCTGGGCATGGTTCGTGCCAGCAGTTGGACATGGGCCACATTCACGAACGCAAACTAGGTATCCTTGCACTCCGACAGACTGGGACTTCCAAGAACCTAAGGTGATATGCCTTGTATGAATAGGTATTCCTAATTTTCACCGCTGGTGTCATCAGCCACGCTCCTCCACTCCTGATCCGACGCTGACCTAGACCCCTGGCAAGCGTGACCCGACAGTCTGGTTGAGACTCAGCAAAGGATCCTACCAGATGCAGGTATAGCTTAATAGCATCTGAATGCGTCATTTGTCCCTCCACCATCGTCCTGCCCACTGGTCCTTGTCCCGCTTTGCCAGTTCATGCTGCGACATCACTTCACCTTCCACCGTCGTTCGGAAACATACATAGTTGTCCGAGTCACCCACCCCAGCAGTCGTTCAGGGACCGCCGCCTCCAGGCCTGACTTGTGACCACTGTCCTTTCGCGACCAAATATCCTCCGATCTGTGCTGATTCTCACGAGCGCCTGGAGAAGGCCTGCCCTTTCCCTGTCAGCCGTTATCGCTTATACGCTGCAGTCTTGGAGGTCCTGTACCTAGTCGAACATCTCCGGTGCTAACCATAGGAGCAGGCACAGCCCTGTCGCTGTGCCGGATCGAAGTTAGGATAAGGTACACACAAGTAGCCCCTTGCGCAGGGCTTGCCCGTGGCACCGCATGCCTGGTCAGAGCATGGACCCGTGTAGGCCGCCTGCGAGATAGCAGCGAGGGAGAGAAGCCCCAATGACAGAGACACTGCTGAGGGCCACATGGTAAAGCTTACAAAAAAGAGGATGGACTTTTCGTGACTGATTTGCGGTTAAACCTTAAGTACTTATGCTTTCGTGTGTCAGGGCGGAAGCACTCTCGAACTCTAAGCGCGCCGGACAAACAGACGGGATGACCGTGACCGCGCCAAGGGGCCAAGCAGTATAAACAACCTAGCAGAGGCAAACAGCTTAGTGACACAGCATGCCCGAGCTGGACCTCGCTGTGGTGATTCGACGACACAAGACCTTGGCCGCCTGCTCATCCCGAAACGATCGTATCTCAGCAGTGGCTATCCTCGCACCGACTCGCAGACCGCTTCAATCAGACTGCCCAGTTCCGCGTACAAGCCAAGATTGGTGCACAAGTACCCGGCTTGGCCCGCCTTTGCCTGCGTCCTGGTCAAGAATTCGATATTGATTTGTCTGGGCACAGGGGCCAATACTTCCGCAGTACGACTTCAGGCCAAGTGCAGTGCCGACGCCGGCCCGGATGTGTCGAAGAGCGTCGACGCTAGAATTCTGTCCAAGAGAGCCGTCCGTCAACACGGCTAGAGGAGTATTATTCACTATTATTCCTTGTATTACAGCCGCATACCAACCCTCACCGCCAAACTCAAGCCCTCCTCCCCCGGCTACACTTATGATTCAACGCTTCCACATCCCTCGCATGCTGATACACCAACACCTGCGCCTCCGCGTCATCCAGATAAATCGTAAACCCATCATCATCATTCCTCCCATACGAGTACCCCGAGAAGCCAAACTGCCAGTACATATCCCCAGCGAGCCTCTCCTCGATCCCAATCCGCTGCCACCCGCCCACGACCTCCAGCCGCGTCTCATTCGCCACCGTCCCCAGGTTCTGCAGCCTCGCCGCGGGCGTCAGCCACCCGTACTCCTCGTGCACGACCGGCTTCCCCGCCGTCCTTCCGGCCGCAGCGTGGTCGCGGATCCACTGGTCGGTCCACTCGACCGTCTTGCTCCACCAGTCCGGGTAGCTGTGGAACACGCCGTAGTCCACGTTCGGCAGGGTGAGCTCGTGGTCGAAATCCCCCCCGTCCGCGCCGGCGTAGGCCCAGTCGTCCGACGCGCGGTTGAACTCGCCCTCGCCGCCCCACGTGACGAGGTGGTTCGGGTCGAGGCTCTTGACGTACGTGCTCATCTCGTCGATCCAGGCCGAGAGGACGGCGGGCGAGCAGCCGTCGGCGCTGCGGGGGAGGTTGCGCACGGCGTCGGCGCCGCAGCGCATCTCGTTGGTCAGTTCCCAGGCCATGATGGTGGGCGAGGCGGCGTAGCGGGTCACGACTGCCTTGACGTAGCGCTTGTAGGCTTCTTTGATGACGGGTTGGGTGTAGAACTTGGGAAGTTAGCATCACCAAGTCTGAAATGGAGGCGCCTGTAAATCAGGTTGATGTAGGGGAAGGAAACTCACATCGTCATGGTATTGGAAGCCGAGGTTTGTGGTGTACACGTCCATCCCGCCGTAGTCCGCCCAGTTGTTCGTCAAGGTAACGACGAGTTTCTGGCCTACCTTCGTGGCCGCATTGACGACCTTGTCGAACGGGGTGATGTCGATAGTCGACGTGCCGTTGGCCCACCATTGGAAGACAGTATTCGTACCGCCCGCCCCTTCGTTGCCGTACTGGGGCAGGCCGTTCGGGTTGTAAGTGACGTTCTTGTCGTTGAAGCCCCATGTGCGGAAGACTTTGAGTCCTGCTTCTTTGGCGGCCGTCATGCCCTTCTCGACGTCGTCTTGGTCCTGCGTCGCGAGGTGTTAGCAGGTGGTTGGGGAAAGAGGGTGATGTGTTAACGTACGCCACTGAACGGGAAGTAGTACGCATTGGTGCCGGCAAAGTAGAAGTCCTTCCCATCAAGCTGGAAGCGGTCTCCCTTTGTCGTCACGAACCCGGCCGGGACTGCACGAGACGGGGGTGCAGCGACAGCCCAGGCCGCGAGATGGCCGAGCACAACGAGAGTCAGATGATGCAGCCCCATGATCGCCTAGAAACTGCCCAAGTCAACAGAGCCTGTTCCAAAAAGAAAACAATCGTAAGATTTGAACGCGAATTCATGACATTTATATTGCCTGTGTACCTCACTTACACCCGCGACGCGACGGTGCCGAATTCGTCCACGGAGCGCCTTGTGCCGAGCCCCAAGGGTGCAACCTTGGCACCATGGAGCCGCTTCCGCCGACAGACAGCTAAGAGTTAGTCGGGCCATAAATTGCGTATACCCGGGGCCACGGTTCCTCCCCTGGCTGATGGGAGTTCCTGGGTGCGGAGATGCATGAGGGGAAGGTAGGATTGACGACGTCGTCGAGGGGCGAGAACACCGGCAACATTGGACGAGACCGATTCAATGCACGCCCATGACAGGGCAAATGATGACATATCCATTCAAGAGAGACAGAAAGTGGCCAGAGCGTCGCTCCCTAGCTTGCGTCCCAGATTGTGTCGTTTCGACCATCGACATCGCTTCAAAAATCTAAACCCAAGATAGGCCGACACATCCTCCGCTGGGACAGGCACTGACCAACGCTAAACCAGAAACGCCAAATGATGATAAATGAACAAGTGATAGGGACAATCATGTCCCGTTCTCGTACCCTGCACCGCGCTGCCAGGGACTACTAAAACACATGTTAGCACAATCCAGCTCGTTCCCAGCTCTCTAACGGCCGGACCTACCTAGTATTATTTTCCGTGCGATTAGGCTGCACCCTCGACCCATTCGCCGAATAAAGCGACGGGTCCGAGTACGAGCCCGAGTCCCGCATAGGGGACACCTGGTACTTCCGGTGGTCTTCCGACTCAGCCGGATCCTGGCCAAACGGGGCGGGCGAGCTGTGGCGGTCGCGGTAAGAGGCCGACGCCGACGACATGCTGGGCTTCTCGTACACGTGCCTGCCGCGGGCGTCGGACGAGTCGTAGTCCTCGTCGTCGAGCAGGTCCATGGGGCCCTTTGCGCCGCGGGCCGTGACGGCCAGCGCGTCCAGCTCCGGGTTGGTACCGAGGTTGGTCTGCGACTTGATGAAGGACGTGCGGTCGTCCAGCATGTACTGATACCGGTTGTCCGGGTTCTTCTGGAAGAATATTATGATGGTTGTGATGATGAGCATAAGGAGCAGGACGAGAGCGAAGACGTTATTCAGGATCCACAGGACGACTCCGATCACGCCCGTTACCAGCGGAGGCTGGTCGAACACGTTGGTGAAGATGAGCAGGAACACGGCGTTAATGAAGTTGATGGCGTAGATGGCAATGTTGAACGAGTTGGTGCTCTTGTCCATCCACGGCCGCAGCACACTGGCTGCAATGAGGGCAGCGGCCTCGATAAGTATCAGTGCGATGGCTTGCAATGTTCCCTTGTCCTGGGCAAGGGCGATGAACATGCACTTAATCAGGACGTGTCCGAGGACGGGAGCGAAAAAGTAGTATCCGGACGCCCGGTAGGGGACGTAGAGGAACCCCCATTTGTTGAGCGTCTGCGGGTCGGAGAAGAGGATGTAGGCTGGGTTGCGGTGGAGGCTGATGGAACGGCGCGCGATGCTGATGATTTTGAAAGCGGCATATCCGAGAAGAGCGAGGGTTCCGAAGAAGAAGAAGATGGCCAGGACCACCTCGGCAGCCGAGTCGCGCTGTGTCAGCTCCCAGAGACAGAGGATGGCGACGATCGGGAACCCTATCAAGCATACGCGGTAGAGGATGCCCTTGAGGACGGTCCTCCAGCCGTTGCGGAACTCGAGGAACGCATCGCGCTTCGCCATGAATCCACAGCAGAGCCTGAAGAGGAGGACAAGCAGGGCGCTGAAGATGACAAAGACGCAGAAGAAGGTCAAGCCGGTCATGAAGAGGTTCGTGGACTCGATGCCGCTCGCAAAGGCGACCCTCTGGATTCCATATACGACGTAACTTCCGGATCCGGTTTGGATATTCCCTCGCTTGGCGATAGTAGCCCCGGCTGGTGTGAGAGCTTTCGGAGCCATGGCGGCTGCCCTGGAGAAGAGATTTCCTGCCACTGGGACGACCTGGACTTGGCTCAAGTCTCGTTTCTCCACCTGCACGGAGGTAGTCGTCAGAGTATCGAAGAGGGTCGAGGGCGAGCCGCCGGTCGCCCGCTGGTACCACGTGAATATCGACTGCATGAAGTCGAGCTTGATGATGCCCATGCTCCACTGGAAGTCCTGCGTCCACGCTCGGGCAACGGGGGGAAGTCGAATGCCAGTCAAGCCGAGCATCGCCTGTGCCTGGAAGTAGCCAAACAAGGAGACGGCTCCTGCCGCGATATGCGAGGCAGCGTTTGTGTGACCGAGACCTGAGACCAGCGCAGATGAGAGAAGGGCAAGGATGGCCACGGCAGCCGTCGCCCACTTCACGCCGGCAAGATTGACTGTCTTGCCGTTGGAGATGTTGGCCTCAACACACGCAGCGCTCTGTCCAGCGTCATCTCCCTCTGTCATATTGATGTAGACTCGAGCCGTTGCGTCGAGGTCGGGGAAGGTGTAGGCAATGCCAGGGATCTGGCTCGTGGCCGACTTGTCGACCTGGATGTTGAAAGGCAGCACAAGATTTCCGGCCCTCATGGGGCACAAGCCGGCCAGGTCGCTGTCGGAGTCGCACGGATCGATGGTCCGTCGCAGGAACTCGTAGCCGTAGGCCGATATGGCGACATCGAAGACGACTTTCCCTGTTATGGAGCTGACGGCGACGATGTTGGCAGACACTGTGCCGTTGTTGGGGGTGAAGACGAAGTTGAACAGTCTTGCCGTGAAGCCCGAGTTGTCCTGGCATGTGTTCAGCGAGCTGGAGTAGAGCCGCGGCTCGTCCGCGATGACCGAAGGGATGAAGGCGGCTGCCGAGAGGACGACGGCGGCGATTGTTCGCGACATGGTCGTCGTTGAGGCCCACATTGCGCCTCAGTTGCGTGCGGTCATCGACGACGACAGAGCGAGCTGTCGGTCGAGATAATGGTATTGCGGCGTGTAGATGGTCGAGAGAGGCGACCTGCAATGCCTTAGGTAACGTGTTCGCGGATGGTTGTTGTCGGCGCAGGTTCGCTGTGATGTCAGCACCTGGAGAATTCTTTATCGTTATCCCAGATTGCAAATGTTCGGAAGCGACGGCGACAGAAACGAGTGTCCTATTGGCCTGGTTCGTTTAAACGACGGTGTTGATAACGAGAGTCATGTCCGCATAGAGAGGCCTTGGTCGTCTGCAGGTGGTCTGAAGTTGTCGCGACAAAGCAGAGAGGAAGCGGGAGTTAATGGGATGCCGTGGATCGAAGTGCTGGAATGCTGGAATGCTGCAGCATGTCGGATGACGGAACGACTCAACGACTCAGTCGGGCCAAGCCAGTGGCGCAGTCTCGTATCCAAGCCCGTATGGGCTCAGCGATCGACCCCGCAAAGTTAGCGGGATACAAAACCTTGGTACCAAAACCTGCGGAAGTAGAGGTATCTTCTTATCTCGTATGTCCGGATTCAGGCACGCTAGGGTTTACGAGGGGAATTCCCGTACGCAACAATCACCACTGCTTGGCATGGGAGACGGCATGTGTCTCGATAATAGGTCGGTAGGTAAATCACACATCTGGATCAGATCATCTTCAGCTCTGAAACATTTGTACCTTATTCCAGGTGTGCTGAACTTTCAACAGCTTCAGCCCTGCCCTGACTCTGGTTATGTCACCGGTAACAATGTGGGGGGAAAGAAGCTTATCACTGTGGGACTCCTCCGCATTTCGACTTGGCGGCAGACTCCGTCTAGAGTCCAACATCAGATCCACGATCCAGTCATCGAGACGGCCTTGTAACGACGTGCAACCGACATTTTAAACGATGTAAGAAAGAAGAATCCAACACTGATTATCAGAACGACACGGAGCCGCATCTGTATCTTGTTATAGGTAAAGAGCACACCTGAAAATCACTTCACCGGCCCTGCATTGCCCTGGATTGCATCGCACGACGACGACAGCGGCGCAATACGTACGAAGTACACCTGTAGGCTTAGCCGCACAGGAAGAGGAAGCCTGAAGTACCGCAATGTTGAATTGCAGCTGCGCTCTTCCTCATCCGGATAGGCGTCTGCAAGACTGCAACGAACAAAAGACGTATCACGTCAGCCCGGCCGCTTATCACGCAATGCCCTTCAACGACAACCATATCTTCGCGATGGCGCCGTTTATATACCGCGATGGCTCTAGAAAAGTGTCAGAAGGCCGTCAGGAATGTAGCTCCTCTTGCCAATTGCCAACATGTCGAAAGTCTACGAGGTAGACCCTGAGGCGGATACGTTGATCATCATCTCAGGAGCGCAACAAGCCCCTGCGACCAATGGCACCGTTGTTCCTTCCAAGCGGCCCAGAAAGTCAGACGTGCACGTGGTCAATGGTGTCGACAATAATCAACCCGATGATCTGCGGATCAAGGCCTCGTCCAAACACCTGAGCTTAGCATCAAGACCATTGAGGAACAAGCTCTCTACGGCGAACGGTAACTCGCCGACCGTCCAGTACGACGGCCGCGTCCACCTGAGAATAGAGGGCTACGACCCAGCAGCCGTCACCATTGTCCTCAACGCTCTTCACGGCAAAAGCTCCAGGGTTCCGAAGTCCCTAGATCTCGAGACGATAGCCAAGGTCGCTTCGTTTGTTCAGGCATTCCAGTGCCACGAAGCCGTTGAGGCCTACGCTGAGCGATGGATCTCGCGGCTGAAGACGCCACCAACCAAGTATACGTCCGAGACTGCTTCATGGATTTTTGTCTCCTATGTATTCCAGCAACCCGACCTGTTCAGAGCTGCAACGCGGACGGCAATATCGCAGGGTCCTGCGTTGCCAGTCGGACAGTCTCTTCGCATTCCTGGCACAGTCACCAGTAAGAGATACTCTCCAGAATCACATGCACTGCCGCTCACAGCTGTTACAGATGCCATCGAAGCCAGGAGGCAGCAACTGGTCGGAAAGGTAGTCTCGGTCATTCACAGCTTGGTAGCCGAATTGAAGGATGGTACGGTCTTTTGCACTCAGGGATGCGACTTGCTCCTTCTCGGCTCGCTCGTCAAGGCCTTGCACCAGTGGGACCTGTCGGAGCCCTACACCGGCGTCAGCTTTGAGGCCATCACGCGGAGTCTCCGCGAATTGCAAGATCAGGTGTGGTATGTCGGCGCACCGTTCCCAAGGAATCCGAACGGCGCAGACAAGGCGCCCTCGAGCAGCACACCAGTCAGGGAGGAACGCAAAGAACGTTTTGCGGCACACTACTGCGGCATCCGGGGTCTGGTCAACCCCAAGCTCTATTCACTGGAGGTATCGGTCGATGGACTGGACTTGGATGATATCTTGGCCGGTTAGGCTGCACTACCTCCTGTGTTCGATTCAAGCATCGTACATAAATCCGGAGCAAGGTTGACATGGTACCATGCGACTACATAGGTGTCTCGCCATGGTCGATCTCTTCAATGGTCCTCTTCGGCCCCGTAAACCAATGCCTTCCTCCAAGACCGAACGGCAGCACCCAACCCACGAGACTGACGATGGTGACAATGCCGATGCAGACGGGCGCATAATTGAGGGTTTCCTGGTCAAAGTTAGCAACTTTTCTTCTCGGGAGTCGGGCGTGAGCGACGATACCTTTGTCACCGGGTAGAGCTGCGGAAGCAGAAGCACAGAGAACAGCAGCATAATGTACAGGATCGCGATAGTCCCGAATATCGGACTGAACCGTCCAAGATTCCACTTTGCCGGCTGGAAGTTCTTTCGTCCAACAGTGTACCGTGCGGTAATCGGGATCAAGTAGCTGAAGTTGGTGGCGATGGTCGCAGTCGCCGTTATGGCGGAGAAAGCCACACTCGATCCGATGACGGCGAGAGTGATGACGATGCTCAGCGCGCACACAAGATAGGCCGCATGAACCGGAATCTTATTCTTGCTCAGCTGCCTGAAGTAGCTCGAGAACGGCAGCACGCCGTCGCGAGAGATGGCGAATGTGACTCGCTGTGCCGACATGAAGCAGCTGGCCGTTGCACAAGTCGAATCGACCCAGAGCAGTGCGAGAATTGCCACAGCCTGCGGTAGCGTAAGCTTACATCGAGGGTGCTAGGAATGCCAGGATTGGTGAAGACTTACGCCATTGGGACCGATGAGCTGGACCAAATATTCGGCCCAGTTGTTCGCGTAAGTGGCTGCTATGATGCCGTCGAAGTCTTGCATGCAGAAAAGGATGATGATTAGAGTCTTGACCGAGGGTTAGCTATGCTCTTTCGGTTTTCGAGTTGACGCCGATGCCAAAATACGTACCGGCATGGACAGGAGCCAAGACGAGAGTGTCGCCATCCACATGCCCTTGGCCACGACTTCGGAAGCCTCGTGTGTCTCCTCCGCAAGATGCGCAGATGCGTCGTACCCGAAGAACACCCACGCGCCGAAGAGGACGCCGATGATCCAGCAGTACGAATCACTCGCCTGGATCTCATCGCCGAGGTTGATGCCGTTGTAGAACCTGTCAAAGACACCGGCGCGCGTCTGAAAGTGGCCGGAAGCCTTGGCCGGAAACCAAGTCCAGTACAGCGCAAACAGGGTGAAGAAGATTATGACGGCAAAGCGGAAGTAGATCTGCAGCACCCGCTGAGAGATAATGTTGGGCGCCATGGCGAACAGCATCCCGATGGCCGTGAGCAACCAGGAGAACCAGCCCTTGTACAGGACCTCAGAGTCGGGATACTTGATCTCCAGCGCCGCAAGCAGGAAGTTTGTCGAGCCCTGCTGCACGCCGGGGACGACGCACACCCAGCCGGCCCAGTTCCACCACGCCGTCATCCAGCTGAGGAATGGCCCCCATTCGTCCCCTCCGAGCCGGTATGCCCAAAAGTAGATGCCGCCCGCTGTTGGGAAGGCAGCGGCGATCTCCGCCATGACCAACGAGACTATGAAGCTGAAACCACCAACCATCGACCAGTTAGCAAAGGCCGACTTCGGGCCGCCGCTGTACATTATGAAGCCGAAGAGGACGGGTATGCCGCTAATGAAGTTCATGGACGTAAAGGTCGCGGCCCAGTTCTCGAAGAGACCAAGATGGCGGAAGAACTCTGTATGATATCAGTCGACATTGCTATACACGAGCTGGCACGTGTAGGTCGGACCTTGTTTGTACCCCAAGTCTGCCAGGTGCTGCTCGTCTCTGGAGAGCTTCAGCACCTCGCCCGCCTCGACCCTAGGCGCTGCATCGATCGAGTCGTCCACGTTCACTTTCTCCTCCATGTTACCTCAAGGATGTCGTTCTTTGGGGTATCAACAGAAGAGATGCAGGAACCACACGTCCATGGCTTCGGATAGAGGGAGTACTCCCGTCTTATTGTAGAGAGCTTCTCCGCACGCCGGATTCGACGCCGGTCTGCTGATAAGCAGCACATGCGTGAGGATCTCTATCTTGAATAGTCAACTTGATCCTGGGGTGTTATCAGGAGCTGTGTGTAAGCCCTGTGTGGCCTCGACCCCGCAGCCTGGACCTTATCTTCAAGCATGCAGCTCGCCCCCAATCACCGGCCATCGTACAGCACGGTCACCACCCGCAGCTGGAACTCTGCGGTACACCC
Organism: Coniochaeta ligniaria NRRL 30616; assembly: GCA_001879275.1. NCBI lineage: Eukaryota > Fungi > Ascomycota > Sordariomycetes > Coniochaetales > Coniochaetaceae > Coniochaeta > Coniochaeta ligniaria. The sequence goes on along the minus strand of KV875110.1, from coordinate 285,293 downwards.
ATCATGGCTGTTCCGTCTCTGACCTCTTCAATGAGGTTAGACTCCCGGATCTAGAGGCGCGGTAGTAAGGCGGGTTCGGTCGTGCTATCTATCCTCGACTAGCTCGCTGTCGACGGGTACAGTCCAATCTGTTTGTCGGGGAGTATGAGACGGCAGGTTGACAGAGGAGAGGGGAAACCCAGGCTCGGATCCTGTAGGATATCCTTGCCACATTCGGCAAAGTTTGGCGTGCGCTCGCGATAACACGCACCACTACGGACACCATCGGGCCGACGACCGACGGACACGGTGCTCCACAAAACCCCGGCTTGGGTCGCGGCACGGCACCGGGATGGACCGAACAGCTCTGCGAGCATCCTCAGTAAGAGAGCTTCGTTCGAATATCACACGGTGCAAGGCATGATTTATTGTGCCACTCCGCCATATTGCGGCGCAGCTGCGGTGCACCGACACTGAAGCTTCAGACGGTCATTGTTTCAATCACTTGGCATCCTGGGTCGAAGTCGGAAGAGCCGCTGAAACTTGGGAGCTGGGCATCTGAAACCGCGAGCCAAGAGTTCGCGCTATTCCATCACGATGGACGACCAATCATTGAGGACTTGGGCCTCTGTTTCAGGAAGTACCGCGACTCTCAGGTCTAGAACACAAGCTTCTACAACGTCTTGTCTGCCGATCTACCCTCCTAGCCCGGGGTAAGGCAGTTACAGATGGCCAATATGCCGGAATACAAAGTCTTCTGCGAGCGCTTCACAGTAGGTCTTTCTGTGTGCTTGTCGGGTTTGGTTTCTTCTCTAGCACAGTATTGCGATAGGAAGCACGCGGAGGAAGACGAAGCTTATGACTCGATAAAGGCGACAAAGATATCAGGCGTTGGACGACGGCAACCGAGGTATCATGGGCATTCTTTCCACGAGGAACACGCGTCGGAGACGCTTTGTTCGCGCAGGACGCGAGAGAATGGACGATATTGGGGATGTGCATCTGGAGCAATCTCTTTGGGCCAGAGATGACGACCCGACACTGCCAGATATCGACGACGACGATGGCCCTGACTCCGCTGGCCCAGATACCGACACAGAAGATGATGATGAGCCAGCGACAGGCACTGTTGCTCTCCTCACAGCCGTTCCGCCCCCCACCTCGATCCCAATACTGAGCTCCTCGACGCGGTCAATACCAACCTTGACAGCCATCGCACATACGCCTACCTTCCCGTCATCAACTACGACGGCTCGGGCAGTCAAGCCCACATCAGCATCAGCATCCAGACCCGTCGGCTTTACAACAGTAACTTCACCTACCGCTCGTCAGTCATCCACAACAGCGTCGTCTCTGATCATCACGACAACGACTGGCTCCGCACTATTCATCTCAGCAAGTAACCAGCCAGTACCGAGCGGCGCCGTACGACCGCAACACGACGACCAGCCCCTGCTGAGTAGTCCATCTGGCCCAAAGCTTTCGGCGGGTGCCAAAGCTGGTATCGCTATCGGAACCATAGGTATGTCCATACGAAGCAGGCACACAGAGGAAGTCTAGCTGACCATCTTTAATCTCGACAGCCGCAGTGGTATTGCTCGCCGCTCTAGGCTTCCTCATCTGGAAGCGGCGAGCGAGGCGGAGCGTCGCCAGTAGGCCCGGGCGGCCAGATGATGCGTCGCCGTCAAATCCCAGGCCGCAAGACAATGTCAGATCCCAGTCCCAGATCATGGACGAGCTGATGGCCTCGGCCTACGCTACCCAAAACGGCGGCGACATGTCTCGTACCTATCTCGACGAGAAGATGGCAGCCAATAGCTCACCCCCAGCGGTCGCAGAGCAGCCCCAGATCCGGAGATCCATCGCAAGCTGGCTGCGACGGCACCACCCCCTCGACCTAAACCCACTAGGCGGGGGTCGCACCAGCACGGCCTCAGCGCCGCGCACGACAATCAGCGACGTGAGCGAGCTGGCACCGCCCCAGCCCGCACAGAGGAAACAGGACAAGACCAAGTACATATCCGTCTGGTCCGACTCAACGCCCGACTCGTCGTCGTCGTCGGGTAGCACGTCCATCGTATCCTTCTACGGAAGGGGGTCGCGGTACCTCAGCGACTCGATCCGGGGCACCTGGATCCTGCCGCCGCGGGCGAAGTCGCTCGCGAGCCGGGACAGAGACAGCGGTGGCGGAGGGGGGTATGTATGATAGGGGCGTGCCCGTAGGATAGGTGTGTGGTAGGTGTGCTATACTGTGGTTCTGGTAGGAAGAAGCATACACAGTAGTTCTTACTTAGAAGCACGCGAGCTAGGCTTAAGACATAGGGTGGACCGCCAGAGAGAGTCATGCCGCATCGATCTATAGACTGTGACGATCACATTACTCCCGATGTTTATGGGCTTGGTAGTGGTCGGCGGGGGAATGCTGACTGGGGGTCATAGGCGGCGACTGAGCCGTGTGGGATGGCATTTGTAAGTGTGTTATGAAGGAGTCATAGACCAGATGGAAGAAAGTGTAATACTCAACTAAACCATCGCAAACGTTGCAAGGGGCATGTCACTGATTAGGTCCATGTGTTGACTTTGTTCCTTCATGACGGCATCCAAATTAAACGCAAAACTCCCTCGCTCGCTACCTGTGTCTCCTTCATTCTCAAGAGCAACCTGGTAGTATGGCACAAACCGTCCTTGCACGGATCCCAAGCGCCACAAATCATTTACTGTCCTTGCAAAATAGCACATAGATCAAGTACGTGGGCTAAAAGATAGTCCGCCAGTTCTTTCCCCTCCGTACAGTCCACCAGGATATCAAAGGCAGTCCGATCGTTGACCACGATATTAGGATTGGCGCCTTCCCTGATAAGCAACCGGAATAAGTCCTGGTTCCGGGATAGCTGCATGTCGTAGGGCGAAATAGCACCTTGTGTCGCCAGCCGCGTAGCATGTCGTTGACAGAGCGCATGTAAGACTGGCATCGGCTCGGTGTTCTCATCCTCGTCTCTGCCGTCTTCGCCTCTCAGCATATGCATTCCGTTGAGATCGGCTCCGCGTGCCATAATGTCTCTTATGATTCTCGCGGTCATCTCCGTTACCACTGCTGGCCAGTCGAAATACATTACGCCTAAACTCCAGACATACTGCCACAAGACGAGGCTAGCATTGTGTCGAGGTATATCATTGATCAACATTGTTGCCAGGACTGCCTGGATACATTTGCCATTCGAGTCAGAATGAGGCACATGCAAGGCAGACAATGGTGTGTGTCGGGCAAGAATGTACGCCGTTTCGTTTCTGGCGGCACCATGCTCGACCAGAAGCTCGACTGCAGCGAGATAACTGGCTTCGATACCGAACTGGCCTGGCAGTCCATAGTTCGAACCTATATCGAGCGCGACTTCAAGACATGAGAGGGGTTCTCTAAGGGGAGGTATGAAAGTGTCAGCTCGGACAGTTTGTCGTCCCAGGCCGTCAGCGGATGCGCCGACGCTCAGTAGATATTTGAGTCCGCTGGCCGGGTGGTGGGTTCCCTGGACCCAAGGACGTAAGCCTTCAAGGTCTATTGATTCAAGGAAGTATCGCAATGGCGTAGAAGTATGAACTGGATAGCCGTGGGCCCAATGGGTGAGCTGGGTGCTTTGATTGATATCAGCTCCGTTGTCAAGGCAGGCCTGTACCCAAGCAGCACCACGGGACGTGCCAAAGCGGGCCAACACACGCATTGCTTCAAACAGCGGAAGGTGTCTTGGTGTTTCCCTTGGTGAGTCCGCTTCGACGCCATTGACGTCGGCACCTCGTTCTATCAGCAGCTGGAACACCGGGAAGCTATCCCGCTCAATGGCAGCCGACAGGGGATTGACGGGTAGGCCGTACTTGGAGGCCCACGGTCGATTTGGATCGGCCCCCCGGTCAAGGACTGTCCGGATAAGATCAAATGATGCCCCATTCTCAATCAGTCCGGCCAACGGAGAGTAGATCTTGCCATCCTTGTCGAGCTTCTCGATTTGTTGATCAAGCCCAGCCTCGAGAGAGGCACGGAAGAATTCCTCGCCATCAGGGTTACCGGCGATGCCAGGGCTGGCGACGAGGGAGACAAGGATTCGGACGAAGTCGAGTAGCACCCCCTCTGTGACGGTGTATCCTTCCGAGTCTAGGCCGTCAAGTCGAGCACCAAGCTCAAGGAGGGTCTTGAATGTGTCAATCGAACCATGTGCCATAGCGCGTAACAAAGTCAAGGGCTGGATCCAGTTCGATTCTTGAGGGGCTGGCGAGTTGATCTCTAACGGCGAGCTGGTGAGGTTAACAGAGGCGCCGTACGAAACAGCAAGGCGAATGATGTTTGGACGGTCAGTCCTGCAGGCAAACTGCATGGCCTTGTTCCGTGCGTCCTTGCTGTTGTAGACCGCTGGTTCGGCATTATAGCGAAGTCGTTTACTGCATTGTAGTAGCTGAGTGGCATGGGAGTAGGAGAGATAGCCGACGACCTGCCACAGCAGTTCCCTCGGAAGTGTCTCCAAGCTGGAGGTCATTGTGCGGGTGGTGAGCAGATTGAAGAAGTTGGTGGCGGAACACTGGAGACTTGAGATTGTGAGTGGGATCCCAGACGTTTATATAGTTGCGACCGACTGGTTTTTAGGGTTACAGCTGCCCTCAGTTGCATGAGATCTTGAACCTTGAAGCTTTTGCCACATAGTATGGCGCGCCGATAATCTGAGAGGAGCCGATACGTGAGAAAATCGCCGACGATGGGACGAATATCAGCGCGATCCTCAGCGCCCGAGATCGCCACATGGCTGTCGTCTCCTCCATGTAGATGCTTCTATGGCATCGCGGCCGGGACACACTGAATTCTAGCAAGATCGTAGGTAGATGGGCGGAAGTGTTTCCGAACTTTCGCCAAGCACGAGTAACCATGGTGTGATCTGACCTGGCCGCATCTGAACGCGCTTTCTATAAGTACATTTAGAAATTGCCAAGATCGTCACCCTCTGCACATGAGTTCGGTAAGTACCTTAGGTATACGGAGTGAAACCGCTGGGCTATGGGCGCCATGACGGCAACATGGGAGGCGCTTCTGCGAGACCGAGACGAAGACGAGAGACCGAGAAGATTAGCGAAGCCGGTACGTACTGTACATGCCTGAAAAGGAGTGTCCAGGCGCGGCTATCGCCACAACTCAGACTGAACAGGGCCGAGGTATCATGGCTGTGGTGAGCAACATAAGGTACATGTATCTTGATGGTTTGAAGCTGCCTGAGGGAAAGTAAACTTTCCTCACTTCCATGACTTGCTGAGTCATCAAACTGAAATTCAGCTTTGCTGACTGTTCCAGATTCCATGAAGGAAGTCCTCCACCAAAAGGCGGGGGAGGGGCTTCGAATAGTGGAGCTAATGGGTGGGGTTGAGAACAAGCTGGGGAAACACCGAAGAGCGAAGGGATACAAAGCGACACGTCCAATGATCCAAACTTCCAAAAGAACACCTACATCAACCCTAGATTACACCCGGAACCTTGATCTATCTCAGCCCAGCGCGCTTCAACAGATCGCGCATAGGCCATTTGTTTCGAGCTACCAAGCCTGATCAAAACAGCCTAGCTGCGGCAGATACGCGTAGGTACAGTACGTACTTCAAACGGGGGAACCGGCACGTGGCAACAGCAGCTGAGGGGATCCTGGGGTAAGTACTTCGTACCCAAGTACCTTCCAGGCTGTGTTGAGGAGATAAATCGGGGTAATTTACTACAAACATCCGGACAGCCGTCCATTCCCGGCCATGCGTAGCGTCCAGCCCAAGTCTCCGAAGACGTCCCCCGCATGAAGACAGCAAGAAACCGTGTCTCAGCCCACTCGCCACGCAGCAGTACGCACACACGCATCGCACGCCGACGACGCGCGCCGCAGCCATGGATGCCACTGAGCCCGCTGCAGGTACCGCGACGCCTGAAGAGTTGCGGCAGCAGGCCAAGGCCGACAATGACCACCGCAAGGTCGCCGCCTGTCTGGTCTGCCGCCGGAGCAAGGTCAAGTGCGAGCGGGGTCCCGTCGGAGATCGTTGCCGCCGATGCATCCAGCTGCACACCGAGTGTGAGCGACCAGCTTTTCATGTTGGACGGCGGAAAGGAGTGAAGAAGTGAGTTGCTCTCAGCATCCCTTTGGAGCGTCTCACTGACCATCCCTACAGCAAGCGCACTGGGCTCGACAAGGCGCTGTACCAAGTCGAAGAGGCTCTCCGCCAGGTCAGCCAGAACGCACATAGTGTCGATGCCACTAGGGCAGTATCAGAGCTCAAAGCTCTACTCCAGGCCAGCTCACAGGGACAGCAGCGGAACTCTGCTGGGGTTGCTGACAGGAAGCGCCGTCACGTCACGGCCTCTGCCGACAGCCACGACCAGGAGTCCTCATCCGAGACAGAGGATCACGTAGACTCGCCACAGAGCGAGAATAGTGCTCGCCAGGTCTCATCTCCCGTATCGTCGTCGCGGAATCCCCGAGAAGAGAGCCTCGCCGTCGACGACGCCGAGAATCCGTTACAACTACTGGCGAGGGCCTCGAATCTTCACCTTTCGCCACCATCGAGCGACATTGCTGCGTCAGGGGTCACTGGGTCAGGCTCGCTGCAGAGCCTTTTGAACCATAACAGCAAGGACATCGCCGAGATCGAGAGATTCTTCAACTCCACACAGTTCTCGCTGGATACGGATGCCGACATGGACCCGATCAATTTGGGACTCTTGTCCGAAGAAGAGGCTGAAGCCTTGTTTGCATTGTAAGTCTATGTGCACACGCACCTGCGAAGCAACACTGACAATGCGTCCAAGTTTCCACCAAAACCTGTCACACACACGCTGGGGCCTAGATCCGCTGCTATACACCCCGCCGTTCACGCGGGCTCGCTCGTTATTTCTGTTCACCTCCATAACCGCCATGTCCGCATTGTTCATGCCATCCGCAGGGGCTCTGTCACGGCGGCTCTCTAACCACTGCAAGACACTAGCCAACCGCGTGATAGCGACGCGTTGCCGATCCGTCGAGATTGTACTGGCCTTCATGATCAACGTACCGTGGATGTTTCCGGGCAAGCACAGCGCAGACGACGACACGTGTTGGTATGTGTCAATGGCAGCGACCATATCACTCGACCTGTCACTTCACAAGACCCTGGTGCCGCTGGACTCGCACAATGCCGAGCCACCGAGCCATGTGTCGAGGGCAGACTGCATAGATCCCAAAGCAGCCCTCGCACTTGATGGCTTCCACGATGTCGATCCGAGTTCTGAGCTCGGTAGGAGACTGCTACGCCGCAGAGAGCGTACATGGATTGCCTTGTTTGTGCTTGAAAGAGGGTGGGTAACCGGTGAAGTCATACCTCAAAACGTTCAGAACGAGGGCTGACAACTTCACAGCATGTGCCTTGCTCGTGGCCGGACATACTCAATACCTCACACCCCCATCATAAAATCCTGCGATCGATGGCACATATCCGACATCGCAGATAGCATGGACGGCCATCTCGTGTCCATGGCCGTCCTGAGGAGAGATCTGGTATGTCTGCCCTATCTTCATTGTGCATTTTCAGTCTCTGACGCTGTGCAAAGGACAAACTCTTCGCCTCGATTCGGTCGCTCTGCGACGAGGCCCTCGACAGCAGGAACAATGGATCGGCAATAGCACACTCGTGAGTCCATTTGTTCAGTGCCAAAGTCTACGTAACCTGTAACTAACTTTTGGCCAGAATACAACTCACCATAGAGCAGTTCTTCGAGCGATGGCACGCGAACTGGGGGCACTCAATAGGCACCGGCCCAGGTCTGAAAGCCCATGGTTGAATTCTCGGGAATTCTACTAACAGTCTACAGATTCCCGCCTACCGCCATACGTGCAGATCCTGGTCACTCACACACGGCTATCCATATACGGCAGCGTCATCAACCACCCCACAGCTGCGGTAGAAGTCCGACACTTCTTCAGAGCTGCAGGCCTCTCATCCGCCCTCCACGTGATGCGGGCCGCCATCCGCGGAGAGTCAGAGCTCAAGTCGATGCCCAACAACACGGCGATCATGGTCTCGTTCGCAGCCTGCTTTGCCCTCCGACTAAGTTCCCAGTTCGCCGGCAACCCCAACCTCGCCCAGAGCGTCCGGACGCTCATCGAGGAGACGGCCGACGTGCTGGAGCGCATCGGCACCATCACGCTGCACAGGAACGGCATCTCGACCTTGTACGGCAAGTACCTGCGCCACATCGTCCGGAAAGCGGCCATCGGGACCGAGACGATGACGCCCTCGGCGCGTGCAGGCGTCGACCCGCTGCACAGCCAGGTCAACGCCTTCCAGCAGCTCGGTCACGTCGGCCCCGTGCTGACGGACCCTCTCGTCTCGCAGCCGTACATGGAGGCGAGTCCCTGGTCGGAGCAGTTCCAGTTCTCGGCCATGTCGGACGACCAGGTCATGGAGGCTCTGAGTCGGGTGGGCAACGAGTTTGATCCCAGCTTCGGGGGGTTTGCGTGGGAGGACACGGCGACTCTGGATTGGATGGACTGGTCCAACTTGCCGGAGTACAGGATTTGATGTCCGGCATGGGGTGTATTGGCGTTGTATCTCGGCGTGTCTATTGTTTCCTTCCTGTTGTATATACCAACGCTTGCGCAGATTGTTAGATTTCGGGAGTGTTATTTTGGGTATGATTACTGCTGTGGGCTTGCCCGTGTTATGTGCGATGCCAGGTTCTCTCCTGTATGCGTACTTGTCGCCATTACTCCATTGTCATGGCAATCATGGTCACTTCTTATTGAGCCTCTCGGATGCTAATACTACCTACCTACGTCTAAATGCCCTGTCACCTTTCTTCTGACGTGTCACATATCAGCTGACAGTCCCAGACACTTTGATCGCCAGGGAACCCAGATCAGGCCCCAGGGACCATGCGGGGGACAGATTCCGACGGGATGCCGCTCGGGTTGAGATCCCAGGGGTCTCACATCCCCACAAGTTTCTGGAGCTCTCTCGGTCGTTTAACTGTCCCCGATTCAGTTTTATTTGCCCTCGGTTCCTGACGGCTCCGCGCATCGGGTCGCAAACGTCATGAGATGCAATAAATAGGTACTCGTAGCTTAACGACGACACGACGAGACGAGCATTGCGTTTCCGTGCATTTACTGGAGTTACCTAGCACAAAATTCGAGATCAATTGCCATGTCCAAGCTCTCGCCGGCCCTCAAAGGGCTGATCAATGCGCCGTTTGCGCGCCCAGGGCAGACACCAGCACCGGCCAACATCCGCAGCGTCTACGAGCGCATCGCAAGAGAGGCGTCAGAGAAGAAGTACGGGCGGAACCCGTGGCTGACAATCTCGGCGGCCGCGACCTTCACCCTCAACTCGCCCGACGCGCTACACTCGCTGTTCCAGGTATCGCAACAACAGCAATCCCACCAGCCCAGGGACGCCGCCGAGCTCATCCGCGAAGTCGGCCTCAAGTGCATCAGCTTCAACGGCATCCCCCGGACCATCAACTGCCTCGGCGCCTTCAGGTCGGGCCTCGACGCCTCGGTGCAGAGCCAGCTCTCGACAAAGCCCTCCCGATACGTAGACGCGTCCAACGTCGACGCCACGAATGCTCGCGGTCGGCAGCTGTGGCAGTCCATCTACACGCCCTTCGACACCAAGCTCTTCGACAAGCTGGCCGAGTCGCACCCAGACCTGCCGGTCTACATCCTCGGCAGCCACTACAGCACGCTGCTCTCCGATCCCGCCGAGAGAAATGGCCTGGCCAGCATCGGCCGCGGACTGACTTCAATCGTGGCCGTCTCCTGTCTGCGCGCCCAGACGGGCGTCGGACCACAGGTGCTGTCCCACGTGTTCGGCCTGCGCAAGGCGGTCGAGCAGGGCGCGCACCAGACCGAAGCAGCGGAAGACGTGGACGGGATAGAGAGGCTGGCGAGCGACGAGGGCTGCGAGTGGATCTTGAAGAGCGTCGATAGCATATCCGAGGCGATAGGCGGCAGCTTTGCACAGGCGAGGGAGTCGAAGCTGTGAGCGGTTGGGAGATGATGATATAGACTTGTATATACAGCGCGTTTGGGCCTTCTAATGCACATAGCGAACAATGCTTCCGACCAGCTCCATTGTAAATAAGTGACGAAACATAACACCCAAGGTGGCCTAGCCAGAAACAGAAATGTCAGATGCGCGCCGGACGATGCCTCTATTGGCAGAGAGTACAGATGCGACCGTTGGTATGCAAAAGTTGAACAATGAACAAAAAGTATATCACAGCTTCACTCCATCGGCTTCAGATCAGCGGCAACCTCGAACGTCGCGTCCGTCTTCTCCCTGATCTCGTCGACGGTAACTCCGGGCGCGTGCTCGGTCAGAGTAAGAGTTCCCTTCTGGCGGTCGACTTGGAAGACACACTGCGAACAAACACGAGTCAGTCACCGGCCTTCTCGCTGGGTGATGGAATGTAATTGTAACTCACAAGATCAGTGATGATGGTGCTGACCACCTTGGCTCCCGTCAGCGGAAGACTGCAGTCCTGCACGATCTTGGACGACCCGTCCTTGGCCACGTGCTCGGTAGCAACGACAATCTTGGTGTTGTCCGGGTTTGACACGAGGTCCATGGCACCGCCCATGCCCTTGAACACCTTGCCGGGGATCATGTAGTTGGCCAGGTCGCCGCACGCGCTGACCTGCAGGGCGCCCAGGATGGAGACGTCGACGTGGCCGCCCCGGATCATGCCGAAAGACTCTGAGCTGTCGAAAACCGCGGCGCCAGGGACGAGCGTGACGGTCTCCTTGCCCGCGTTGATGATATCGGGGTCGACCTCCTCTGGGAGCGGGTATGGGCCCATCCCAAGGATACCGTTCTCGGACTGGATCCATACCTTCTCGCCGGGCGGCAGGAAGGACGGTGCCAGTGTCGGGATGCCTGTCATTGTCAGCCAACACGTCCACTCACTGCACCGAGGTCGCAACGCTTACCAACTCCCAAGTTAACATAGTAACCGGGCTTGAGCTCCTTCGCCGACCGTCTAGCGATCCTATCCCTCCGCGCCTGGGCGTCGCTCGTAGGTTTGGCCGTTCCGTCGGCCGCACCCTCCGACCTCGTCTTCACAATCTCCAGCTTCTTCTGCACCGTCGCGGGCACGATACGGTCGACAAAGATGCTCGGCAAGTCGACGTCGTTGGGATCGATGGCGCCAACCTCGACAATCTCCTCGGCCTCGACGATCGTCACCTTGGCCGCCTTGGCCATGAGCGGCGCAAACGACTTGGTAGTGAAACGAAACGTGCAGTTGCCCGCCTTATCGGCCTTTGACGCGCGCAGAATCGCCACGTCGCCCGGCAGCGCCGTCTCCATCATGAACGTCCTGCCCCCAAACTCCCTCGTCTCGCGCTTGGTGCCGTGCTCGAGCACCTTGCCCCCCGGCCCCATGCGCACGGGTATATCGCCCGTCTGCACCAGCGAGTTGACGCCGGTCGGCGTAAAAAAGGCCGGGATGCCCGCGCCGGCGCACCGGATGCGCTCGGCCAGGCTGCCCTGAGGGCACAGCTCGACGGCGATGTCGCCGCTCAGGTACTTCTTCTCCAGCATCTTGTTGCTGCCCAGGAACGACAGCACCAGCCGGTCCACCTGCCCGGCGGCCACGAGCGGCGCCAGGCCACCCTTGCCCTCAACACCGGCATTGTTGGACACGCACGTGAGCGAGTGCAGGTCGTCGGCGCCGCGTTTGTGCAGCGCCGTGATGATGGTTTCTGCCGGGCGCGAAGTCAGATCAGATCAGCCTGAAAGTCTTGCACCAGAAAATACAGCGGGTGTCAGCTGAACGGCGCCCTGGAAATTACACACCTGCCACCCCGCAGAGCCCAAAGCCCGAACTCAAAATGACCGATCCGCTCTTAATATCCGCAACCGCCTCGTCCGCGCTGGCATAGAGCTTCGACTTAGACCGGTCGACCTCTGGCGCATCCGGGCTCTTGTGCGTATAACTCGTCGCATATCGCACCGCACCCCCCTGCCGCCAGGACCTCGGCGCCCCCCTCGCGCCGCCCCTCAGGGCAGCAGCAACCGGCACCCGGACGCTCCTCGCGGCAGCCAACTGCCTCGCCTCGAAGACGGCCAGAGTCAGGCCCGTCGGCCGGACGCTTCGTATCGCTGTCGCCATGGTATATCAGCAGGTCTGAGAAAGCTCCAGATGCAAAAAAAGAAGACGACGCACCGAAGTTCTGCGGCCGTGTCGATCTTATTCAATCGGCACCTGCGCAAGGTACCTTGACGGGCGCCCCGCCACTGGGAGCTCTGTCGGCTGTTCTTCTAAGGGCCGGCATGCGACTGCTCCGGCACTGGGACGCCGGGAATTGGGGTCGCTAACCTTTCGGGACTAGTTATGGTCCTACTACTGCAGCATCACATGTCGGAGTTGCAGTTTACTGTACCTACTCCAATGGCATTGCCAAATGTCGGAGATTCATCAGTATCTTCGTTCATAGGGACTCTGCTACTGCTTACGGCTGACACAAAGTGAGTAAGAAACTTCCGTTGCAGAAATGTAGCCGATCCCTGTCCCTCATCCGATGCAATGCACGACATCATCACGCGCGACTAGCTTTGGGGTTCCTTGGCGGCCGAACCAAGTGGCCTCCGCACCAGGAGCGCACCCAAGGCCCAGCAGCCGAGCCGCTACAGAGCAACCCAGCAACACCAAAAAAGATAATCCCCCAGTCGAGGCAAAAGAAAGGGTCTGGCCGGGACTTGAACCCGGGACCTCTCGCAAGCTAAGCTGTAGGGTGTACCCTAAGCGAGAATCATACCGCTAGACCACCAGACCATTTTAGACCACCAGCTGGACCAATTGGAGGGCTTGGAAGTGTTGCTCCTTGGGTGGGCTCAAGAATAGTGCGAAGGAGTGAATTGGAATGAGCGACTGACTCGTCGAGATGGAGTTGGTTCAGGGTGGGCCGAGTCGAGTTTGAGCTAATCTAACATGCACCGGCGATTCGAGTTGTTGACCTTGAGCGGCATCCCACCGAACATAGTACGCAGGACTCGTTTCATTCATCTAGGAAAGACCTCCTGCCATGCCCTGAGCTGGTATCATCGCCATATCATCAAGGCGGCACAACAAGGTACATGTAGAAAAGGGAAGAAAACACTCCGCACCAAAAAACCACCGGGTATCATAATCTGCGTCGCCATCCCCCCCTACAGCGCCTTGTCCGTGGTCCCCTTCTTCTCAAACTCCTTGTTGGCCACCTCCCTGAACCCGCCGCGCGCCACCTCCTCGTCGTGCGCCTGCTTGGCCTTGTCGCCCGTCAGGCTGTCGATGGCCGAGTTGATGTTGCCTCTGAGCGACTCGCCGATGCCCTGGCCTTCTGTTAGTTACCTGTCATGCGACCGGCGGGGGAAACGACATACGTGACCCTGCGCAAAGACACCCTTGATGCCGCGCGCGGCTCGCTCGCCCGTGTTCTCTCGTCCCGTGACGCCCGCCGTCGACGTGTCGGTGGTGTGCGTGCCGTGGGTGCCTGCGAAGCCTGTGCCGGTGCCGGCCGTGGTGGTCGATGTCCCGTAGCCGGTCGATCCGACACCCGGGGCAGCCGCGCCTGGTGCGCCGCGGTGGTCTCGGTCCGAGTCGACGCGGGGGTCGACTGCGTTGGCGACGCGGCTGCTGTGAGGGCCGTGGGTGCCCTCGGGGTCGTTGTAGCCGGTGGTGCCGGTCTGGTTGTAGTTCGATGCCATTGTGAATATTTGTGGTGAAAGCTCGTTATAGTGAGTTAGCTATGTCTAGTTCTTGAGTTTGATGCGATTGCTGTTCATGCCAAGAGGATGCTTGTTAAGAGAGAGTGGTTCAGTCGTGGTAATAAGGAAACCGTTGTTTGCCTTAACGTTATACTACGGTAATCACAGGCCACAGGTACGGCAAGCTATACGTAATAATCCATCAAAACAATCTTACAAATTCGAAATTGTCCGAATTCGCAAATTACCTATTAGAGGTATACCCTAGTTTAGATTTATTCGTCTTCGATTAGTATATAATCTACGATAGTTAAATCTATTATCGTTCTTCAATTATAGCTATACCCCTTAATTATATAAGTAGGTACGTATTAGTATATACCTTATAACTTTTTTACTACTTTTATCTTTATTTTAACTTAATTACTTTTTTTACTTTTAATTTTTTCTAACGTTAGTTTCGTTACTTACTAATATATATAACCTTATTCTTTATTTATATTTATTTATTTTATTATTACTATACTTTTTTCGATATTCTTATCGAAATTATACTTTAAATAAATAATAAATCGTTAAAATATATTTTAAATAGTTTTAAGCTAACTATTATTATATTTAGGTTTAATTATACTTATATAAAGTCCTTCTAACTAAGGTATATTACTTAATCTAATTAGGGTCGAAATGCTTTTATTAGAGGCGATCGAAGCTAATCGTAGCCGTAATATAGATAATAGCTCTAAAGGCTTATAAATAGTCTTTAACGCTTATAATCTTATAAATAAGCTATATATTTATTATCTTTTATAATTTTAAGATATTATATTATTTTACTATTTACTAAACTTTATTCTTAGAATTAGTAGTTTAGATATAGATAAATTTAACGTAGTATATAACTTAGTTTGAAGTCCGTTGATATCGATTAATACTAATTTATCGTCGACGAAGTTTTACGATCCCCTAAGCTACTTCGATAAGATACTAACTAAAGGCGATATTAGTCGTTAAAACAATAATAATATTAAATACGAATATATCTCTAATAACTCAAATATTTATTAAGACGACGATAAAGTTGAACTTAAATGTAATCTTCGTCGTTCGAAAGGTCGTTAAAATAAAAACGATAACGAATACGAATACGTTCGCCGTTACTCCGTTTATAAAGACGATAACGAATTCGAGTGCGACTGTATTTATTATCGTTCGAAGGGTCGCTAAGATAACGACGAAGTCGACTATATTTATTATCGTTTAAAGGGTCGCTAAAACGATAACGAAGTCGATCGTATTTACTATCGTTTGAAAGGTTACTAAAACGACGACGAAGTCGAATATATTCTTCGTCGTTTGAAGGGTTATTAAGATAAGAACGATAACGAATATAAACGTATTCGCCATCGCTTCGTTTATAAGGATAATAACGAATTCGAACGTAACTACGTTTTTTACTATTCGAAGGGTTATTAAAACGATAATAAAGTCGATCGCGAATATATCTACCGCTATTAGGACTATAACGTTAATATTTAGGGTTGATCTACTTTTCGACTTTAAAATTATAACGAAGATATATTAGTTAAATATATATTAGCTAAGTCTAATTAACGCCGTAAAGACTATAATAAGCGATATTTGGCGTTGAAACGTTTTATTAAGAAAGGTTTTAATTAAAGTCGTTCGAAGTTATTCTTTATTAAAGATACTAAAAAGGTCTAAATCTCGATTAATTAAGACTTCGAAATATAAAATATACTCGACTACTTTAGTATTAAGTTTTCGAAAAAAAAGATTACTATTCGAGCCGATTCTTATTAGTCTAAGATCTTTAAAGGTTTTGAACTATCTAATATCCCGATTATCGTTAATAAGGTTCGTTCTTCGTAGTCTTCTACGGACGACTCGATTGTATTAACTACGTAGCTTTTCGCTACGATTCGATCGAGTAACTTTAACTAAGCAAAGTAACTTCTCGATTAGTATTTAGTATATTTTAAGTAGCTTAATATTATTTAAGTTTAAGTTAACTCGTTTTAAACTATTCGACGACTATTCTATATTAAAAAGGTTTATAAAGGTAGTTAAATTAAATATATTATTTTTAAGACTAAATTAACGGTATTAATATATACTATAGTAGTATATATTTTTTTTAAAAATAATATATATTAGCCTTTCTATATCGTTTAAACTTAATTTAACTTCTTTAGTAGCGAATAAGGCTTATAAAACTTATACGAGATAAAGAGAAGGTCTAAGTATAATATATATCGTAAACCTAGACTTTTTGAATAGAGTTTATTCGAACTACTATTATTCGATAATAAATAAGAATTATAGCTTTCGAAGTAGATTTTTCTTATTTTTTAGTCGATCGACGTATTACTAATTATTCGATAGTAAAGAACTATTAGGCTATAATATCCGACTAAGTTTTTATTTATATTAGCGATATCGAATTATACTTTTCGACTTCGATAGCTAAAAAACGAATTCGATCGCCTAAGCTTATTTTGGACTAATAGTAAATTAAAAAGTTTCGATCTAATAGTATCGGATTAGCTTAGAGTCTTTTAGCTAACGTTGTTTATTACTAATTGCTTTCGATTAAGATTATACTGCCTCTTAAGGACTAATAACCTAAGTATATTTAGAAAAACTCGCTAGACTTTTTCAAAGTTTCGACTAATACTTATTCGTAAGACCGAATAATAACTAATATAGTTGTAGTTGTAGTAATAAAGCGCTACGATCGCTAACTAAAGACGAAGGGATTTAACTTCGAATAGGAGTTAAACGAAATAGATTAGGACTTTGATATATAGTTCAATTATATTATACGTAAGAAGCTTTCTTTTTTTTATACTATAAAGAATACTATAGAAATAGCGTTAGTGCGTTATAATAAGCTTGATTATTTAGAAAACGAGTTTACTTTTAACGGAACGTTTTCGGAAAAAGACGATTAAAAGGATTCGACGTAATTCTTTAATAGATTGATAATAGATAAAAGGATAATTAGTCTTTTTACGATAACGATTAATTATAGTTAATTAGGTATAAAAGGTATAGGATACGTTATTTTTTTTGCCGTAATAATTATAGTCGATTAGTTGCGAAGGGTTATAAGCTACGTTGTTTCTCTCTTTTCTTTAGCCTTTTAGTTATTTCGACGACTTTTTAAGTTCGTTTTAATATAAATTCTATTAATTAGGTTATTCTTTCGTTAAAATACTTTTATTTATACTTATATTGAATATTCGTAGAATAAGCAAATCTATTTACGATTATAAGAGTAAAGACTTTATACGTTATTAATTGGTAGTTAGTATTTAGTAAATATCTTCTTTACCTTCGATTAGTATCGATCGAGTCTTTTCGATAATATTATATCTTCTTCTCTTTTTTCGTTATATCTAATACTCTTATATTACTTATATCGTTCGAGGTCCTATTAATCTTTACTTTCTACTTTAGAGAAGCTTATACTATCTTTGGTAATAGTATTCGATCTCTAAAGTATACTATTATCGATAAAAACCCTTTGGTCGGCCCTATTTTATTACCTTCGAATTGGCTTTTTACGTCGATAAGTTATTTTATCGATAAGATAATAATATACTTCTAAGTCTACGAAGACGATCTAATTATAGAAGATTACGATTAGATCCTAATCCGAAAAGTAACTACTAATAACGAATAACTTTACTTAGAGCCTTTAGAGCTCGAACTCTATAATTTCTTACTTAAAGACCTTTTTTCCGAGCTTTATCTATCGGAATATAATATATCTAATAAGCTATTCGAAATTATCTTTACTATAATCGAAGACGATAATTTTTAAGTTAGTTAAAATAATAATATTTTTATTAAGAATATTAGCGTAGAAGTAGTTTAAAGTAGTTTAGCGTAGAATAAGGATTAGATAATAGTACCTATTTCTATCTTTTTGTCTTATTACGTCGTTGAATTATTTTATTCGTCTATATCGCTCTTTTAATTTATTTTCTTCGTTCAAATAATATACTTAGATAACCGATCGACTTTAAACCTTATTATAAGGTATTAACTACCTAATACTTAAATAGTTCTCTTATATCTACTCTTCTTTAATTTCTTTTAGATTTTTATAGCTTTTAAGTTAATATTATAATTATTTGGAGAATTTTTAAACTTTGGAATATTATTAAAAAAAAGATTTGAATAAATCTACGTAATAAGTTAGAACTTCGAATTTTAGAACTCTACTTTTAATATATACTCTTTGATTCGGAAATACTTTTTCAACTTATTTAAGATAAGTTTAAGGTTTCTTTCGTTACGATGAAACGAATTCGACGATCGATAGGTTTTTCCCGAAGATATACCTTTAACGTTATCGAATAGCTTCGAACGAAGCTTCGTAACTACTTCGAAGAAGAAGGCTCTTCTAATAATCTTCTATGTAATATAGGAAGAGGGAATATATATACGTATATTCGAACTCGACTTTTCAACGTTCTACGTTATTTAATATAGTAGGTTAATACTAAGTTCTATACTAAAGAGATTCGATAACGACGAAAGCGTCTTCGCCGTATATATAGAGAGTATACTATTATAAGCTTAAACTATACTTAGAGTATCGATAAGTATATAAAGCTTTAGCCGTATAGGTTTAAAATCTATTATACGATTAACGTATATTTACGATATATTATTTAAATATATATTAGCGTTTTAATTTAAACGACGTAAAACGTACTTACTTAATATATTATAATACTATACGTATACTAATATATACTACTTTGTATTCGAATAGACTATAATATTAAGATATTATTAATCTCTTTAGTATATTTCTACTTATCTTTATATATAAAAGTAGTTAGCCTTAGATAAGATCGACGTTAGCTAAATAATATTCGATAATATATATCTTTTCGGTTTTATATTAATTAAAGTTAATTTATTTATTATATTAGATAAGACAAAGATCGAATTCTAAACGACGACGGATAATAGTTAGAAGATTTGCTATAAGACGTTCGTTTGGATAACGATAAAGATTACCGTTCTATTCTACTATAGTTGTTTATTAGCATCGAACGGTAACCGTCGGTCTACGATTAAGGTCGATTAGATATTTATAAAGACAAAAATCTAACGTTCGACGATTATTAGATTTTTAGCAAGTTTATAATAAACGTTAAAGTCGAACGATAATAGAAAAAACTTTACGAAGGAGTTATAATAACGTATATCGTTCGTATCCTTATTAATTACTCTTATTTACGTTATACTAATTATTTTAAAATTACTTTACTATAATAAAAGTAAGTAGATAATACAACTAATTAAAAATAGTCGATCGAATTATATTAATCTTTATCTTTATACTATAGATTCGTTTATAATTTGCCGATTTTATCTACTTTTAGAATTAATATCGAATTTATAAATAACGTAAAGATTATATCGTATCTAAGAAGCTATATTATTTCTATAATCTACAAATACTCCGTAGCGTTTTACAATATACGATACCTCTCGAAGCTAAGAGTTAGTAAAGAATTCAAACTATTATCGATACTAATAATATCGACTTAGAAGAATATCTTCCTATAAATATAATAGAGATTTATAAAAGGATTATTAACTCTTTTAGTAGTTTACCTAATTAGATCCCTATATAATCGAAGGATACTTTATTACTTTAAAAGTATTAGTAACTTCGTATTAGATTAAGGGTATACGAAAATAAAGGGTATTAACTACTATTAAGTAAATATAAACGAGCTACGTTCGAAGGCGAATGAGTTTACGTATTCTTCGAAAGATAAGATTTAAATTTAGATAGACTTAAACCTAATTTTATAGTCGAAAAAGAGGACGAATAGTTACAATTTTATTAGATATTAGCTAGTTTAGGAAACGTTAAATTAATTGCTATTCTTTTTTAGTTGATATTAAATTAAATAGAAACGTATTAAAGTAAAGAAAAATAAAAGAAAAACGAGTTACTCTATATAAAAAGTCGTTTTTCGATTAATAATAAAATCGAACTTCTATTATTAAAATAGTTTACGTCGATTAATAATATATAACTCTAATCGTTAAATTCGGGCTAGCTAAGGCGTACGTGTTGTTGAAGAAAGGCGAGAGCTCCGCTATAATTACTCTCCTTTACTTATTTTCGTAAAACCTATATAAGTCTTCTTTCTTATCGTACGACGTATATTTATTTTAAATGGTATAGAGTTTAATCGAACGTAACTTTTCCTTTATTACTTCGAACCGTTAGTTAATAAAGTATCTTAATAATTACTTTATTATTCGTTATAGCTTTAATCGTTACTTTACTACTCGTCGTAGCTTTAATTGTTACTTTACTATTCGCCGTAGCCTTAATTATTACTTTGTTATTCGCCGTAGCTTTAATCGTTACTTTACTACTTGCCGTAGCCTTAATCGTTATTATTATAGCTTTTATCTAGCTTATTCGCTTTAGTATTTATTACCTTTAATTCGATAGTCTTACGGGTAGTAGTATAGTATCGAAACGTAAGAACTTTAACGAATAGAAATTCGTCTATATCTTTTTATTCCTTTTCGTCTTTAATTACGCTTTACTTATCTAAAGACTCTAACTTAGAACAAAGGCTTTTAGTATCGTTAAATACTATAGCTTTATTTATCTTTCAATTAATATATTAAACTTTTAGTACGAGATATAAGGTAAAGAAACGTTACCTTTTATCTTCGAATAACGTCTCTTTTTTCTTCCTTATATTTATATACGTTACCGAGCTATTATACTTGATATTATCGTTTCTTTTATTCGTTTAGATTTAATCTAATATGTACGTCGACGAAGGCTTTTTAACTCTTTAACTTAGTTTTACTCTATTAAAGAATATCTAATCTTATTATCTACTAATTCTATTTAATCGAGCTTCGCCTTTTTAGTATATACTCGACGTTTTAGTAATTCGAGTTTCGATTCTAATTAAATTCATTTATTTAAAATAAAAGATAAGTAATAGATTCCTCTCGAAAGTATACTAATAGGAAAATAGTAGGCAAATATATCTTAGAATATAAATAGTAGTTTAGATAGTTAAATAATTTCGTTAATTACGAATTCCTTACTAATAGTTACGTTCGATACTATTCGCTATATCTTCTCCTTAAACTTAAGATCGACTATCGTTAGATTAAACGTAGTAAGAATAAAGTCTAGAAATACCTCGTATAATTAGAATTATAGCGTATTATACGTAATATTAATAAGGCCGATCGTATTCGAACGATAAATCTTTAATATTATTTAGATTCGAACGTCGTTTTCCTTAACTTCGCTAATATACGACTAATATAATATAAGTTGAATAACGATACTAATTATCTAACTTAAAGCTCGAAGGGTATTTTATATACTTTTATTCTATTTATATATTACGATATTAGACGCTTCTTCGAACAAACTAGGCTAAGTAGTACGTTATTAGTTAATAGATCTAAATATTATAAGGCTTAGTATTAACGAAGATATCTACGATTTTGCCTATATTTATTTCCTTACCTTACGACTTTAGGTTTATAGTATTTATTAAAGAAGAGATTATCTATAGTCTTACGCGTTCGATATATACCGATGTCGAAGAATAAGTTATTAGATATTCGTTGCTTCCTAAGGTTAAAGGTTCGATTTAATTAGAAATCTTTCGTATTAGCTTATTTAACTTTGTTTTAATTATAGTTCGGTTAAACCAACTATAATCTTTAGTATTCGTCTTTTTGTTTTAAGACGGAGAGTTCTACTATACTTTGATTAGAATATTATTATTCGGCCTTTATATTACTCGGCGTTGAACTACGATCTTAAGGATCGATCTCCATTTACGCTTATCTTTCATCATCTTCGGTAGATAAATCGCTATCGCTCGAAATTATAATAAATATAAATATTATTATTCTATATTCATCGTCTTCCTTTAGTTAGGAATAAGCGATAACTCTATTAAAGAAGGTAATTGTAAGAGATATACTTCTACCAACTTTGAGTAATATCGAGCGATATCGTATTACCTCGTCTAACTTCGCTCGTTGCCAATCGATAAGTTGCTATACTTCGCTTATTAATTCGATAAGTAGTTACTACGATCTCTATATATAACGATATATAATTAATACAATTTTAGTTGTACGAGTAGTATAAATAGAGAGACGCTTTGACTATAGAAATAGCAAATTCTACTTAATTTCCGGCTCGAATAGGGTTTTGATGGATTGTTACGTACGGCTTGCCGTATATAAGGGTTCTTGCACTGCGACGTTATTCCGACGCAACCGAGCGCATTTGGCGAGCTACCCTATATGTTCTGCCTACCTTACCCTGCAGCCCCCTTCAAGACAGCATTAGCAAGGCAACAAGATGGTTAATCGCCGCTCATTATGCTTCCATGCATGGTGAATCAAGCAGTGAGAGGTTGAACGTTCAAAGATCTTCGTCCGTTTTGCACTAGAAATACCATGCTCATCCAACCACCTCCACCAATATCTGACTACCAGGTACCTATTTCGTGAGTCCCCAGATATCACTAACATGCCGAGTACTTCGACCAGTCAATAGCAGCAACAGGATCAACATAACACCGCGATGCCGGAATAGCCTCATACGCCCCCCTATCCAACTCAGGCAAATCAGCGCACTGCGGCAACAGCCTGACCGCCGTACAGTTCTCCGGCATATGCTCAGCTAGATACCAGTCACCTCCAACACCCTCAACAAACTTGAGCACCAGCTTCGGATGCGCATACGCCTCAAATCCCTGATCACATACGGCAAACGTGCCTGTTTGCGGAGCCTGCAACGCCGGACACTGCATATTCTTGCTTGACACAGAGAATCCCCTTGTTCCAATGCCGATGTTGACGCCCAGGTCGTACAAGGTCGCATCCCCTTCCTCAGGCTGCTCGGACATGTCGATGGCGTAAGGATTGGCACCAGTATTAGCGAGCTGGATGGTCCCGTTACCGCTGGAGAAGAAGTCGGACCCGTTCTTGATAGGTATGGGTGCGTTAAGACCGGCGCCGACGTGCACTTGACCGAGCTGCAGCCCGTGGACCGGTGAGTCTTTGAAGTCCTTCGAGAGGTCGGTTACGTTTATGACGAGCTTGAAGTCTTTGGATAGACTTGTCTTGGGGTACCCGTCTCGCGAGGAGAGTGGTGTAGCTATGACGGTGCACGCTGCCGCGAGGAGTAGAGCTTTGGCGATCATTGTGTTGGGTTGTCGGCGAACTTCGGTGTTGCCGTGATTGTGATGCAACTGAGGCAGGGAAACTTGGTGAGTCGAGACTGAATGATGTTACACCTCACAAGTCGGGGAGCCCTCACGTTTGTTCTCCTTGAGAAATCACTGGCCATCTTATGGATGACTTGTGCTTGCCACCACCAGAGTTGAAGCTATTGTTGGAATATCGGTTGGGTCCACAGCCACATATGTCTCGATTTCTGCCGATCCATCATATTCGACGTTGCTTTGCAGGATAGCTTTTGGCCAGGGTCGTTTTCCGGCATTTACGGGGTCAGCAGGTCCTGGAAGTGGCAGAATACTCGTTTCGGATCCTTCTGTGGACGCACTGTCTATGGTACACGCCTTCTTTGGGAAAACACGAGACTCTATCCTCACATACGACATATACAACTACCTAGGTATGGTAGGATTACGCATGTTAGCGTAATACAAGTCTACGAGGCATTACTTAGCTTGAATCTTATCTCGAGATTCGTACTTAACTAAGCGTCTCATCATCTCATCATCTAACCTTCTAGTACTCTACTTATTAAGTTGTTTACATCGTCTGGTCGTTTAATCGCTTCATCGCCTCGTCGCTTATCGTATTGTGTGATTTTGATACCCAACATATTGTCAGAGACTAGAATCATCTGTAAGGTACCACGCTAACATGCGTAATGCTACCACAGGTGTATCATTTACTCTTGTACGGCCGCCGACTTTACTCACCTCAATTCCTTACCGTCGACCATCCGACTACTTGACCATCGCATTTGTTGTATTGACTCTCACTGGAAGGCACAATGCAAGGAAGGCTGTAGGAGCAGGGCCACTTCTCGCCGCTCAAGCGAAACGTTCACGAGCTGCTGTCGGATCCGGCAAATACTCACCTATCTAGCCGCGGTCCTATATAGCATACTCAACGTTCCAAATTTCTCCAAGTAGGCTAAACCTTGCGGCTGCCATCGAGGAGCGGGGTCTGTTGCTTTCCCCCTGAAAGTCTTGATATGAATGGCATCAGTTTTCTATACCGTATTACGGCCCGGTCAAGGACCGGCACCAGAAAAATGGCCATCTTCTGAGAGGACAGCGTATCTCCTTGCCTCATGGTTCTGGGATTAGGAAGACATGGTATATAGTCGTGGATGGTCACCCTTCCGGGTTCTTCTGAAAGTCAGGAAAGGGTAACTATTGTTCTCTTTTATTCCTCAGCTCCTGATAGTATCTTCGAGCGCAATGTATTCTTCCATAGTTATAGCTGGCCTAGCAGCCATGGTCTCAGCCGATTGCAGCCGGGACTTCCTCACAAAGGCAACCGACCAATACATCGCGGCGCAAACAGCCGGCCAGAGCAACACCGTATCTGCATTCTCAACCAGCAACGTGACTTACACGGAGAACAACAAGCCAGTGAGCTTCAAGGCGAGCACCATGTCGCAGCCCATCAAGATCGACTTCACCCGCAGCGCCCACGACACCGTACGGTGCGCCACCTTCACCGAGATCATCGCCGCCAGCAACCCGCACCCGTACGTGATCCACACGAGGATGGTCTTCGCCAACGACAAGGCGACGCTAATCGAGTCTGTCGTCACTGACAACGGCGACTGGCTCTTCAACGCGACCGGAACCCTCGAGCTCAACGCACCCGAGCACTGGGACCCCATCCCGAAGGAGAAGCAGGACTCACGCGCAACCATCCAAGCCGCTGGAGACGCCTACTTTGACAGGTTCGGCAACGTGAGCGTCACTGTTCCCTGGGGACCGCCGTGCTACAGACTGGAAGGCGGCCTTCCCGCTCGCGGCACGCTCAACGGGACTGACTGCGAAATGGTGTGGCCGAGCACCATCCACGTGCCGTACAGGCGGTACGTGGTCGACGAGACACTGGGAGTGGTCGACATCTTTGTTGGGTTTCCTGGGCTTGATAGGACGCAGGGGGACGATCCGATGCCGGATAGTCATGCGTTCCGGGTGGAGGGCGGGAAGATCAAGTATCTGCACACTGCCTCGGCTTGTGTCACTGAGGGTTGTGGGTTGAATGGAACGACGTTTGGGCGCAGATGGCAGCGTAATCTGCGGAAGAGGCTGCTGTGACGAGAGGACGGCTCATTAAAGGTTAGTTCAAGTATCATCACTTGTTCGGAGTCACCAGCTCACAGGGTCTAAAGGGCAGCTTGTATGACTCCTCTCGAAGCACGATCGATGCTGGTTAGACCTCTGTACATTCAAATCCCAGAGGCCTGTGAATCTACACTTGTGATAGGATTGTAGCATTACGCATGTGGCTAGTGTATCGAAGGTTGGCCACTGCCTACCTAGTCATAGCCTCCCTCACGAATACTCTGCTCCATCCGAACCTTCCTTAATGATATGGGCCGAATTACCCGACTTGAAAGATTCAAGGAGTGAATTGCATCGCCATGGGACTTCATCAAACCCCCTCAACAGCATCACCGACAAGAGTCACACCGCAACCTCTATGACCATGGAAAGAGCCAGCTTAAAGATCAAGCTTCCATCCATCACACCATGTTGCCTAATACTATGAGAATTAGGTGGCACACGTTTCTTGCTTCTGGGAGCTTTCTCCTCACCCCGGATCGACACCGATCTACTAATAAGAAAATCCGAGGATACGAATAGGCGACGATACGACGACAATTTCAAGACGTAAGGAAATCGGAACATACCTAACATAATGATACAACAACCTCTGACCGCTGTGTATAAGCTTGAGGCATGAGGCAGACTTTATGTTTCCCAGCAGGACCACTGAGCTCACGAATTGTGTTAAATGCTCTCAAGTAACATAGCTTGAGCCGAATCTCATAGGATGAAACATAGGTATTTAGTAGCCGCAACTGCAAAGTTCACTCGCCGTGATGTGATCGCATAAAGGAGAGTTTGACGAAAACATCGAGGCTCTGAAGGTATCACTCTTGAAGCACCAGGTAACATTTGAATAGGGGCAGCCCTACGAAGGTATACAAGTTCCTACACAGTCGACTCAACCTCCTCTTCACTCCAACTCATCACACTAAGAACCTGAACCCCCCTCAAACAGCGCCTCAACACCACCCAAACCCTCCCACCCAACAGCAGCAGCCCCAGCACCCAACAACTCCCACAACTCCTCCACCCCAGCCCCATCCTCAGCCACCCCGCCCTCTGCCCCGAGCACCAACCCAGCCCGCCCAACAGCCCCAGCAACAAACGCCACCGCCAGCGTAACCCACCCGACCGCCTCCCCGGCCGCCACCGACCCCGGCGCCTGCCGGAACTCGACGTCCCCCCGCCCGGGCACCAACGCCCCCGTCAGATCCCACTTATACACCTTCCCCCTCACAAAATCTCGCTTCTTACCGTGGGCGCGCCCGTACGCCGACGCCGCAGGGAAGAGGTTCATCAGCTCGACCACCCGACGAGAGTCGTTTGCGGCGGCCGCCGCGTCGAGGGCGGATATGCAGTCCGCCAGGGGGGCGAGGGACAGGGCTGGGTTGGACCTGTTGCTCTGGCACCAGTAGGAGGTTGATGAGCGTCTGGTGGGTGGGAAGACGCGGTCCAGGGCTGTCTCGTGGTAGAGGATTGCTTTGGAGAGGGCGGCTAGTTCTAGAGGTGAGAAGGGCGAGGGGGCGGCTGAGATGTGGACGTGGGTGCTGCAGTTGGGTGAGGGGAGGAGGGTGAATGATGAGTGGAGGACGGTGAAAATTGTTTCGAGGTCTGCGGCCCAGTAGCTGTATACGGGGTAGACGGGTGAAACGAGCTCGAGGCCAACTTGTCAGGGAGAGTTAGTATGGGTACTGTGGTGAGATAAGGGTAAAGATGGGGATATACACAGGCTCTTGGCTGGCTGGCTTGGGATGGTGACTTCTTGGACGATGGACCACTCCCTGTAGTTGTCGTGCGACTTGTCGTTGCCCTCGTTGACGTGGTTGCTGATGCCGGCCTTCTGGAGCCGCTTGCTCAAGTCTTTGGCCAGTGACTTCCAGTTACCGTGCGTCTTCTTCCGGCTTCCGATCAGGAGCTCGATTTCGACGCCGAACTGGAACGAGGTCTGATCCTCCATTGTGAGTTGTGGTCTTCTGTGTCTGAGCAAGGGGGGTAGGGAGATCTCCTTAGATATCTGAGAGGGAAAAAGCGAGTATTGGTTTCGACGATCACCGGAGCATACAGTTTGAGAGATACTGAATGTCATTTGCCGTAGTGTTGTAGACTCTCCATTCCCTTATACGTCCTTCTTACTCTCCATATGCCAGATAGCGCCCTAGCCACGGCCAAGAGACCAAGGAAAAGGGGAGCATCATGGTCAAGACAAGCAGATACCCCTGAGTGGTTGCCGGCCTATTGCCATCTAGCAAACCTCTCCAGCGCTTAGAGACATGGAAGGGATACTCTAGCTGTCCCGAGATGGTGACAGAGCGAATCGCTCACCAGACATGCTTTGACCATTACCGCGAGGGTGTGGTGAACTCCTGAAGGCGAAGTGTACGACGCTTGCTCGTACATTGACGCTGGAAGAACATCTCTCACGATTCAAAGCGTAACGCTGAGGCCTCCAATGCCTCCATTTCGTCCCCCGGTGAAGGCCAGGGTCCTCACTAGCCTTGTCCTAGTACTACTACCCCAGACGACGCAGTAAGCTAAGAACAGCCCCTATACCCACTCTTTGGCGTCTCGCCGTGGAGGGTTCGAGAGGACCTCTGAGCGGGTCGCGATGACTGTTCCACCTATCAAGAAGACAGACATAACCTCAGGGTTCGATGTTCAACACTGTGGAGGGCTAAGATGGAGTGCATAGCTGGTAGGCCAAGACTGGTGGTCCCAATAGGGGTAGGCAGCAAACACACATCACAACCGTACCAACACCCACGCGCACAAGCTACATGGGTGTCTGAAACAACAGATGAGCACATGAGCAGCCATGGCTGCGGAACATGCATACATGTTCGTAGCGCAGGCCACCTCCACGGAGCCGGTACTCCACCGACCTCAGAACTGCCGCTCTACACAAGTCCACCATACCTGCCATCGCAAATCGCGGCCGCGATGTACACGTGCGTTGCGAGGAACGTCATTTTTGGCAGGCAACACCGCATGCCGAAGATACCAAGGCGCTGGACCCGACTACTCGGGCTCGCGGTAAGTAGGACCGAGACCTCAGAGCCTCAGAGAGAACCATACCGTAAGGAGAGACAACGTCGCAACGACCGGGCTGGCAGCTGGTCCCAAGGTGACGGTCATTGGCAGGGCGCTTAGCAGGACCGTTGGTTGGGGGCCGGGTATGACAGATGACCCCAGTGCCAGGGGTGGTGTGGAAGGGGCGCTGGATAAGCGCCGGGGATGGGGGATCGTCATAGTGCCGCTTGCTATGATGTCTGACCTCGCACAGCCTCGGTCGAGTACCGATGGGGATCACCATTGCACTTGAGCCACCATCGCGAGACGAGGAACATGAAGTGAATCCGGCACTTGCCGACTCCATGAGACAGCAGGGCCGAAGAGAGTAGGTGTCGGTCAACAACACTGGCAGCCGAGCAGCTGGCGCATGGCCCCGTAGAGTTGAAGACATTTGACACAACGACGTTGAAGGCTAGGTATGTCAAGAACAGTGATGTCCACCAGTGTTGGCCTCCGTCTACTCAATATGCTTTTTCCAACCATCCATATACAAGCGTTCTGCCACTCAAGGCGTATGATACAATCCTCGCACATTACACATGTCCCCATTCCTCATCTCATTCGTCAACCGTCTCCCCACACCGTCCACAGCTCAGACTCTGCTTGCCAGCAACCCGCTTGGCCTTGAACTCCCTGCCCCCGCACTTCCGGCACCGCATCTCGTCCTCCTCCCCCTCCTCCGCCTCGAGCACGTGGTCCCTCTCGAAATTCAGCTCCGACGTCAGCTTGCTGGCGATCGAGTTGCCGCGGCTGTAGATGCCCTCGCCGTACGGCGACAGCTCGCTCCCGCTGTCTCCCTGCCCAGTCGGGTCGTCGTCGGGTAGCCGGATGCTCGGGATTGACTGTACGCCCGTAGATGTCGGCGCCAGAGCGAAGTAGGCCGAGGCAGGGCGGGGGCGCGATGATCCGTCCACGGGAGGGTCTGACGCAGCGGCTGTTAGACTTCCGGGAGTGCCCAGAGACTTGCGACGGGCTTTAGCTTCTTTTTCGGACGCGTTTGCCTTCTCCTCGCTGGGTCCGCCCAGAGGCGAGGCCGCGGCCTCCTTGTCTGGGCTCCGGACCCTGGATCTAGACTGCGGACTATTACTGTGATCACTTATAGCTCTTAGTCCCGAGCTCTGCCCACTGCTGTTCCTCGTCGCCATGTTCCGCCACCTGTTGAGGTTCCAGAAAGAGTAGCTAGCGCCAGCCGGATCAAGCTGTAGGTTGTCATCTTCCGCGTCAGCGGTGACGAACGAGAAGCTGGGTGTTGGTGGCTCAGAAGGTCCATCCTTCTCTTCATTTCTGGACTTTTGTCTCAGTAACTCCCTCGACATACGTAGGGAACCCTTGTCATCTGCAGTGCTGCCGTACGTGCTTGAGGTCGGGCTCCTAATCGTGCCACCTCCCGGCCTACCGGAATTGGCGTACGGCTGCTTCCGTGCCTCACTAGCACTGCCCAGCGCCGTCCTAGACTTACTCGGGCTCAGCGATCGCTCACTGGCCCGGGCGGTAGTTAAAATCGAGCTGACCGGTCTGTTGACGCCATTGCGTTCTATGCCCTGGCGCCACGACAGGATCCGCTCGGAGTGACCTGCGTTAAACCCACCCAGTTGAGGAGATGTGATGGCCGAGTTGGGACCCAGTTGGCTGAGGCTGCCCCGGCGGCTGTGCGCGGCACTGCCGACACTCGTGCGAGTGACAATGCTGGCGCTGCGACCCAGTCCTGGGCCGCCGATGCTGAAGCCGCCGCCGAGGCTCTGGCTCTGCTTGCGACCGAAGGTGGAGCTGGCGCTCTCCCAGTTGTCGTGCTTGCGTTTTGCGGCGGCGCAGTCTTGTCGGAAGACCTTGATGATGCCCGTGTCGTCCGTCGTCACAATGATGTTTCCGTCATAGTGCGTTGAGCGGGCGATGTACGCGGGCGACTCCTCAGGCCGCCTTGGAGGAGGAGCGACCCCGGCACCGCCGTTCAATGTCGTTGTTGACTCACCGCCAGCAGCCATGTCGGCGGTACTGAGAGCAACCTGGCTATTGGTAGCGCTGGCAACCTCCTCCAAGCTCCTCAACGTGACAGGTGGAGGATTACAAAGCTCAAAGATCGGATCTCCTCCGCCGTTAAGAAGTATGCGGGTTTTGGTTGGCGCAAAGATGGCGGTGGTCACAATGTCAGGATGGGCAGCGAAGTACTCGTAGGGTTTCTTGTCCGTGTTCAGCTCAGCTCCGGCGGCTGCCACGTTCCATATAAAGGCCTTTCGGTCCTCGCTGCCGCATATGATGTACTTCCCGTCGTCGGAGAACGACGCAGCGATCTGGCTGCAGACGTTCTCGTGGCCTTTCAGCTTGTGCTCGAGCGCTTTATCGCGCATGTTGTAGATTCGGATGCGACTGTCGTTTGATGTGATGAGAATCTTGACATCTCCCGCGAGATCGGACGAAGTACGATGCGGAAGCGTGCCGGTCCTTTGCGTTGAAGGAAAACGCGGTGAGACTGTCATGGTAGTGATACCGGTAATCTTGCTCCCCTTGGCGTTTTTCCCGCGCGACGACCGTACATGTATCTGCGTCTGGAACTTCAATCCCTCAGTATCAAAGAAAAGACACAGTCCGCTGAGAACACCGGCAATGGCCGTCTTGCCATCGGGTGAAAAGGCCACAGCAGTCACGAGATCCGGAAGTTGGGCAGAGTACGCAATTGCCTTGTCCGGAATGCTCCATAACCGCAACATGGTGTCGAGCGACCCGGCAAGGAAGAAGCGGTCGTCTCGCGGATGGAAAGCAAGTTTCGTGACGAAGTCTTTGTGCTTGAAGGTGCAGAGGCAATCTGTCCTGCTGATGTGCCATAGCCGCACCGTCTTGTCCATCGAAGACGACAGCAGGAAGTTGTTCTTGCTCCAGCTCAGGTCCAGGATCTCTCCGGTGTGGCCTCTAAACTCACGGAACGGCTTCTCCATGAAGACGGGCGCACTAAGCCTCTCCCCGCTGCCGCCATTCGAGAGCTCCTCCTCCTCTTGCGCCTTCCGCTCTTCTGCCGTCGATATAACCGCCCAGACCCTGACAACCTGGTCGCGCCCTCCAGCGGCGAGATATTTGCCGTCCTTACTAAACTCGGTGGCCCAAATAGCTCCACCTGTCTGCCGCTGGCCCCTGATGGTGCTTCCTTTTGCCGAGCTACTTGCCACGGACACGCTACTCTTGCCGCCGTTGGTGCCTTCGTGTGTGGCATCAGGAGGTACAGCCGTGCCGTTCTCGCCAGCCTGGCTGCCGGGCGGGCGTGTACCAACGAGTTCCTGTGCGAGGAACATCTGGCCGAACTCGCGGACCTTTTTGTTGGCCACCTTGGTCCGGATATAGCGAGGGGGTTCCTTATGCTGGGGCATGTAGCCACCACCGGCTCCCGGGGCGGCAATGGCCTGGCTGAAAACCCTGGCGCTCGCGCCATCGGTGCCGAGCTCGGAGTCGGAGTCGAGGGTGTCGTCGTTGTCCTTCTTCTTCCCTCTGCCAGGCATGCCTGGCATGCTGAGGCGACCGAGAAATCCCCTCTTCTTGAAGCTCCCTGCATCACCAGTCGGCGTCGCCTGTTTGGGGAAGAGGTCTGAGTAGAGCGGTGAAAGGGCGTCTCCGGACGGGCTGTCGGGTCGCTGGGGATTCCGTAGTCGCTGTGGTATTGTGTGGTCGGTGTTCGTCCTCATAAATATATGCTGCCAAGCAGAACCGAGTTAGCATTACTGTCCTCCTTCAACCGGGGTGTCGCCGTGCTCAGGGGTAGCGGCGAAGCACTCGGGTAGTGTGCCCCTAGCACCAACTGCCTGCCCCAAAACAGCGCCACTTTGTTGCATGGCGGGCTACGCAAGCCAGGACTGGGTGTAATGCGGACTGAACGCACCTGAGACAATGGGTCGATCGAGGTGCCGGTCGGCGTACCAGTCGATTGAGCCGGCGGCGAGGGTTGTGATGTCCTGACAGGTATTGCGACTGCTCGTGTGCCGCTATCGCTCGCGGTGGCCGTGTTGGTCCTCTTCTCCCCCTCCCCCCTTTCGGCCTCCTTGTCTTTCTCCGTCTCGCCGTCTCGAGACCTTTCCTTGGCTCTGTCCCGCAGCCCCGCCGGCGTGGTGTTTGTCGAGAACCGTGATGACGTCCTCCTGGCCAATCTGGGAGAGGGCGCGCTTGAATTATCGGTGCCTAGGCGTGGGCGACGTCAGCTCTGGAGTCGGCGTCGGTAACCAATACGACCAATACGCGTATTCTACTGCGGCGTAGCGAAGCAGCATGATCGGCCGTGCAGGACACACTGTTCACATAATGGAGACTACTAATATTTTTCGCATTGGAAAGAGGTATTCTCGCAACATCGCATGAGTATACGGTATACGAGGATACGGTACAAAGAAATATGCGACCTACCTGGGCGGCCACTGTTCGTGGGATATCGGCTCAAGCGGCTTCTAGGGGAATCGCGCGGAAGTGTTGGAAAAGGCTCGCGACCGTCCGAGGAAGGAAGAGAGGTGCTCGTTGTATCGGGAGTGGTGACATCTCTGAGGTCACCTTCGCTGTGTTCCTGTGCCTGCTGGTGGTGGTGGCGGCGGTCGGCACCAGCCCTGAAGACGGACAAGATGGGCGCCATGTTGGTGTGGCTTGTCTGGCATGGGCGGCACACTTGGGCAGGATCACCGGATCACAGGATCAGACTGCAGGACCGGTGCTTAGCCAAGCTCACTAAGGCTGTGTCAGCCTGAGCATCGACATTCTACCGATTCGACTGCTCGGCGGTACGGTAGCTGATCTGAGCTGTGCGATCTGACAAGTTGGGAGTGGTGGCACAATAAGGAAGCGGGCGGATCGTCGAAAAGAAACCCTGGCGGCGCGACGGCGATCCGAGTGTGCCGAGCGAGCGTTGTCAAGGCGGGTCAGTCGAGGACTCCCCGACTCGAGATGGAGACAAAGATGCGGAAAAAGATGGACATGGATCATGGCAGGTCCGCAGGTGGGACTCGCTAGAGCTTTGACACGCGCGCATCCGCATTCCCGCAAGCTTGATTCCAGTGAGCCATTCCAGGTTGAGCCAGGTCCTGTCAGTTGCTGTCTGCCTTTCTTTGCTGTTGACAGCTTCATTCTGGTTGAATAACCGTCGAAGATACATGTACAGATTGCCTATTTCCCAGGCATCTGATCGCTGTTGAAGTCGACCAGGATTGGGAAGTTTCCACACGATAAGGTACAGCAGTAAGAAGTACATACAATGGATACAGTAAGGTACCTTAGGGTGGTGGTTGCGTCATTGACGGCAGGACGGAGCCTCAAGACGCCGATAAGGCTGACTGGGCGTGTTCCGTTCCTGCATGTGCATCCAGCCGTGTCTCGAACATCAATTCTTTTTAACATCGCAACTTCCATATGCCTGTTCCATTAAGAGAGAGACCTCAACTGCATCCGGGTGCACGAATACCTACCGTCGAGTCATTCTATTGGATATATGTGATTGAATGATTCAGAAGACATTGGCATGCATCAGAGGCACCGACTCAAACTGTATAGTATTGTGCTATATGACTGTCGTCCCCTCGGCTGTGTCGTTTCCCCCTCCATTTTCGCCGTCTTCTTCGTCTTCCGGGTCTTCGTCCAAATCGTACGACGGGTAGCTGAGAATGGCAGCAATGCCACCCAGCGCATCTAACCTCTGTCCGCTCTCGTGGTCGCTGCTGAGCACCCTGGCCTCTCCACCCGCCGCCTTGACCTTGTCCACCAGGTCAACGTACTGTTTCCTCGTCGCGACATCCATATTCCGAAACAGCGAGTTGTTGATCAGCAGCGTGCCTCCTCCAGGACCGATGGCGCCCTCGTTGACCGCCCTCACCACCGGCTTGAGCCCGTACCACGCCCGACCATCGTCCTTCCTCAGCCGAGTGTAGAAGTCGTCCATCAACCTCGTCTCGCCGTAGAACTTCTTGTCCTTCATCTTGGTCTGCACCTCCGGGCTCTTGAGCACCTCGTTGAGCGCATGCACGTGGCCCGAACTAGTATGCACCACCATCGACGCCTTCGCCAACCCAATAAGCTTCTTATCCGACGTCCGCTGCCCCAGGTCGAGGATATATTTCCTAAACTCCGTCGCGACGAAGCCGGGACTGGCGAGCAACAGGGTGCGCGGATGCGCTGCGTCGAACTCGACGGCCCGTAATAGCGTGTTGAGGACCTTGTCGAAGAAAGCCTTGGTAGCCGAGTCCATGTCGGACGCGCCGCTGCGCTTCTTGGGTATGTTGTGCTCGACGCGCTGCTTCAGCACCGTCCTGAACTCGGTGATGACGCATATGTTCGCCAGCCCCTCCTGCATGACCACCGCCGCGAGATCGTCGCCTGATTCCGGCCGCAGGGCCTCTTGTAGCGTTTCTCGTGCTACGCTGTCCCATCCGCCGGGTTTCAGGAGTGTGAATGCTCGGTTTAGCTCGAGGTCGAGGGTGTGGTATTGCCCGATGGCCACGTAGCCGTTCTCTTTTACTACTGTGCCCGAGACGTGTAGTGCCGAGGCGGCTGGGTCGAAGAAGGTGGACGTTACTCGTATCGTTAGGTCGGTGTGTACTCGTTCGGAGCTCGTGCTGCCTGTGTTGGTCGTGCGCGTTACTTTGCGAATGGCGTGTGCGCGGATGATATCGTCGGGGGCTATGAGGTTGTTGGCGTGCCACTGTCTACGTCAGAGCCGTATAGAGTGCAGGGTTCATAGCGACGGGTACTGACCATGTCTTCAGGTTCTTCGGGGAGCAGCGACACGATGTCCTCCTCTGTTCCGCCGAGGTCTAGCAGATCTGCTATCACCTTCTTGGAGCCGGCAAGCCGCATGGTGTCTGGAATATGGTATCCTCAAGGTCTGTTCTGTCGTAATGTGGATTTCGAAGATTTGGCAACTCGTATTGGGCAGTTATCAAGGTCGGCGGGCTTTGGTGTGCTTTTGGCTTGTCGCCTCGGGTTGGGGGCTGTTTTGTATCGCCAGATGACGATGTGGCGGGGTAATTTTAAGGTGTGAAACTTTAGGTGGGGCACCATGTTAGACTTCACCTTCGGCCGTCCGTGTAGGAACAAAGTTGTCCTGGAAGCCATCAAGGTTTTCCTATCATTGTCCAATTTCGAAGTACCTGTCGTGTTGATGTTGCTTAAGTTTCTCTGCATCAAAGGAAATTCCGTTAAGGGTTTTGCCTACGGCTGCCGAAAGAGTACCTCGTTCTCGAGACACGCCGACATCAGAGCAAGAGCTAGGGTGTTCTCAATGCCTCTACCAAGGCATTTGCCAGGGTGTCTGCCAGTATCTTCGGTAGGCCATGTTCTTACGTGATGGCCATGATGATTAAGGTTAGGTACCTGTTCATGATCCTAAAGTGCTCTCACAAATGCAAGCTTAAAGTGGTAACAGTAAGACTTCGACTGGCCGACTTGGGCCATTAAACCTTATCGCGCAGTCACGTGGCAGCCACCAGCTCTAGCACTTAAGCTAGCAGCAGCTGAGAAGAAGCTCCGAGGACAATCTGAGTTGAACCCCTAAACCTACCTCTGCCTTGCTTTAACATCGAAGATGAAGGCGCTGGATATGGCGAGAAACAACGTCACGGTCCTGGCCATCGTGGCCATTTTCTGCTTAGGCAGCTTGTTCATGCTCGCCAACCCGCTGAACCTCGGCGCATACGATCCTCCTTCACAGCACGGTGGAGTCTCCCATATCGTCATGTTCCAGTTCAAGGACACTGCTTCTGCCGACGCCATCGCAGAGGTGAGTTGATCCGGTCTATGTTGTGCTGTGTCTCCTCGTTCTAACTAGTCCTTCCATCACCAAAGGCGAATCGCCAGATGATTGCCCTCAAGGACACCTGCATCGATCCAATCACGCGGAAGCCATACATTCGGTCCATGACCGGAGGCAGAGACAACTCCATCGAGGGCTTGCAGGTACGTCTGGGTCTTCAATTGCCCTGCCCTTGGACCCGAATCACAGTCCAAATTAAGTGCTGACGTGACTTCAAGAACGGGGTCTCGTATGCTTTTGTGGTGAAGTTTGACTCGCTGGAGAAGAGAGATTACTATGTCAAGGTCGATCCGTCACACCAGGCCTTTCTGCAGGTCGCTGGTTCCGTTATAGAGAAGGCCATTGTGGTCGACTTTGCTGATGGACTTTTCTGAAATATCCTCCTTAATCCGCCGCGAGTTACTGCAGTTCTCCGGTGGATCTATGCGATTAGCGAATATGAAGACATTGAGTATGACAAACCGACCGGTCGCGATTACCCCCCCGAACGCGGAGAATCCTCCGGTTGCCAAGCGGGCCGGTTCACGGACTCATTGCTCTGCCATTTCCCTCGCTCTCTCTCTCGTGACTCTTTGAAGCCGCGTCAAAATAACTATTCCATATCTTACTCTTCTCTCGATATTTTGACTCCTATCTCGATTGGGAGGACACGAGCGAGAGAAATCCTCCGGTGCGATCGACTTTGAACCAGCCCGTATCCTCAGACCAAGTTCCCAAGTTGAGGCTTTTCTCAGTACGGCATCAAAATGGCGAAGCTCACTCTCGACTCTACCATCAAGCTCAAAAGCGGCTACGATATCCCGCTTTTGGGATATGGAGTGAGCTTTTCCGGCAATCGTGGTTACGACGTAGTACATTACTAACCGTCCTTGCAGCTCTGGCAAACGTGAACAAGAAGCGGCACGCCCCTTTTCGTTAGCGCTCCAATTGCTGACTCGTATCGCTTGACAGAGCCCCTGAGCAAGCCACAGAGGTGGTGACCGAAGCTTTGAAGCTTGGCTACCGGCATGTAAGTTGCATTACTCGAATGTGGACTGGCTCCGGCCGAAGGTTGGGCCTGGATAGCATAGCGACGAGCTAACATACGTCTTAGGTCGACTCGGCTGCCTCCTACCGTAATGAAGGAGGTGCCGCTGCTGGTATTCGCCAGCTCGCTTCCTCAGTACCGCGCGAGTCCATCTTCTTCACCTCCAAGGTCCGGAAGGTGAACTACGAACTCACCAAAGCCCAGGTCGACAAGACCCTGAAGGAGACAGGGTTCGATTACATCGATCTTATGCTGTTGCATGCTCCCTACGGCGGCTCCGAGGCGCGGAAAGGTGGCTGGAAAGCGCTGGTCGAGGCCGTTGAGGAAGGCAAAGTGCGCTCCATCGGCGTCAGCAACTACGGCGTCCACCATTTGGACGAGCTGGAGCGCCACATAGCCGAGCTGGAGCAAGAGAGAGGCGGACCCGGAAAGGGCGGCATCCTGAGCGTCGGGCAGTACGAGATCCACCCCTGGTGTGCGCGGAATGATATCACGGAGTGGTTGAAGAAGAGAGGTGTCGCGATCGAGGCCTACAGCCCGCTTGTCCGAGGCGAGCGATGGGACGAGCCGGTGCTCAAGAAGTTGGCGGAGAAGTATGGCAAGTCCCAAGCTCAGGTGCTCCTCCGGTGGAGCCTGCAAAAGGGGTACATCCCGTTGCCCAAGAGCGTCACTCCGGAGCGGATCAGGGCCAACGCTGATGTGTTCGACTTCGAGTTGACCGACGCGGAAGTGAGCGAGCTCGAGACGGACGGGTACAATCCTGTGTGCTGGGATCCAACTATCATCAAGCTGGATGAGTAAGGGGTCAAGTGATCTTGCGTGCCCTTGAACACTCGCCGACATTGACTTCAATACAAAACCTAGCAGCATGCGAGACAGAACTAGATGCATATTCGACATATACAGCATTTCGTACTACAATTTCAGAGCGCACTCACTATTTTGCTGTCTTCATTTGCAGTCAGCCGCCTGCTGGATGATAAATGAAGCTGTATTGGAGGTCAGCACGAGAGTGCCTTCTTATCCGCGACAGATTGGGAGCTACTTTGAGCCTCTTTGGTCTTCTACTTGCACACAGATTTCCAGGTTTCGGTTGTCTCGGCGCGCATGCACCCCATGGTCCAGCAATGCTTCCATCACTGCGACCTGGTTGTGGGGTACGTTGCCGGCCGGTTAATATACAACAACCCTGCCCAATTGGTCGACGTGTCACTGGCCTCGTCTCTTTCTAGTATGCGGACGTAGGCATCCGCGGCTTGTCGGCGGAATGGACCTCAAGTGGTGGTTCGCGTAGGCCACTTCTATCACAGGACCAGCTTGCTGCTGCGACTCTACCAGTCTTACGAACCGCTCCAGAGGTTCGACGTCGGTTGACGGGCCGCTTGATGCCTTGCCATTGCTGCTGCGAGTGATGCAACACCCCTACCGGGGACGACAGCGCCACGGTTCCTAATGCGGCCGTTCGATGGACACGGATTTCCTGTCCCGTATCTTACTGGGCCATGACGTGGTTTTACTCTTCATGGACGCTCTTCGTGACTCCAGGTTCGCATATATATAGACATATTGCTCCCGCTAATACCGAGATAGACGAGAGCACTACCGTCCTGCACCACTGCCAAGACAATATCAGAAGCCGGCAATACCTCCGAACACGATCATGAAGAACGTCATCAGTCTGGCGGCCTTGTCGCTGGTTGTAAGTGATGTCTCGGCCCATTACATCTTTCAGCAGCTCTCTATCGGCTCGACCAAATACCCAGTATTTCAGTACATCCGCCAGAACACGAACTACAACTCGCCAGTCACTGATCTGACTTCCAACGACCTACGATGCAATGTCGGTGCGACCGGTGCCTCGACGCAGACCGTCAGTGTGAAGGCGGGTGACCAGTTCACCTTCACCCTTGATACTCCGGTGTATCACCAAGGGCCGATCTCAATGTGAGTGTCTGCCAATAGCATAGTATACAGCTAAGACTGGAACGCCCGCTGACACTCAACAGATACATGTCTAAAGCACCCGGCGCGGCATCAGACTACGATGGAAGTGGTCCATGGTTTAAGATCCATGATATCGGTACGCGTAGCTACACGAGCCCACGTGGCTGAATCTTAGAACTAACAGCTTGCAGGTCCAACCTTCAGCGGCGGACAGGCAACATGGGACATGGAGGGTAGGTGAAGCCTTGCCGCTTCTGTTACGCTCATCCCTAACCGTCACTCTAGGCTCTTACACATACAACATCCCAACATGCATTCCTGACGGCGAGTATCTACTCCGAATCCAGTCGCTCGCCATCCACAACCCTTGGCCAGCAGGCATTCCCCAGGTAATCATCGCCCCTGAGCGAGAAGCAACCCATTTCCTGTGAACAAGCTAACACCTGACACAGTTCTACACCGAATGTGCGCAGATCAGCGTGTCAGGTGGCGGCAGTGCAACACCATCACCAACAGCCCTCATTCCCGGCGCCTTCAAGGACACCGACCCAGGCTACACAGTGAACGTAAGCACATCATCCCCCTGCTCTTCTCGGCCTCCAAATTGACACCCGCCTCAGATCTACAGCAACTTTAACAACTACACCGTCCCCGGCCCAGCAGTGTGGAGCTGCGGCAGCTCCTCAGGCGGCGGCGGCTCGACCCCGACAACCTCGAAGGCCAGCACCACGACGGCCAAGCCTACGACGACCACTACCACCGCGAAGCCGACGACCCTATCGACTTCGACGACGAAGGTTACCACAACCACGACCACGCCGCCATCAGGCGGCTGCTCCGTCGCCAAGTACGGCCAGTGCGGCGGGAATGGCTGGACGGGATGCACCATCTGTGCGAGCGGAAGCACGTGTTCGAAGTCAAACGACTATTACAGTCAATGCTTGTAATGACCAGGCTGAGTTAAGGCACGTCACCATTTATTTGTTGCTCTTAGTGTTCGGTCTTCGCATCACTGGACTGGAAGAACAACAACTGCCCGGTAGCGCATCGCATCGATGTATATAGTCATTTCCTATTCCGTCGCTAACGACTACTATCACTCCTATCCTACCAAACTTCACCAAGTAGACTCAAGCCCATTGACACCAACCGGCTTGTCAGCCAGCGTCGTGATGCGGAATCCATGTCGCAGCCCCTCCTGCGGGTTGTGGACGTTGTAGTCCGTGATGGCCGTGTGGGCCGTCACGCGGTTGTCCCAGAGGGCGACCGTCCCCTCTTCCCACCTGACGCGGACCTGGAAGTCTTGGCCGAGGGAGATGTGCTTCGCAGCTGTTAGTTCGGAGTGCCTCCAAATATGCAAGGAATAAGGATGTGGCCGCGTACCTTGAACAGAAGCTTGAGAAGCGCGTCCGACTCCTCGTCTCGCAAACCGATGATGCGCTTCGTGAAACCGGGGTTGATGAACAGCGCTTTTTGACCAGTCGCCTATAAGCACATTAGCTTTGTGACACAGCCACATAAGAAAATAAACACTTACAGGATGAACCCTGACAATAGGATGCTCAGACTTAATCGGCTCGCGCCTCACAAACTTCCCGTCGCGCCTGCCACCCTCCGCCTGCGGAAACCCGCTGTGCTCCGCCCTGAGCCCCTCGAGCAGCGTCTTGATCGGCTGCGACAGCCGCTCGTACGCCGCCGTCTGCGAAGCCCAGGCCGCGTCGCCGCCGGTGGGGCGCACGGAGAGGAGAGTCAGGATGGTGATGCCGGGCGTCTGGTGCTCGTAGGACACGTCGGAGTGGTAGCCAACTGTGGTCAGCTTGTTGTTCTTGTTGCGGGCTCTGTACTCGTTGTCGGGGCCGAGGTAGATGTTGTGCAGCTCTAGATGGTCCTTGACGTGGGATCCGACGGGCTTGGACTGTTAGAAGGGTGCTTTTTTGTGTGGAAGGGGAGATAAACGTACGTGGATGTGCAACGGTCCGAAGTATCGACCAAACGCCTTCTGCTTCTCGATTCCGATGTCCTTGAAGTCCTGGCCTCGGAAGACTACGACGCCCCGTTCCGCAATGAGCAGGGCGAGTTCGTCCTTTTGAACGTCATGAAGCTGCGAGAGCTGCAGGCCGCGGATCTCCGTGCCGATGACGGGTGTAAGGTTGCTCACTTTCAGCTCGGCGTTGTCCTTGGACAGAAGGTTGGGCTTGGCCTTGTCGGCTGCGGCGCCCTTGTCCTTGAACTCGAAGGGCTGCAGGGGTGGGAAGTGCGTCTGGTTGTCGTAGACGGGGAGGTACTCGGAGTATTTGTACTGACTTGGGTTAGTACTAGATGTCCGTGTGTGTGTAAGTGGTAGCTGGGCAGTACCTGTTCATGGATTCCCTTGTCGTATGCCAGTGTCAGCGTAACTGGAGCTGACTCCTCGGTAGTGGTTGTTGTAGTTGTCGACATGTTCAGAAAGCGTAGACTTGCACGCCTAGACCCGAGTGTATGGTGTGATTGGAGGTGTAGATTATTGCGATAAGCTGTCACTCTGGAACTCATGGAGGGACAGTGTCAGTCCTTGGCGTTGACCACTTACTTATACTCATCAAGGCGACATCACGTCAAATATTGAGATATGGTGAGCCTAGTTAACTTAATGTGGTTACAGCGCTCCATCTATGTGATTGCTGTTCGATAGCAGTGATCAAGCGCGTCGTGATTCTAGCAGAAATGACGAAGGAACAACCATTATTGTCAGCCAGTCGCACTATCACATAGTCGATATCTCATCGGTTTTTCGGCACCTCCCACGAGAGTCTCAAGGGAGGGATGGATGTGATTTGCTCGAGTTGGTGAGGAGGCTGATGTCGTGATATTTGCTGATATACTGTGGCACCGAGTTGCGGATACGGATCGGCACTCGGTCATATGGCCATAAAAGGCATCCTCTGATACTACTGAGACTAAGAGAGCTAACGATAGCTACTCCCTTTAAGAACTATGTCAATATCTGTCTACTTCACCATCATCATCACAGTGATGTTTAGGTCCCGACAAGCAGTTCCGCCTAGGTATTCGCCCATGCAATCTGGTCCCCGAGTTCAAGAACGGTTGCTTCCCGCGACACTGGTATTATCAAACTCCTGCATGATGCGTGGCATGAATGTGCTGCTGGAAGAATCGGACTATGCAGCCAAAAACTTTAGCCCGCACATGATCACTCTGTTCTCTTATCGTGCTCTTATGTGCTCGTCTCTATCGCATGGCGAAATATTTCTGCAAATCTCCAAACATCCAAAAACGTGCAGTACAACGGCACGGGAGCAACACGGATAACATCCGGTTTGCGCTGGTCACAGACTACACTCCCCTCCTTCAGGGCCTTTCCGACGTGTTCTAGAAGTCCCGGGCGCAGAAGCACGCTCAACTGGGTTCCTCTTTCCAAGGGATTTCTCGGTGTGATGATCCTGAATGGTGGCTGCTTGCCTGCTCCGCTCTGAGTAGCAAGGATATCGTTCAGGAGATGCTCCGTGTAAGCGGTCAGGAGAAGTGATTTGGAGCGCAGAGCAGACATGCTGGTCCGGTTGAAGACCGAAAGAGCAGCCGACAGCGATGCCAAGTCTATAGCAGATGGATTTGAGACCTGGAATCCACCAGCCCCTGGCGTCGGCTGGAACGTTTTAGCCATGTTGAAGCGGACGGACTTGTCACCGCCATACCAGCCAGCAAGCCTCGGTCGAAATACAAACTTCCCATCGTCCTCGCTATGCTCGACCTTGCCATGACGTTCGTGCACAAATGCTCCAGCAATGGCACCCGGACCGGCGTTGATGTACTTGTAAGTACACCATACAGCAAAGTCCACGTTCCAGTCGTGGAGACGGAGCTCAACATTGCCGGCGGCATGGGCGAGATCCCACCCCACGACTATGCCTCTCTCTTGGGCATACCGCGTGATGCGGGGGATATCGAAGAGCTGGCCGCTGTAGTACTGTATGCCAGGAAGTAAGAGCAGCGCCGTCTCGCTGGCATGCTCATCAATGACGGAGAGTATCTTTTCGGTCGGGATGTAGAAGTTGTCGTCTGGTTGTATCTCCACCATGGACTTTGCTGGGTCGAGACCGTGCCATCTGATCTGTGACTCGATGGCATACTGTAGCTGTCAGGGCTCTGTCGATGCATTTAACGGGATTTGACTTACCCAGTCACTTGGAAACGGCTTCCACTCCAAGATGATCTTGTGGCGTTTCTCAGTTGGTCGATAGAAGCTTGCCATCATGAAGTGCAGATTGGCAGTCAGGGTGTTCATGATGACGATCTCGCTAGGCAAGGCACCAACGATGTCGGTTGACCTCTTGGCGCAATCGTCGGCCATGTCTTGCCACGACACAAGAGGAGACTCGTCGAGGCTGGTGAAGTGACCGTTGACACCTATGGATGCCCACGTCTCCAGCTGAGCGTCAAGATACTGCCGCACGGCTTTTGGCTGAGCGCCAAGGGAGTTTCCTACGAGGTATATGGACGGAGAGTCAACATAGTCGCTTTGCGTGTCCCCATTCTGCAACCCATTCTGCGTCCCGTTGCAGTGCGGAGCAGTATCCGGACTTGAGCCATTC
This sequence comes from Coniochaeta ligniaria NRRL 30616, assembly GCA_001879275.1. Taxonomy (NCBI): domain Eukaryota; kingdom Fungi; phylum Ascomycota; class Sordariomycetes; order Coniochaetales; family Coniochaetaceae; genus Coniochaeta; species Coniochaeta ligniaria. The sequence goes on along the minus strand of KV875110.1, from coordinate 241,787 downwards.
ACTTTCGCTGCTGTCGTCAGCTTCAGAGTTCAAGACAGGTTGTGGCGTCACTTTTACGTACAGTCAAGGGCTTTCTTTCGTAGAGACTTCGTTGTTGGCAAGATAAATTCCTCCCGGAGATGTCTCAGCTCGTCTTGTGCATCCAGCTTCTCTGCGAATCCGCGCTTCTTAGCCTCGGCTGGGAAGGCCGGAGACTGCCCCTTTCTGAGGGTCTCAACTGCTGCAGAAATATCCATTGTGTAGGATAGCCGAGACTATGATTGACTTGCACTGGCTATTGGCTGCCATATTGTGAATCATCTTTTAGGGGGCTCTTTATCTTCTTCAATTGAAGATGTCAAGCCTCCAAATGAAGGTCGCCGTCGCGAGACCCGCTTCTTTCCGAGATCCGTCTTCCGTCCCGCCTTCCGCTTCCGCCTCCGAGTCCGTTAGCGCTTCCGTCTCCACTGCTACCCGTCTTCCGTCAGTAACCGACCGGCAATCCACAACACAATGAACCATCTACCAAGGCACCTAGCCATTCACGTTGATATGATATACACCTGTGGTAGGATTACGCATGTTAGCGCAATACAACCTGGAAGTATAGGGCATTACTTGGCCTTAGTCCCCTCTCGTGATTCGTACCTTACTCAACTAAGGTAAGGTAAGCATCTCATCATCACATCATCTAGCCTTCTAGTACTCAACTTGTTTAGTCCCTTAATCGTTCAATCGTCTAATCATTTAATCGTCTCGTCGCCTCATCGTATTTTGCGATTTTGATATACGATTAAACGCTAGAATCATTTGTCAAGGTACCCCGCTAACATGCGTAATCCCTGAACAGGTGTACGAGTTTTTTACCCAGCGACGGAAGCTGCCATGGCTGCTTCACAAATATGGGACCCTTGCAGGCGCCAACATCGATACTCTTGAGGGAGACATGGGTTCCTATCGTGTCGGCTTAGTCGTACCGAGATGTCGATATGGCTACCTACCCCGGCCATCCACCTTGATTCAGGGGTCCAACTAGCCAAGCACCCGGAAGTTCGGGTCATCTGAGTGTTGCGAGACTGGCCCGCTCGTAAAGTAAGGAATGCGGATCGTCCATTGACCACATACATATATCGGACGATAACTGCCTCACATGTACAAGATGGAGCGAGGTCAGTTAGTGCCAAGGCAGTCGATATATGTCACTCAGCACACTGAGGGTTTACTCTTGTATTAAACGACAGTCGAGTAACCACTGTCACCGTCCGTTCAAATCTCCAGTGGCTATTCTAGTAAGTATATCATCTAGTATCAACTCTTCCCTTGTCCCCAACCGGTCTTGGCGTCACACACCTTCGTGACTATATATCTAACCAGAGCGTCCCAGAATGTGTCCTCACGCCGTCCCATCACCACACTACGCCTTAGGACACGAACACTCGACATTAGCAGAGTCGGAGATTGAGTTAAATGGCTTCCTGCCTGAACAGCTTCCAGTAGACTCGCTTTCAGATCCCTACTATGGTCCATGGGAATCACTTATCAAGGACTTGCCCAAACTTCTCAAAGACAGGACCATCAGATCTCGGGTGAATGCACTACCTGTCCTGAGCGTCAGTCGCCTGAGAACAACTGCGAAATGGCGAAGAGCATATGTCATCCTCAGCTTTCTTGCTCATGGGTACATATGGGGCGGTGATTATGCTGCTGAGGTGAGTTGTATCATCGATCCTTGAGAGAAAAACGTGGACCCCTATATTGCTTCACATGCTCACTCTTCATTCAGGTCCTCCCTCCATCAATAACAGTGCCTCTTCTCAAAGTCTCGGCTCACCTGGAACTACCGCCTGTCGCAACATACGCTTCCACCTGTCTGTGGAACTTCCGCAGTTCAAGCGACGACCTCACCCGTCTTGAATCGCTCCAGGCGCTGCACACGTTCACCGGAACCGAGGACGAGTCTTGGTTCTACATAGTCTCGGTCGCAATGGAAGCACAAGGCGCACACATCATCCCAATAATGCTGCGTGCAATGAAAACAGTCAAGAATAGAGATTACAGCACCATCACACACGCACTCGAAGAGCTGAGCACCTGCATACGACGGATCCACTCTCTCCTCGGACGCATGTACGAGAAGTGCAACCCAGTGGTGTTCTACTACCAGATACGCCCCTTTCTGGCCGGCAGCAAGAACATGGCCGCAGCCGGGCTGCCGAGAGGTGTATTCTACGACGAGGGCGATGGCGAGGGCCACTGGCTCCAGCTCAGAGGCGGAAGCAACGGCCAGAGCTCGCTCATCCAGTTCCTGGACATCGTCCTCGGAGTCGAGCACACATTCAGCGGAAACAGCTCCCCGGACGCCAAGACGAGTGCCAGCGAGCCAAGCTTCCACCAGGAAGTGAGAGCATACATGCCCGCCGCGCACCGGCAGTTCCTCGAGCACGTGTCCCGGATAGGCAGCATCCGCAACCTAGCTAGTGGTAACAGTCTTCCGGATGAGGCGCCAGAGCAAGAGCGACTTCGCGCAGCGTTCCAGACTGCGACGAGCGCACTGGCAGAGTTCCGAAACAAACACCTCGGGATTGTCACGAGATACATCATTATCCCTTCCAGGCGGCCGCCCCCGGATCGGAGCAACGTCCATGTCGGTCTTGCCGGTGCTCCCGTTGGCACATCGCTCGACACCAGGGAGAGAGGAGAGCTTACTGGGACCGGTGGTACGGCATTGTTGCCGTTTCTGAAGCAAGTCCGGGATGAGACGTACCAGGCGGGGTGTATGCGAAGCGATCCATAGGTGGCGAGACGGAACTCGATTGTGAGCTGAGGTTTTGTTGATGAGTTGATGACCAGTCGGATAGAAAGCAAGCGTCCCTAGGCATAGAGAATCAACCGTCAATTTGCGTAGTGGAGATGTTATTTACCGTGGCGTGTGTCACGGTCGCTTTGTGTTGATGCAGTTGTGAGGTCTATGAGGTGCCTTCTAGGTTGTGGATGGCAGAGACTAAGGTAGAGAGAACCGTTTGGTGGTGGAATGCTGGTGAGAAGGAAGCTTCGATGGCGAAGTGAGGTCAGTGTCAGATACAGGCAAGGAAAAGAACATGGAGTGGCAGATCCCATTGCTGCTTCCTCAATTCTACGCATCAGCATGTATAGGACAGGCGTTAATGATGTTAAGGTAGGGCAGCTGTCTTCCCTCATCCGCCGCAAACCCCTAAAGCGACTAAAGATTTGCATCAACATGCAAAAACACAGTGGTCCCTGAAATCAAAGTACTTTATTCTGGCATATTGCTTGAAAATGAGTGTGGTGGAACAAGATGTCAATTTTCCAGAAACCGGGAAGCGATGAGTGCTGTGAAGACTTGCCATTGGATTAAGGTTTGGGTGGTGGTGCACGCGGCAGCTGCGATGACGTTGGAAGTGACGTGGAGTGACCAGCCTTCACAGCGATATGCCACACTCGCCACGATCGAGTCCAGGGTCCTCATATATTGCCCATATGTGGCTTGAGAGTGGGAAGGAGCGAGTTCAAGATGGGACATGATCACAACGGCATTTTCCACATTGATCTACGGTACAAGCCAGTATCAGACTAAATCCACCTGTGACCTACCTAGGTACCTAACAGCATCCCCGTCCCTCAGAACAGTATAACAACATGAGCGACACGAACGCGACAACAGACACTATGGCATCAAGTCCTTCCACCAAGACGAACAGAGTACTCCTGCTCTGCTTCATCCACGGATTCAAGGGCAACGACGACACCTTCCAAAACTTTCCTGATGACCTCAAGAAAACCATCTCCAGTAACCTAGGCGACGAGCACATCGAGTCCGTCGTATACCCCAAATATGAGACCAAAGGCGAGCTGGCACAGAGCACCGAAGCCTTTCTCGAATGGTATGCCGCCGTGACCCCTTTCTACTTTCGAAAGTCACCAACTAACCAACCCCCAGGCTAAAAGAGCGCGTGATGGAAGTCCGAAAGTCCCACCTCTCCCAACCCTGGCCCCCAAACGACCGCAACGTCGGCGTGATCCTCGTCGCGCACTCAATGGGCGGCTTCGTGGCGGTCGACACCCTCTTCCGCATCCTCAACGACCGCGCGGCGAGCGACTCGCCCTCGAGCCCCATGTTCCCCCTGGTCCAGGGCATCCTGACCTTCGACACGCCCTTCAACGGCCTGGCGCGGTCCATGTTCGTCTACGGCGCCTTCTCCAACTACTCCAAGGTCAGCAACGTGTTCAACGTCATGACGGCCGTGGCCGCCGCCCCCGCGAGCATCGCTAAGCTGGGGCTCAAGCAGAGCGCTAGGCGCGCCGCCGCCGGCGTCTCGCGCACCAAGTCCTCCAGCCCGGCCATCGCGACGTGGCAGCTCGTGGCCGTCAGGACGGGGACCGTGGGCGCCATCGCCGCCGGCGGCGTGGCGGCCTACATGCACCGCAAGCAGATCATCGAGGGGCTGAGCAGCATGCGCAACCTGAACAAGGAGTCGGTCGTGCAGGGCTACCAGTCCAGCGTCGACGCCCTGGGCCAGGGCCTGGCGTACATCAACCGCGGCAACGTCGGCAAGTCGTTCGCCTGGCTGTCGGAGCACTTCACCTTCGTCGGCGCGCTGCTCAAGCAGAACGAGCTGAGCCGGCGGCTGGAGCGTATGGCCTCCCTGAAGGGCGTGGGCATCGCGGACCTGTACGCCTCGATGGGCGAGAACGGGTACTGGTCCGGCGGCTACTTCGTGCCCGAGCGGACGTTCTGCGCCGTCCCGGCCAGGGACCAGCCCGCCGCGGGGCTGTTTTCGAGGATTGTGGTTGAGGATGCGGACGACGAGATCCAGGCGCATATGAACATGTTCAAGCCGGATAAGAACAAGAATTACGAGGTCATGACGAGCGAGGCCGCGAAGATGGCTGTGAGATGTTTCAATGACGAGACGGAGGTGTGGGACGATCCCAAGTTTGCACTGGCGCCGAGCGAGCCGTCTGAGGAGGAGGTTGTCGCCAAGGCGGTGGAAGGGAGTGAAGACAAGCTAGACTCCGAGAAAGTCGCTGAAGAAGTAGTCGGTTCTCAATCTAGTGCGGACTCAATCGACGGTGCCTCGATGCCAGACGAGTCCCCCATCGACATCGCAGCCGCAGCGTCGCTAGTACCGCTTCCGGACGACATCGAGGACGAAATCTCAGCCGGTGACGGAAAGGACAAGACCGCCGCGGAGAAGCAGGCGTATATGAGATATCTATTCGGCGTGGCGCAGCAGACGGGCACGAACCTCAAGTCGTACCTGCCCAGCAAGCTGCCGACCATGGACCAGATGTCGATGCCCAAGGTTTCGATGCCGGTTTCCATGCCCAACGTGAGCATGCCGAGTATGTCTATGCCCAGCGTCAGCATGTTCTCTAAGAAGTCGACCGCGGGGTCGAGTGAACCCGAACCGGCTGAGAAGCAAGACGAGGAGAAAAAGGAGGTTGAGCCAGGTATGGAGGTGGGAGGAAAGGTGTGAGTGGGGACAAGACTTGGGGTCCAACTTCCAAGAGACTGTGACTGGAGTCTTTGAGAATCTTATTTTCATGCGTTCGCTGATATTAGTGTTAACCTGTTCCTTGGCAGCCCGTGCTCAACCTTGGCAAAGTGAACCTCATGCTACAAGTAGTAATAGTATACGCCGAAAGGACAGAAGGCAAGATCGAAAGGCGATAACATTGTATCAGAGTTGCGAGCTGAAACCAACAGAGAGTACCTATACCCACCAATCTTCTTGGCCCAGGCCAGAAAAGCGTTTATATGACAACCGGCCGACGAAATCTATAACTGGGCAGGAAGGCTTGTTGTAGGTCAAACCACTACTCGTGGACATGGATTCGGTCAACGGATTCAGTCAACCAACCCGGTGTCAACTACTTAGTTATACCCGAAGCAAGCAATATGGGGACCCCCAACCTCATCCCTGTCGAGCTGTGAATCAAAGAGGAGCGGAATGCAGGATTGTGGATGTATTGTTTATCAGATCTTAGGGAACGCGTCGTCATCGTATACCAGTTATATTTTTGTTGGCCAATGTTCAGTGCTACTGAACATCTAATATTGAACGCAAGGCAAAAGTTAGATGACAACGAGCGATTCCGAAAACAAGCACCAAACTACAACTTCGGCGCTGGCACAATACAGGAATAAAGACAGGCGGGTCAACATTCATAACCAACGCCGACAAACGCTGTTGCATGGGAACCTGACCAAACGAAAGAAGAAGCCGAGACACGGAAGAAACACAAATAGATCACTCGAGACAAGAATGAAGCGCAATTCAATTCCAACGAAGCCAGAGTTGCCTCTCGATTCGTTCTAGCCCCAAGAGTAATCCGTAATATCATGTCGAACAGTGGAAAACTAACAGCTTGCGGTCCGAACCAGCCTGTTGACTGTGAGTATTTTGTAATCCCCAGAGAAGCAAACTGACTTACTTCACCCCCGAAGACGATGGCATTCGCGGCACTCTTCATTAACCCAGTATCCTCGGACATGGTTTATCGGCGCGGGAGATTTGCAGAAGCCACTTCGACCCGACGGCGTTGGGCGACGGCCGCAATGCAACGGATGTTGTCTAACGACATGGAGGCACAGACCGTAGAAATAGTACCATCCACAATGGCAATAACCTGGGTTCTCGGGGTGGTTTACAGCAGAAAGAACGGCCGCATCACCAATCCCTTCCGCTGAGATGAGCCGTGGCTGAGGCTGAGCCATTTGAGACCAGCTTATATGGCAGGATATGAGACTCTGGTGCTGTAGTAATTAGTGCTTAGTTCTATTCTTCGTTCTTTTCCGGACAACTCACAGGTATATCGCTCCTCGTGGCCAAGGAGATGCCCTAAGGACGGAGAGTATCAATGAGTCTTTAGCGAGACCTATGCTTCAATTCTGTCAATCTCGGTAGTGATGACGGGACGTTGTGGGCGACGTGTATGGTGATGATGACAGTGGGAATGGAGATTTTCACAGACCATGTCAGAGTCGTCCTAGGAAAACCTGATACCATTATATACTATATTTTCTTCCTGGGGCTGATCCGTGTATCCTCACCGAGGCTAGGACTTGATGTATCGATCCCTCTAACATCCGTCCACAAAGGTGAAGGCCGCGGACTGTTTCATGCGAGCCCAAGAGTCCAGCTTAAAGGGCGCGCTTAACAACATTTGATAAGCAGTTGACCGTCAGTGGCCAAGGGTAATTGTTAAGGTAGTGGTTTGATTTCTTGTACAAGTCGAGTCAAAAATATGTAGCCGCTATTATTTGCTTCCCAGATGCACAAGACGGCCCGTATACCTGAACTCTGATTGCAATCACAGTCATCTGAAACAAATAATCACCAGAACAAACTTGCTATGGACGAATGATAGGATGAGCCAGGGTCAATTGGGTTGCCTGGTCGGTCAGTTGGTGGGCGGTCTGAATTACTTCACGAGGCGTGACGCCGGTCTGGGCTGAGTTCATAGGCGCTGGTTTCGTGACACGAGTGTGCCAACCTGACTCTCCGCCCCTCCTATTTTTGAGAGGAAGCCATAAATAGTCTCTACCTACTTGATGAATGACCTGATACTCGGATGTCGGCGACTGAAGTGGTGAGATTTGGTAGGAACCGACCAGAAGGGCGGCTTTTGTAGATGGCCCACTTTTATAGTCGCCGCAAAACCACAGCGCTTAATCTTCGCTTATCCTGCTTCTGTCGCGCGCGTGCCTCCCGCTCGAGTTCCTCACTACCTTACTTCCAGTCCCCTTCCCCAATCCATACCTCTACATGCAAGAGCCTGCATAACAGTCGGGACATCTGCCACCAGATCTTTTGTCGTTCATTCAGGCTTGTTTAACAACCAAGTACCTTCCACCCTCTATCAGACATTCGATCATTTGCCCGTTCCTCAATCTTCTACCACACTTTCTCCAGACGCAGCGACGTCTCTGATCTCGCCTTCTCGTTAAGAAACGACAATCATCATGATCAAGGACGAATGGAGATTCTTCGCCTTCAGCGGCGATATTGTACCCGGAGGTCCAAGCACCTGGCACATCCTTGATTGGGATCAACGACGACTCATCTCCGTTACCATGGACGAAGAACAAAAAGAGGAAGATCGTGCAATTGAGTGCCTCAAGAAACACGTCGACAGTCTCGAACCCGATGTATATCTCATCTACGTCTCAAAAGATGGTGAGCTGATCTCGACATCAACTGACATACGAGATGACCACACGTCTTGCGTCTATTATCCACCTTTGCGTGATCTCCAGCTTCCGGATGGGATACAGACCGTGCGCCGTTCAGAGCTCGAAGAATTGGATAGGCTCGGTCCCAATGTTGACCTTGTATTGGATCTTTCATCCTCACAAGCTGATCCGAAGAAGGTAACCGTCTATGATGACCAGACAGCCCCGCCCCATCCGCTATCATCTCAGACTTACTCAAAAATAGGTCGTCTTCAAATACTACTTCATGTTCCAATTTCTGTTCGGGTTGTGGCACGAGATGAACCTGTGGATGCGTCTTCCGAAGCACCCAAACATTGTCCCGTTCGACAAAGTCGTCGTCGACGAGCTTGAAGGCCGGGCCGTAGGATTCACCACGCTCTTTGCACCCGGCGGCACCCTCGACGAGAACAGGTCGCGCGTGTTTAAGCTGCAGTGGCTCGAGCAGCTCATGGACGTCGTGGACGACCTGAATCTCAAGTACGGCATTGTACATCAGGATATTGCCCCGCGGAACCTCCTGGTAGACGACGAGACGGACACACTCATGTTGTTCGACTTCAACTACTCGGCGCGCATTGGAACGCAGGCATATTCAGAACACCGAAACGACGTCAAAGGCGTCATGTTTACCATCTACGAGATCATCACCCGCGACGACCGTTTGCGGAGTGTCCCATACGAACAACAGGACCTCGCTGACATAGTAGGCCCAAGCGAGTGGATAAAGCACCCCGACGTGAAACTCGACCGTCCTGTCTCGGAGTACCGCTCGTCGCTCAGAAGGTGGGCTGAAAAGCGGAGGACCGGGCCGCAAATAACGGCGTACAAAGATGCACCACATTCCATCGACTGGCCGTCTCTAGGTGAGGCGCCCTTGAGAGTAATGAACGTTATTGAAGCCGATGGAACCCCGGGGTTTCATCACTACAGGTTCTGGGACGCCAAGCGGAGATCCGAGCGCGAGAACGGCGCCGTGATCCTGAGTTGGGAACGGCCTCCGCGAAGCAAGTTGGAGGCAGGCGTTCGCTTGCTTGCCAATGGCGAAATAATGAACAGGACATGATCCTTGTCCCTCGAAGAGCAAGGGAGGTTGAGAAGAGGAGACATCAACGTGAAATGGAGAGACTGGAATATATACGATTTCGACTATTTGCAGTGAATGCCAAACTTGGCTACACGCAGCTACCGGCCGTCTGAGCATCGCTCCGCTTGCCCTGCTCAATCCTCGGACTGGAGACATTTTACCTTCCACACACGCATCTCGCTTGCCTGCCTGTCATGATACTGGTGCCTGATATCTCTCAACCAGACACTTGCCTTACAGGCACTGCGAGTAATAAGCATTGGAAGCCTTGCAGGTAGATCCAGACTGGCAGCAGGTCGCGCCCGTCCATCCCTGGCCACCGCACTGGCCCCATTTGGCGGCGCACTATCACAAGCAAGCACATTAGCCAACACTCTCTCATCCCCAAGACAAAACATTTCCGGAATCAACTCACGCTTCCACCGCCACCGCTAGGAGGCGGCGTCGACTGCGAAGGAGGCGGGCTGGCAGTGGTAGTCGAACCACCGCCGGAACCACCGCCGCCCCCAGACGTGCCCTCACTAACAGTAATGCTCGACGAGCCGGTACTAAAGTACCCCTCCGTCGCGACAATCTGGTAGTTGTGGCTGCCGAGCTGCAGGCCCGTGGCCGTCCACGCGTTGAAGTGGTTGCCGACGGTGACGGTGCCGCCGGTGCGCTTGCTCTGCCTGACGCTCCAGTACTGGTAGAAGGTGGACGTGCCCTGGATCGAGGGCTGGTTGACGCGCTGCGTGCGGTAGATGTCGTAGGTGCCGCCGTCCGAGACCACGGAGCCGAGGCGCGTCGCGCCCGTCGACGGGTTGTACGTGCCGAAGTTCTCGACGATGTAGTACTCCACCAGCGGGCTGGTCGTCCAGCCGTAGACCGAGAGGTAGCTGTTGCCGTTGGGGCTGTAGGTGCCCGAGTACGAGATGGATCTTGGGGTGTGTGGGTCAGCGTGTCTGTGTTATGTCTTTCTTGACGAGATGGGTTACCTCGCTGCACCGGGGTTCCAGCCCTTGCCGCCGACGAAGTTGCCGCCGTTGCCCCAGGTTACGCTGTACTGGCCTCCCGGGCCGTTGGTGTAGGTGACGTCGGCACCGCCGTCGGTCCAGAAGGAATAGTAGTAGCCATTGCTCGTTCCGGTCGAGCTGGGCGTGCCGGCGCGAGGGAGGAGCTCGGTGACGTTGAAGGGGAAGGCGAGGACCCCTGAGACGGCAGCGAGACCGAAGAGAAGTGAGGATGAGGAGAACATTGTTGTTGTCTTGCCGACTGCGGTTGGAGATGGTCAGTATTGGTGACTTCCTCCTGTGTCAGACATGCTGGGAGGCTTGCAAGTCTTATATCCTTTTCTTGTTTACTGGAAGCGGAAATCGTGAACATGGTTTGTGATGTCCGCCACGAACGATGTAACCTCCGCATCTAACCATGGTCAAGCCCAAGTCGACGGTGCAGCCCGTCGCTCCGCGATGAGACCTAATAGGGGCGAGTGACACAGATATACTGGGTTTTCAGTGCTTGGCGATAACTGTACCTGGCTTCGGGAGGGTTAGATTTGGCAGGTCTGTGTCCGCTATGCATTGGGTAGCAATATGCATAGTTTACTCCGCTTGCCCGTGGTACAGCATGAATTCTAGGGCGTAGTTTTGCTGACAATAAGCTGAACCAGAATCTACATACATGATACAGGAGGTGGCGTTACCATTCACATATCGGCGCGTACCGCCTACCCGGTTCTCCTTAATGAACAACTCAATTTCCCTAACGAAAAGCCTGGTTACGAATTGCAAAAACTTGTTAAAGACAATTCCCCCACAGTTACAGCATAACAAAACCATCCCTGTCCATACCATAACCCAGACTACACACCTGACGATTTAACCGGCCGGTTAAACAACCAGAATGTCCTCCGAGGCGCGCTGCGACGTCAACGGCCGCCAACTTCCGCATATTTCTCCTTTCCGACTAGGTCGAAGCATGATACCCGACTGCCGTCCCGAACAGGAAATACCGGGTTGACGTGCCCGAGCAAACCGGGTACGGCTAAGCAGAGAAGCAAGCGGAACAGGAAAAAGTCAAGGGAGAAGGAAACGACCAGGCGAAAGGAAAGACGCACGCAGGGACCATGTTGCAATATCGACCCCGAAAAGTCCGGGTTGGCATGTGGCAATGGCACTGTCAGGGGGTCAGGCAGAGGGTATTTTGGGTGGTACCTGATGAGTTTATCCAGGACAGACGGTTGAGCCGCTGACGATCGATGCCTCCTGTGAGACTAGTCCACTGTCCTGGGAGAATAGCATCATGGTCCGGATGCCGTCCGGCTGCTCGGATGCCGGGCCTGTAGCCGATTGAATACATGGTAGGAGGTGAGGTGTGGTTGACATACTTCATGTGAGGAGCAAGATATCGTGATGCTTTGGCTCATTTCTTCCAAGCCGGAGTGGCAAACGGTCGAGCAGAGGATATGGTGTACCGAAACTCGCAACTAAGAATAGGTACAATGGACATGGAGCTTCACATCTTGACTTGAACACTTCAATGTCTGGTACGAACGGTAGTAGTTTCGACACCACGCCTTCTTGCATGTTGGCCACACGTTTGAGTGATGATGGTAGTCGGCAGCGAGCCTGTACGACCCGGGATCCACGGCATGGAACCACTCATGGGGTGGTTTCACTGGTTCCTTGGGTTCACAAGTCCCAGTCTCCTCCTTCTTGAGTATCATCACATCACGAAAGTCTCGATTATATTTGGCGACGAGGGAGGTGCACGAGTACGGGGTGGATCTTTTACACCTTTCGATGAGGATGGACTCTGTCAGAAGTCCTGTACTCCACGCTTGATGACTAGAGAATGCACCATCACCACCCCTTTTCATGCACTCGATGAACCCCTTGTTCATATCTCCATCAGAAGACCCAGGATCCATCGCTTCGTCTTTGAGCCGTTCGTACGAGACGCAAACACAATTAGGGCGACCAAAGCATTCCATCTCCATGAGAGGAGACGATGGAGCCGAGTGTGTACTTGGCCAGATGAAGCGGGCCCCTGCTTGACGAAGTTGGGAGAACATGGAGCGTAGCTCACTATACATGAAACGCCGTCGGTGGGCCAAAGTCAAGGTCCTGTGTGCGCTCCAGCCCATGTGCATGGACATCAGAATATCTCCAGTACGATTAGTGCGGAACTGGAAAGATACTCGTGGCCCCTTGGCACTCCATTGATGACATTCACGGTCTTCATCGCAAACGATGTACAATGGGGGAATGCGTCCATGATCTTGTAACCCCCGCCCAAGAGAGTCCTGAACGTGGATTTCGATGTCCGTCCAGAAAATGTGCTTGTGCTTGCACAGTCTAATGACACCCTCTCGCCCAATGCAAACCCTCCTGTCCCATGCCTTGCCTCTTTCTGATGTTGAGAAGGCACGAGAAGGGTGAAGACAGCCGCAGCCAACACAGTAGAGGAGTTCTTGCGTCCAGGACAGGAACTTGCAACCATTCCAGACACTACATGGGCCCCAGGTAGCATTGTTGTTGTAATGGCACTTTGACAGGCACCCCGCGCATAGCTGGTCCCTACGGAGGAGAGCGCACAGGCGGTCTTTGTCGTCAGCACTCAGATCCCTGTAGCTCCTTGCAGGGGCTTTTAGGGCATCGTATTTCTTGATGAGGAGTCGGAAGTGACAGCAGGCTTGTCGCAAACAGAAGAGGCCGACGAGGTCATCTTCGAGACAATCAATGATCATGTAAATGATTTCGTTAGGAAGACGATGGATTGTGCTGTAGTTGTGGTTGTGATGCCTTGCCATCACCCAGGGATACACATCCTTTTCTTCTGTTCCACCTGCTTCCGCCACACGTTGAGGAGCTTTCCGTGGCATCTGCGAAGAAGAGAGCAGCTGTCGTAGGACAGATGATCTGTTTTGCCAATGAGAATGCCAGGTGGAAGACGAACTTGGCAGTGAGGCGGTTGAGGGCACAAAAAGTCTGTAGCCAACACCCTCTTCTCCGAAATGGCGGTTATGGTTTAGCTGCCAAAGATAGCTTGTCTGCTGATTCAGAGAAATTGGTGCCCTGGGGGAAAGAGGAAGATGCTTCTCATGGCTGGCAGAAATCATGCCTGAAGCTGGGGGATACAGAATACTTATAGACACAGGTTCTGGATGAAGCTCGAGGGAATATCCAGCTAATGAACCCCGTTGCTTGGTTTGTCATTGTGCTTCCAAGTTCATCGTGTTACCGTGTCTTTTCTTGTTAGCCAGTGACAGTGTTGGTGGTGTAAGAGACTTTCTTGAGCCGCCTTGTTGTAGGATCGCTTACCTTGTTGAACAAGAATGATGCCGTCCTTGCAATTGTGGCGGCGCTTGAAGAGAGTCAAGAGTCAGCAAGCAAAGCTGCCCAGAAACGTCACATAGCAGACACGTCACATAGCAGACTAGAAGTCGCACAGTATGTGTTTCGTGCCTTTGCTCTCTCTAGACTTAGACTCTAACATATTTCACGCACGAAGAGACAGTCAACTGCCTTCAAGAGCTCTTTGTAGCTTGAGTGATAGCATCTAAACAGTCGTGCTCTTGGTCTTGCGTTGTATGTGGCGGATATCGATGTTAGAGTACCTTAATTATGAACTAGAGATTCATTATGACCTACAAGGCTAGAGGTACCAAGGAAAGGCATTGCCAAGGATGCTTCTCGTCAGACTTTCCACCATATACAGGCGGCTTTGTATCCACGAACTTTCATCCATCGGGAGTGATTAAGGGGCATGTACAGAAAGAGTTCCACGGTCGCTCCTGGCGGTTCGAATAAGGTTGACGTTGGAAACGACCCGAAGATCTTTGTGGGGAAGATTGCGGATCCGGATATATGCATAACATATCCCGATAACGCATACCCACCTACCCGCTTACCTCCGACTCCTTCCTCTTGAAGCGCTCTTCTAACGTCCATCTTTCTTATCCACTTCATCACCACCGACGGTGAACGTGCAAAGAGAAAGCCTACGACTTTCCCATCTCAGGCCGTGAGGTTGGGTCAGCAGTGGCCGAGGTCTGACGGAGCTGCAGCCCCGTTTTCTCTCGAACCCGCAGCACACGGGCGCGCGAATGGGATGCGCGAGCAAATATTTCGACCGACGATGAGTTGTCAATCGAGCTGCCCATGCAGTAGCATGCATGCAGCTCCAAACCAGCGACAGCTCTGGGGCGCTCCCGGTTACATTCGCGTCCTGTCGCTGCTATGCCGAACTGCACGTTCCAGAGCTCCTGCGGCACGATGATCTTCCATGGGAGCTGCAGCGTCCTTCGCTGCACTATCACGGCCTATCCGGGACCTTTTCTCTCTGTCCAATCTCCAGACGCTGGTATCAAGTTGAGCATGGGTCATTCTGCCCGTGTCTAATGCATTTTTGACCGTAGTGACAGCGAAACTCAATGGTGCTGCCATGTGATGCGATAGTCGAAGCTCTTGAGCCTGACGAACAGCATTGAGGCCTGACAATCTCAGTCGTGTGGTGACGAGCTACCTCTCTCCATGTCGGCCATCTCACAGGCCGGGCAGATATCAACTCCAAGCATCAAATTGTTCAAGGCCTGCCGACGCTGTTCCGACTTCCGACTGCCCGCCAAGAACCCGAGGTGCTTCGGTTTCCAGCGAAGTTCGACCCGTCACATTAGCTGTCCGGAGTTCAGACGGCACCGCAAAACTGTTAGCAGTATCAGCCGTGGGCGGCTAAACCTACTCGCTTCTGCATGCACTTTCTGGGAGCATATCTCCAAGATCCTACCTTCCTTCACGTTGGACGAGGCTCGGTGTCCCGACGGCCTTGTCCAATAACCCCCACACAAGTGCAGGAGAGACGACTCATTGGCTTCATTTCCGCTGATGCGGTTCGCTCTGCGATGGCACGATAGCGGTGCCGACGCTGTCCGAACGTCGATGCATTCTTCCTGCGTTTCGCTGTGCAGCAGTCCCATATTGTCTGCAAGGTCTCGCGGATCAATTAGAGCATGCAGTCTCCTCGCAGGGCCGGTACGCCTCAGACCACGCTTTTCAGTCGAATCGACGCCGGCCTCTGACCACCCGCAGCCGAGAGAAACCCCACAGGGACTTGCGATTGTCCAGACATTGGTCTACAGCAGCATGCACCAGCTGCAGCAGATGGCCACTTCAGTCAATGAGACAATTCCCGTCGGCTCGCGCGAGATGTCTTGCGCCAATGCCGTGCGACAGCTCTGCGCCAATATAGTCGAGCACCTCGACCATGCCGAGTGTCTGGCCGCGCCAGACGTGGTGGTGAACGACCGGGGACCGGCGTTGAGAGTTATATTTCCCCCATGTGGCACGACACGCAACTGGTTGCCGACATGTTGTGCTCTTTCTTTCTCCCTTCTCCTTCACTTCGCCGCTCTCCTTACCTTGCTTCCGGTCGATAATTTCCAATTGTATTCTAACTCGCCCCTTTTTTAACCTTTCTACACACCCCCACCTGATTAACAGCGTTGATCGCTCGCGTCACATGTACATACCAGCCCTCCCCCGCGCCCTGCCCGAAACCGACGCTCCCGGAGTATACTTCGGCCATGCGAGCCGGACCCCGGCATCGGAGCTGCGCCAGCTCCGAGCGTCCCTCCACGACGCCACCACCGCTGTTACCCGTTTCTCCGGCGCAACAGGCGCCGCCCCCGACCTCCTCCGCAAGCGCGACCCGATGCAATCCTCAAACGTCACCATCGGCGCCGTCGTCGGTGTGCTCCTCGGCGTGTTCATCATCGGGACAATCTACTTCTGCATCCGCTACCACAGGTCCATACGTTTCTCGGACAACAAGAAGCGGCAGCACCATCGCAGGCCCGGTGGGGGGAGCTCCAGGGGCTCCAAGGCGTCGACGTCGAGTAGTAGGTCGGCTCCGGCCCCGCCGCCGGCACCGCCTGCTCCGCCTCCGGCTGCGGCTGCGGCTGCCGGATAGCCGCTTTTGTGGATTTGGTGTGAAGGGTTAATCAAGACTGAGATCTTGGGAGGAAAAGAAACGGTGGTGCTGACGGAATGTTTGTCCGGAACTTTGTATTTACGTTGTAGGTTATTTGTGTATGGGAGTCCGTAACGATGCGAGGAGTCTGTGTGGCGTCTTGAGGTGCCGGGTGGCCGTGGCCGGAGTTCGCTTCGCATATCATGCTTGATGTGCTCTTTGGAAGGTGCGTGTGCGTTGTATGCTTGAACGCAGGGTGGTGATATCTAATGGGCTGGGAGTCTATCTGTTTTGTGGGGAAAGGGAGTGTGGGCAAAAGGACACTATATGAACATCGTCGAACGCTGCTAGCAAGCCTCTGGCACGTCAGCCCGTCGTTCATGAAGATCTGCTCGCCGTCGTGCCTCAGTTTGGGATGCCGGCCCAAAGGCAGGTACGCCAAACATCCGCGATTGACGACGTCCGCGGTGAACACGATGTCCATGTTAGACACGATGGCCGCGGTAAAGAAGCTGCGCGACGCTTGCACCGCCTTCTCCTTGGCCCATCTCCCTCGGCATCCACTTCATACTCCTCCAGCGTAAACTCCTTTCCAACCGCCCTCAACCCAACAACCGTAGGTGGTAGACATAGTTGATGGTGAGAGTTGTCCCTCCGGGGTGGACGGGTAAGCGGCTGCTCTCGCTATGCGATAGGTTGTCTCTACTGGGGAGAAATACTTCTCATCGTGAGGCGGATGCGGTGATGCCGTCAGAATGCCAGGTGTTATCGATCTCGCGGTGATGTGCTTGCAAATACTCAGTCCGGGTACGGAGCATGTCCCTGCCATGGCGCCAAGCGACCGACCGTCAGCACATCGTCACGGCGCGGAGGCAGGCAAGGAAAGCAGAACAAGACAAGGCAGGCTGCCTCAAGGTACATCTTCAGATGGTATTTTTGTGCCCCTACGTTTTGTCATTTCCACTGTACATCCAGAGGTTGACCGATTGTCCTCGGCCGAAACCGACTGCGATACCCTTTTTGTCTTCCGCTTTTGGAAAAGACTTCACCTCCCAGCCCGTTGTTTTGTCCTCCACGCCGGCTCGACAAAGGCGGAACAGAATCGCAAAAGACCGAAAACCCTTGCCTAGTCCTGGGCCGCTAGCCCCCTTCATCCCGTCAAATGCCCCCTCCGCCAGGCTCCGGCGGAGGCGAAGGCGCAACACATACGAACCCCATCATCTTTCTTAAAGCAAGGCCGGTCACCAGCAAGACACCCCAGGCGCCTGCGTCCCTTCGATAAGCATCAACAGACATCAGTAATCCATCAAGTTCTTTGCCAGAGGAATGAGAGTCGACCGTCACAGCCTCGAAAGCTCAAAACTCCGAGGACTCTCCGATAATGGAACTAATGGAACGCGAGGACGAGAATTCGTTGTTGGTGTCGCGTGACTCGTTGCGATCCGCAGCGCAATGTAGGGTTAGGGTTAGGGTTAGGGTTAGCGCAATGTAAACCCCTGGACATGATGCTTTCGCTTCGCGGTGCCCAGGGAGATGTATATCCATAGTCATGCGCAACATCATGACCAGCTAAGCACGCGCAACCCAACGCCGCCGCCTTCGTTCTTTTGTCATGGCACATCGCAGTTGTTGTTAGGAACGATGTTGAAAAGACCAGGCTGTATCCCTCCCCAAACGCCGTCGATAAGAAACTTTTGAAAAACAGTTGACTGTGCCGCCCGTGGTCGTTATAGATAGAGAAGATGTTTGGCTATTAACATTGTAGCGCAGTCCTTTGTACAGAGACGGAAGTCAGAATTTGAAGGGCCCCGTTGTCACGCCCGGTGTCGGATTTTGATTGGGTATCATTGTCGTCCAGAAGCTCAATGTAGTCGAAATTAGAAACTCGCTAGGGACTGAGTTGCAAGACGACAGGTTTCGATGTGTAAGGGGTTTGGAAGAGTGGAAACGTGAGAGAACAAAGTAGCCGCTCATTCCATGGCAGTCACAGACTTCTCCGCCCGGGCTCGCATATGATTCGCATGAGTTTCGAGACAGGTGGCCATCAGGCGCGTGACTACAAGACGTTAGACATCAACAATGAAGCGGTGAGTGGAGTACATGACTTACTGGGCCAAACCGCGGCTTTATCCAGCATATAAGCCGTGACTCGGAGGATCTTTGCTGCGTAACCGCTGTGGTCGTCCATGGGCAGCCGCGGATTGCCACTTGATGACATTTCCAGACTCATCTTCATCTCGGCTCCCGAGAGCACCTCCTGAATCTTTGCGAGAAGCTTGGCGTCGTCGTCCTCGAGCAGCATGATGGCGGGCACCTCGGTTGGATCGACGTCGTCCTGTCCCAAGATACCAAGGTAGCGGCCGACACGATCTTGCAGGGTCGCGACCCACTCGGCCAGGACTTGTGCGCAGTCAAAAGCACACATGGCAGACTGGAGTGGCAGCTCGCGGCTTGTGAAATCCGCAAATGTGACCCCTAGCTTATCGGACATGGACAAGGAGTCCGCCGCGTAAAACGCGGCTTTCCGCAAGTGCCGTTCGCGCCTGGAGATAGATCTGCTTGGCATCTGGGGCTGCGGATGGACTGGTGGCTGTTGAGTCAGGACGGGGTTTATAGTCATGGAAGTCGCTTGGAACTTGACAGCTGCAAAGTCCGGAGACGAGGACTGTGTTGCAGGCGAGTCGATCATGGCGGAGCTGTTGCCGGAGGTGTCCGAAGGGTCCGTTACCGCAGACTCGGAGTTGGACGTCGGCGAGTGCTCGGCATGCTGGATGATCTCGCTACCGCGCGCAAGCTCCTCTGCCATGCCATCCCAGTCGCGTTGCCAGAACTTCTCTTTCGACCGCGCGAGATTGACAAATAGGCGAACATATGCAAGGTCCAAGAGTGGGATCGCATCGGCGGAAAGCGGTCCCATGCCGAAGGGATTGGGGCGTTCTAGGCTGTGGTGGGGGTTGCTTGCCCACGCGGCCTGCCATGCCTTGAGAGCCGGCTCAATATGCCTATGCATCTTCTCCGTCTCTTCATTGGTCCAGATCTTGTTGTGGTGGCGCTGACGGGTTTCCCAGATGTAGTTGTGGAGCGCATTGATCAGAATCAAACAGCCGAAGGTGCTCGGTTTCAAGTTGCTCGCGGGCAGGTCGCTGAGATTGACGGCTGAGCCAAAGGGCTGATGATGGGTGCTGTTGATGGCAAACTTCTGTTGCTTCTCGTTTGTCCTCAGCAGCTCGCCCAGAGCCTCGTGGAAGGTCATCCGGTTGTGGTTTGCCGCCGCTATACCTCCTCGTGCGTGGAAGCCAGCACTGGAGTCAGCGGCAAAGAATTCTTCGTCGCAAGGCAGGTCGAGCAGGATTTCCGAGTTTGTCAGAGCTGGCGTGTGGTTGTAAGCTGAGACTAGGAGGCTGGAGAGTATGAACACGGAATAAAGCGTGCGTTTCCGCTCCTCCATTGTCTTCCATCTCAACCACTCCGCGTGCTCGTCATTCTCAGCCTTGACGCCGTTCTCCCAATGGACTTCATCACCCATCTTCATCTCATGGTCTTCGCTGCCCTCGATTCTTACCGGTCGTAGCAATTCGGCCCCTTGAGCTAGACTTACGAGCGCTGCCGCATGAGTTGACGCGATCTCACTCGAGCGTTTGTCCCCGCAGTTGTGGCCGTAGACGACATTGAGGAGCATCGCCTGCACCAGCCACACCGGAGTATCCACGGCATTATCGGAATTTTGAGGCGTCTGGTCCGTGACTGAATTACGCCGGAAGTCTGCTTTCCTCACGTTCGCTTTCCTCCTCTCGTCAAGATACAACTGAATCATCTTCTTGGCCATTCCAAACAGCTCTCTCGACTGATGGTGCTCCAGCTCGTAGAGGGCTCCGATTGCTGCCATGGAAAGTATCAGACAGCCGCTTCCTCCGATCCCGTTACCTCGGCCGGTGGAAGATTGGGGAGAGATCTCGAACGATAGGGTCGGGACGTGCAGGAACGGAAGATGAGGGTGGAAATACCGAAGATACGCTCCGACGTAGCGTTGAAGATCTTGAGTACTCGGGAGGGTGCCGCCGTTGTCTAATGCGTTTGGGGGAGCAGGCTGGCCGTGGGGTGATGGAGGCGCGCCCGGCGTCGTGAGGAGATATTTCCGTCCGCCAAGCTGTGAGGATTGGGAGGTCGATAAGGCACCTAGGATGGCAGTTCTTGTTGAATCAGTGATTGTCGAGACGGGTAGGGTGCCATGATTACTACCATTCATCGAAGAGGGCGTCTCCGGACCGGCACCGAAACTGAGTGCTTGACTCATATTCTGGGTATTCAACCCGGACATCATCGACGGACTGACAGAGTTTAGGGAGGGCGGAGGAGTCGAGAAGTAGGCGTCGCCCAGGTTCTTCTGAGGCGGTGGCTGTGGTGAAACGGGGGCGCCGTTCATAAGATCTGGAAAGACGGAGCTCCCCAGATCGAGGGAGAACGAATTGGCCATCTGAGGAGGTCCCATGACCGCCGGCTGCCACATGGAGCTCGTGGCCACCGTCGTAGCAGGGTGGTTCGAGCCGTCCAACATCACGTCACTCATGCCGCTCTGACTTGTGGTGCTGATGGCAGAAGGTGATGAGCCGTCCACAGCGTTCTCGTTGGGGCCATTGTTAAATGATATTTGGTGCTCAAACCCAGTCAACCAGTCGAAACTGTCGTCGAGGTGGTGGGTTGCAGACATATCGGGGAAGCCGTGGGAGAAGGGCGACATAGGATCGAGAGCCATGGACTGCGGAGAATCGCTGTAATGGAGTGCATTTGGGTTGATGGTGGAACCGGTTGGAGGACCGAACAGTAGACCCTCGAAGTCGAACTCGGAATGGTTGAAGACAGCCAACGGCGGTGCAGTACGCAGCCCCCCAGAAAAGTCCATGTGGTTGATGCTATGCGTCTCAAGCTTAGGAAGACCATGGTGCATGCCACGATGTCCTAACGCAGAGCCCATGCCGCCATAAGCGTGGTCCATGTTATGGATTGGCAGTCCAACCAAGCTCGGATGCCGGCTGTGCGTCGGTTGCGCTCGCGCGACAGAGGCATTGGCTGCGGCCAACATCTGCGTCGCAGCTCCGTCAACGTGGCTTATGGTATTGGCCCGAGGCCGCATGGTCGAGCCAGAGGCGGTAGAGGCGGCAGCATTGGGACCGGCCATGCTGTTCTTCCGCATTCGGCTCGCGCCTGGCGTAGTGCCGGCAGCGCTCTCACGACGATTGCGTGGGCGCGAGGAAGGGGTGGTGGTCTGGTGGAGCTTCTGCTGGTGACGCAGAAGGAGGTCCCTCCGAGCGAAGCATCTTGCACACTCTGGACATTCAAATGGCTTCTCCTTTGTGTGCGAGCGCTCATGGCGTTTCAGGTGTTCCAATCGAGCGAATGGGCGCAAGCATGTCGCGCAGACATGAGGCCGAGGCTTGTCCGTCTTGGGTGGGGGGAACGCTGCCGGAGCTTTCGTATTCACAGTGATGGTCGGGCCTGTTTAGCAGCAAGACTCTCGCGTCAGTTACATTTCCAACTGGTTGACATGTCAGGACAGAGTCATACCGGTCTCGTCGTTGGCGGTGGGAGTGCTCGCAACAGCGGCCGAGGGCGAAGCAGATGAATTGGACATGGCGGCAGGAGTGCGAGATGTGCAAGCTGCGCGAAATTGTCACCGCCGAGGAGAAAGGATACGAGAGCCCGGCGAGCTGAGAGTTGAAACAAGATCCAATGCACAAGCACAACAAGATCAAACGAAGCTCCGATAATGCTCAAATGTAAGGTTAAGTCTGAAGTCGTGGCTCGTTCTGAGGTACAGGTAGGTATGCGCGAGGTACACTCGATGGTGGGGAGTTTGGCCGGCAGAGTGGAGGATGGCGGGGAGTACGGAGTACGGGGAATGGAGCGATTGCTAATAGAGATGATTCGGAGGAGAGGAGCTATCGAGGAGAGTCAAGAGGCGCCAACATGGAGGGAATCGACGTGAATGAGGCCGATTCTATCATGCTATGGTAGGCTGGAAGGCCTGGTATCTCGGGATTCTCAGCGAACAGCTCTTCTCTTACCACAGTACTGTGACTCTGCTCCCAACAATTGGAGAATAGGAGGCGTGAGTTGGAGGTTGTGAGCAGATGGAGAGCGAGTGATGTGGATGCAGCGGGCTGTGGGCCAAGTGGACCAGCGTGTTAGTGCTAGTCTAACAGCGACACTAGCAGGCACACTCAGGAGCGTTGGCGCCGGGGTTGAGTCGGTGGAGCACTGGAAAGCACCTGTGGGAGGCAAAAGTTGGTCATGGATCAGGGCATTGGAGCCAAGTGCAACCTCAGGGGACCTGGCCTGCCGGTGAGATGGAGATCACACTGTGTGGGTTCCGGTCAGGCTAGCAGCGCTGCATCTGACCAATCGCTGGCCCTGGTGCAGACCCCGGGAATGGACCACATGCCCAGGAACACAAAAGTTGGGCTGGTTGGGGATGGGGACCCTGGACTCTCACTCTCACCACTCCGAGATGCGCAAGCAGGGCAAGGTCACCGTTTGATCAGTACCTTAGAGAAGCATGTCCAGACGTCTAACCTTCTGGTCCCCTAAACCTAAGTCTTTCGAAAATGTGATGTCAATTGTTCCGTCACTGACAACGACAGTGTGTCGTCCAACCACACGGCCACTGGACCTCGTGGTGTGCTTTCGTAGGTGTAGAGCGTCAGATTGTCAAGCCGGAGCTGAACTCTCTCAATCATGTCCACGACTCGCACTGTGCATATGGCTCCTCACTCGACCAAGATGTCACCCAGGCTTCGCACAAGTTCCACGGTCAAGCGGAAGGCAGAGAGGCGTTCGGAATCCAGAATCCAGAATCCAGGAGCCAGAAAGCCATTATGCCTCAAGAGCGCCTAAGGTAAGACTCAACCATCTTTGTCAGGCTCCTCATTGTACGTGTTCTGGTAGACTGTTCGAACGTTCCTGGAGGCACGGACTGCTAGATTCCACATCTCATCCGTAAAGTGCATGTCAATGCGCCTGATAACCACCTGGACAGTGGACATAGGATCATATACACAAGGCAGCCCAGTCCAGTCGTCCTAGCACAATTATATCCGTTTACCGTTGTTAGTCCCCAAGACACCGGTTCTAGCCGTGATGGGTTCAACCTGGACCTGGAAATTACAGTTACACAGTAGTGGGAAGTCCAAAACTCTCTAATGGATACCCCGAGAGTTCCGTGCGTAGAGGCAACCTAGTGTTTCTACAATCAAGTGACAGCTTCGCCTCTCGTGTGCAGCTGGAATCACTGCACGACATCTCGTTTTGAGCGCCGTTGCGAGTTCTGTGACGAACCGTGCAAAGGCCGCAGCTGTATCCGCTTGTGGCCTAGCGCTCTGCACGATCTGGGCGTCCAATCGCAATCTCGAGCTAGTGCGATGGCCCTTCGCCGGTCCAATGTACAGTTTTGCTCGCACAGTACTGGCAAACTCCGATATCAAGTCGCCAGGATGTATCTGGGGAAGCCTGAAGAAGGAAAGAGCCATTGCCAAAAAAGAGGTCTCTCTCCGATTGATGCGCGCCTCTGCAAGATTAACGATATCAATACCCTACAATGCATCACAAGTGACATTGCTCCTTCGGCCTCTCTCAAGCGTCAATTTGCTAATTTCTTAAGCCTGTCGCTGCGAGACACGGAAGATGCCTTTTAGTGCGGCTTGGTGGCCGGATGGCTTGAAGCTACCGTCACAGACCAGCTCTGTCCTTATCGCCGTCCGCTCCGGACGCCGGAGGAAAAACATACCTGGCAATGGAGGGCAAAGGCAAAGACAAAGCCGCATCTCACTGGCCAGTTCGTTCATCCGACCGAGGCGCGCACGCTTCAACCCGGAGAAGGTTTCGGTACCAAACATGGAACGAGCGCTGGTAACGGTCATCTGATGGTGTGTCTCAGGCACCTGAAAGGATATCTAAGACTTGCTGCAAGAGCTGCTGCAAGGGCAAAGGAACCCGGCCTCTGTCGCCGTTCTTGTCGCATTCTTACCACCTGCAGTGGAGCCATAATGCAACACCGCTCAGCAACTTAAGACGGCCCCGTACTAGGTTCGAAGACATCATGACGACCACTATGCAGTACAAGTGCGATCGGCGTTTCCCAGCCAGTCTACTTCGACTTACAGTAACAAGTCAACACCGAGGCACGGGTCCCTCGTTCATCCTGAGCAGCACTTCTGCGGGGTTGGCCCATGTCAACGGCCGCCTATAAATAGCCGCCATCGGCCATATGGGTCCTCTTAGGTCGTTTGGACGACATCTCCACGAAGGCTCGAATCTCTCCCTGAATTGGATACGGTCAACCACGGTGGAAGTAGAGAGCTGCCGTCGCAGGTTTTCCTTCGGAGGGCTGCTGCACTGAGACTGAAACAGCCGAGCTGCGGGAACACCCAACCTCAATAGCGAGCGGTACTCAACCTGCGGAGCACCGAGAAATCCAATACGAAGTAATGAAGACACAATGGCAGCAAGGCTACACACCATCACAAACGCGATGGGACAGTATGCGCAGTATAAGACGATAGTACACTTCCTTTCTGGATCTCGGAGCCAACGAGGTCCCAGAGTCCATCCGCAAATGAACTTATCAGGAGGGAATATAAGGCGCCAATGGTCTTTCTGTCTCCCGGTCGATCCAATCTGATCTCCAAAAAAGCAAAGTGCCACGGCTCAGGTACGCCGCCTTGACCCAGATTGCTTCCCCAACTGTACCCCAACATCACAATATGAGTCTCGATAGCAGCACAGTCGCCCATGGCCAGACTCAGACACTCATCACTTGCGTCGAGGGCGTCCACCACTGTCGTCCGTAAGACGGATTGAAACAACGCAGAAGCTACGACGCATGCTAAGAGACCCGCCCGGAATTAGAAGAATGGTCAGGTGCACCAAGCCAAACCCACAACTACTGCTGCACCACCAAGTACCAACCATCCAACCAACAAGCAGTTCCTCGGCTGCTCGTTAACTTCCGTCCTTCCACTGGCTGGACTGGTCAATTGGAGCCTCAAGTGGAGGGAATTTGCCATGTCCATTGTTGGCGGGTCTCATGTTTACAGCCACGCCGGTTTCGCAATTGTTAGCTTGCTCAAGTCCGAACAATGGAGCTTGATCATCACTCTTCCAGCACCGAATCCGGTCGTCTCCCAGTGTCGATGCCGTCTGGGCAGTACGACGAGCTTACCGAGCAACCTCCCGGTGCCATGTGCGGTTGAGACACCATTCAGGTACACCAGTGCCTGATGGTGGTGAGCTGCCCGTCGTCAGCAAAAGTCAAGGAACTGATATGTGATCGGCGGAACACATTTTCGCGAATCGTACCAGTCCACCACGTTTTCGCTTCAGAGCCTGCCGACAGCCACTCGAGGTTGCAACTTGCGTGCAGCAAGGAAGGAACCCACTCACCCTTCCATATCTCGACATGCAGCGCGCGATGCATCCTACCCATGACAGCCGCTATCGAAACGATGCTAGAGACCAACTCCCCGCCAGTGTACGTGCACTGTGATAGTTCTTGTCCTTGGCATTGCATACATAGTAGATGCACGGGCAAGACCACGAAAGCACGTCGCTACTGCTACACAAGCTTGTCTCCGACTGGCGCATTTCCCCGAGCGAGCGCGTGAATCACTAGTACCACCTTCATTCCTCGGGAGTGAGAGGCTCAATCACAAGTGCATCAGTGCACAGCCTAGCCTGCCTCACTATCCCCAGAGTCCCGACCACGGACCGTCATGTGGCTCTACCAGCCCCCTGTCCACTAGTTTGCACCTCCGAATCAGAAAGACAGGGGGCCCCCAAATCCCTGGTCTTCCCCGGACTCGCTGTGCCCAATGAGCAAAGCTTGGCCAAGATCTGCTCATTGGTGGGATGTGCCGATCCTTCCAGAGGCGATATGATGCTGCAGAACCCTCAACTTTATCCAACGGCTTGCGTATTGCACATGGAGAAACACTCAACAAAGAACTAAACTGCTGGAGCTGACGGAGGTCCAGCCTCGTGATTCCAAAACGACAACGTGGCTCCCTGGGAGTGCCAGCCAGTCAGTCTTGTGATGATCGCTCACTGGCGGGTCTGGCAGCGAGCCAGTACTTGAATGCTCAGTCCTAATGATAGCCACCTTCGTGCTCACCGGTCATTTCTTGGTGCGGCACATATCAAGTCTTTACTGTGGAGTGTGACAAATTCACTACCTAGTTCTGAGTACCTTGCCTATTAGCACACCGGCAGTCAGCACGCACGCAGTGTACTTGTACTTGAACACTTTCCGGCCGTGGAAGAAGATATATTGTGATACTGCGAGGCAGCTCCGAGCAGTGTAAATACGCTTCCGGAGCTCAACAAAAGTCAATGTTGGAAACCCAGGAACCCGAAGCGGCCGGGGCTTATAAGTCACTGCCGATCATATCTGCGGCCATTCTGGTACTGGAACTCTTCCATACGAGAGAAGCCGGTGACCTTGTTCGGCTGCCCCTGCCTTACCGCAGGCGCAATATGGGGCCGCGCACGCAATATCAGGGGAACGAGTCCGTGGTCACCGGCGACGCAACGGCGGGATTCAAGCTTGCATGGTGTGGTCTGGATGTTCCTTCTGATATTAATTAGTCGTTTGAGGACTCCCAGAGTTGTACGACTCCAACGGGCTTGCGAATGCTTGGCAACATCCCATCTTGCAGCGGCCGTCCTCGGTCACAACCGCAGCGTAACAGCATGTCTGCTGGTCATGTCTCTTCCTGTCGTCGATATTGCTAGGAACCCGCCGTCCTGGCCCGGCTAAAGAGTTTCGGACGAGACATTGTCAATCAGCAGATGATGGACAAAACACCATAGCCTGAAAGCAAGCAGTGCATCCCATTCAAGCCGTGTCCGCTGCACGTCGCCATTCAGCAGGATTGAAACGCTTCCAGTGCTTCCACGAATCTAGTGGTACGCCATGAAGCAGTACGAGCGCCACCAAGTCCCATTCTCCTAGGCCCGTGCCATTCCCAGTCCTCGCTCAAAATGCACCCAAAGCAATTCAAGCCACCGACCACTGTTCGGCAACCAGTGACGAGCTTGGGTTTTGTCAGGAATAAAGCTTTCCCTGGCTCTCCATGCCACCGTGCCAGAGACACTGTGTCACATATCCGCCGCCGGTCTCTTACGTTCCCGCCCATCCACGCCTCCGGGTCGGAGGGACGGCTGTCGACGTCAACACCGGAGGTCGTCGCACTCTGCGCCGTTGTATCTATGTCCGAGACGCAAGTCACTCCTTTCGTGCCCCTCGTGTTGACGCATGATGCCCCCGGTGCCAGTTGTGGACCAGGACAGCAGGCATCCGTACCCGTCTGTGCATCCCGAGGCCGACGCTATCCGCACCGCTGTTTACTGTGGTAGTCGCTCGCACTGCCGCGGGACCGGAGAACAGCCGTGCCGATCGGTCAGTTAGCGACTGTTGATCCCTCGCCCGACCCTCAGACACCGATACCCCAAGAAAAAAAATCGAGCCCAGAAATCCCCAGGCCTTCTCGAAGAAGAATTCCTTGCCGATCTGCTGCACGCCCCCAGAGCCGCCCATGCATGGCCGCCGTTATGCTCGTTTCTTCATCGGACGGACTTAATGGCCAGATCCGGTACCCACTCCCGCTCGCGAGCAGGTCTCGTGAGACGCAGAAGAAGGGACGCCAGAGAAGCGGAAGAACCAACCACCACAATGCACTTCATACGTCACTCTTCCACAAGTGGCGGACGGGCTTCCTGTGGCGTTCCTCGGCTTGTCGCTGACTGGTTCGAGAATTGAACCTCGAACGATTCGGCAGCCCGGGATAGCTCGGGCATAGTTCTAGCGGGCGCCCAAGGTGAGGTTGTCAACCAGTAGCAGCAGGCCGTCGTCCAACGATGCAGGACAGGTTCATGTAAGGACCCAAATATTCCCAAGGGACTTTCCTTTCTTCAATCGCTCTGCATGACATGCCGAGTCCACACCACCACCCTGGGGGAAAAAACCTCTGGCCGGTGTTCGTCTTTCCCGTTCTGGGCCTTCCGCACCCCCCAGCCCAAACGTGGCAGGGCCATGACGGCAGTGGTGGCAACGCAACGCGGCTGCCGTTCTCGTCGCCGTGCAGCCACTCTCTCCTGCAATGCGACCGTACCCGGTATCCCGACGAAAGGAAACCGGTCGTGCGTGTGTGCCTGCCATCGCCTCCCTAACTGCCTTGTCCGGCAGCCGGTGCTTTCGGCAGCTTTCTGGTCTTGCACGGCAAGAACCGCGCCGCCGGGGACTTACGATGCGGTTGGTAAGCAGGTGAGCAAATGCCGGCTTTTCTTGGTTTTAGGGGACTGCCTGGCAGGGCTGCGACGCTGCCGCTGCCGGGGACAGGCCTAGACAAGGACCCTCCGTCTGAGGTGAGCTGCGACCGTAGTCGCCAGTTTCAAGATGCGCCGGGCCGTCGTGAACTTGCGTTTGGCGGGGAATGGCGGGCGGGACGTGTCAGCGCCCGGTGTGTCTGCGCTGCGGAATATACTGTAGTATGCATCTTCTAACTGGCGAAATCATCTCTGGACAGGGTAAGGCTATAAACCCTGTACCTGCCTACTGCCAGCCTGGCTGCCTGGACATACCAGCAACCGGCTCAGACCAACTTCTAGGATGCCTAGGAGTTCCCGGGCCTCCGTATTGAGGACTTCCCAATGAATGCGCCGGCCAAGAAGCCAATCCACCACCCATCAGCCCAGACATCGCGGTGACCCAAAGCACCCCCACCCTGATGGATCACGACGACTTGTAAACTTGGTATCTCTCATAGAATCTCTCATAGACCTGTAGACCCTCGTAATCTTGCAACCCGGCCTTGCGTCGGCCATCATGCTACTTCAATACCAGACGCCCGTCATAACTCCATGTTAACGAATCCGTCCAACCATGCTATTCAAGACCAGCCGCCCGTATATCCCACAGACCCAGTGATACATCCCAGCCCAGCATCTCCAACCATTCCCAATCCCCAAAAACTCCTCAAACACCTTCCCACCCATGCACCACAATGCAGTAAAACAAACGACCACCCTAGTCAATCTTCCCCTTCCCCCCAGCCTCACCACCACTCCCCAAACTCCCCTCACTCCGATCAACCCGATAGCTAAAGTCCACAACCCCCACAAGGCCACTAATACTCCTAATCAACCCCTCCAGGTCATCGCACACAAGCGTGCTACAAATCTCCAGCACCGCAAACTCCGCGTACCCGGGCTTCTCCACGTTCGCCGGGTCGAGCACGTGTTCCCTGTCCATCAAGCCCAAGCCGAGTCCTCCTAGTCCGGCACTTCCCTCCGCCCCGCTCCTTCTCCTCCCGCCCCGCGGCTCGTCCACCGCATGTCCGGTGCGCGAGTTGACGACCATCAGCGGCGAGAGGTCCGCCTCTTCCTCTTCAGACGGCGAGACAGCAGCAGCGGCGGCGGCGGGGTCCACCCTCCTGTCGAGCCTCAGCAGCGCGCGCGTCATCTCGTACGGCCGCGGCAGCGGCAGGAACGGCGGCATGCTGTGGCCCGAGAAGAGCGAGTTGGACAGCAGCATCAGCGTCGACGTGATGTTGTGGTGGCTGGGGGAGATCTCGCGCAGCACCTGGGCCAGGGACTCGAGCCAGTCCCTGTCACTGGGGCCGTCGGTCGTTGTGATAGGGGTGGCTTCTTGGGCGGAGGAGGAAGATGATTCGCTCGGGTGGCGGGGCTGCTGCTGCTTCGCTGGTGTTGAGACGGACGCCGCGGCCGCCTCCCTGCGGGCGCGGAAGGCGTCGAGGTGCGCGGTGGGCGGGTGGTTCATGGTGTAGCTCATGAAGGTCAGGTAGCTCATGATGCGCGTGGTGCGCGTGATGATGTCCTCGTAGGCCTCGCGCGGGAAGCGACCCCCTATAGTGGGCTCCCACTTCTGCCAGGCCGCGTGGGCCGTCATGGACGGGAGGAGCAGCATCATCTTGCCGAAGATCTTGCGGCGGATCTTTTGCAGCTCGTGGGCGGGCGAGTGCGGCAGGTCCGGGTTGCCGGCCGTCCCCTCGATCTGGGACTTTACCGTCGAGGTTATGACGCCGTAGTAGTTGGCTAGCAGGTACAGGGCCGCCGAGAGGTCGCGGCGCAGCCAGGTGCGGTCTGTGAGTGGGGATGGGAAGACGGTCCAGATGAAGGCGACGAAGCATCCGGCGGCCACGGTGGCTAGACGGTAGGGTGCGAGCTTGTAGGTTCTGGCCCGGTCAGAAAAGGGGTCATGGCATGTAGGGGCTTGTGACTTACGGGAAGACGGGCTGTCCGGACGAGGCAGCAGCCTGGGGGCCGAGCTTGCGCACTTGCAGTTCGTAACCTATGATGAGGCACTGTTCGGTGTGACAATGAGGCACCGAAGGTGTGTTAGGATGGGGGCAGACATACCTGAGTGACAATCGTAATCATGACCGCAGGCGTGAAACGCGGGAATTTGATCAAGAAGTAGAAGTCGCAGAAAATGGAGAACCAAAGGAAGACGATGACGCCCGGTGTCTTCTCATTGACGATGTACCAGACTGTAGATTGGTTAGCTTGAACGCCGAGACAAGAAACAGACTTAGCTCACCGATCAAAGAGCAAACCATTGCGATGACGGTTCCGCCAACACGGCAGAAGAAGCCGAAGATGGACTGCCCGGATGCTGGATTGCGGTGATGTCAGTATATCTGTCCATCGTAACTTCGGTGGTAAATAAGCAGGCGAGGGACTCACTCATCGTCATGCCAATGGCAATCATGATCATCGCCCACACGAGACGCTGAGCGACAAAGAAAGCCTGTGTGCTCTCCAGGAAGGCGATGATGCCGATGGTCATGGTCGCAGCCGCTACATCAACAGTCAGCACCGTTATCCTCATCACCTTGTTTTCCAGAGGCACTCACCGACTCTAAACCCAAAGGCACACTCCTCGGATGCAAAGAAGGCAGAAACCTTCCGAAGCACATTCCCGGCCCGCTGCCAGGCACTAGTGGGCGGCAGATGTTCCGGGTCCTTCTTCCTGTTGTATCCATCGCCGACATAGACAACACTGATCCCCGTCTCCAGCACGTCGGGCGACTGCTCGGCCGACGAGTCCTCCTCGCGGAAGATGCTGACCAGCCACTTCCGCAGCCGGCGTTGGGTCGGGAATATCAGCCGGTTCCGCGACATGGTGCCGTCTTCCACCTTCTTGTCGGCAAAGACGACCAAGTCCAGCATGGCCTCGCCGGAGGCATGCATGAGCCGCTCCATGTACAGCAGGCAGTAGAGCTGCGCCTGATCCCGCTCCCTCGTCTCTGCGGAAGACAGTCCATTGTAACCTCGCACCACAGCCCTCTCCTTGACCCAAGTCCGCAGAGCTTCTCCTTTCGTGGCGGCGAACTGCTCGAGTTTCTGCCTGATGACGTCGGAGAAGCCGTCGTCGCCTGGTTTGATAGAGTCGCCCTTGGCTTCGATGTCGGCGTCTTTCGGGGCCTTCTTATCAGCCTTGGGCTTAGGGAGAATCTCTAAGCGCATAGCGGCGTGCTCCAGGCCTTGATCAACCGCTTGGGAGAGGATCTCGAAGGGCATGTGCATGCGCTTCATGACCTCGTTCCACACCCTCTTCTCCCTGTCCTTCTGGGCGACGATCTCCGGCTCCTCGTCGGCGTCGACGTTCCAGCCGCGCCGCTCGGCCACGCGGTTGAAGATGTCCATTATGCTCGATATGCCGACGACGGGGATGGTGGCGTTGCGCAGCAGCTTGGCTATCTCGCCCAAGTCCTTGGCGTCCAGCTTTCCCCAGGCAACGTCGCGCTTGGCGAAGGCAATATCGGCCTGGATCTTACCAGCCATCTCCCTGACCTGGGCGATGGCGGCCTTGAGCTCCTTTGCGATGGCTGCCTCCTTGGTCATGGATGGCTGCTTGTCTGGCTCCCAGCCTGCCTCCTTGGCTTTCTTCGACTTTTTCTTCTTCTTCTCTGCTGCTCGAGCGTCCATGGTCGCCTGATGCGTCACGACAGCAAACATGTCCAGCTCCTCCAGTCCAACGAGGTACTTCTTCTGCAGCCCCATGGCCTGCCTCAGCAGCCCAATCGAGCCCGCAAACTCCTTGAACACCACCATCCGGCTGCTGATCGGAACAATCACCAGGCTCACGCCCGTAGCCAGAGCCAAGCCAGTCAGCATGGCAGTGATGAGCTCCTGGATGAACTTCTCGGCGTAGACGACGGTGGGCATGCGGGTGCCAAAGGTGGACGCGACATTGACAAGAATACTGTAGAGGATCACCGGCACGGCGAAGGCGGGGAACTTGGCGCGCAGCACGTTGACGAACCAGATGTTGGCAAACAGCCAGACGGCCAGCACGGCCGACTGCGACGAGTTGTACCGCACGGTGCCGGTGGCCGGGTCGATGAGCGACTCGCCCGCGGGGGTCGTGTTCTCGCGCGCCTTGATGGAGGACCACAGGGCCAGCATGGCGACGGCCGACCCGAAGCAGATGGCAAAGACGTTGAGGACCAGGTTCTGGAGGAACTTGCCGCGCGGCAGCATGGCGAGGCCGAGCACGCTGATGATGGGGATGAGGTAGCCCAGGGTGGTGAAGTATTCGGCCACGGGCTGCGACTGGCACATGGCGATGCCGATGATGGGAGGCAGTGAGCCCTTGATCATTGGGATCAGGACGCCCGCGTTGAGGCCCAGCTTGGCCGTGATGGCCGCGAAGCCGAAGCGACTTGGCTTCTTCTGTTGCGCCGGTGCTGCCGACGCGTCGTCGTAGACATCCTCGGGGCCATTGTCGTCGCGTAGGGTCTCCTGGCCATGGCTGTCTGGGTCAATTGGCCCGTCGGACTTGACATGGGCATTGTTGGACGCCATTGACAAGTTCTCTTTTGTTGTTGTTGTCGAAGCGCGTAGTCATTCATTCCAACACCGACGTCATTGCCATCACCAGCTGAGGTAAGCAAGAGGGGAGAGTGGAGATGTCACTGAACTTTATTTACTTGGAGTCTTGCACCTTTCCACCAAGACTGAAATCAGATGAATCCCAACTTGATCCGGCCGCACGATGCTGATGAACTCGAGCAGTCTTATAACTCAGACAGCCACTCACGGTGAAGGATCTGCCATCCGTCGCCAAGAAGCATGACTAAGTGCTCGTCGCTGATTGCTTCAATCATCGCATCCGCGTCGAGAGCTATGAAAGCTTGGAAGACTTGTGCACTCCTGGCATTGGACGATCGGATCTTCAACTTGCCGCCCTCCGTGCTGCCTGTATACCTACCTCTCTCTACCTTAGGTATCCACGAAATAAGCAGCTTGCCGATGGCGGCGCCGAGAGAATGCGAAGGATCAGCGACGGCTCGAGCCGGACCCGATGCTGAGTTGTGCACTTCACATCCCAGTGAATCCACTCGATTCAGGAGGTACTGCGCAGTATGCAGTATGGATATCGGGTTCGATGAATACTGCGTATCCGAGATTCACCACGATGGATCAGGGATGATGGATTGATGAGTGGATGCTGGCGACGAATGGCCATGACGTCTGTCGATGATGTCGCCCACCGTGGCACCGTCTGAAACCCCGCCCAATTGGCGCTGTGTTCCGTCTTGCCGAAGCCCCCAACATGGCCGTTACACAGAAGATAACGGTTGGCTCACCGCTTCCTGTTGACGTTGCCAGAAGGCTCCCTCCCGGGCCTCAGGCGTCATCGCTCGAGTCTGGATCTCAGGGTCCTCATGCCGTCCAGCATTGGCAAAAGCTTGTTTTGCAACGGTGTGGACTAGCATGTGCCAGGGATATCTATCTCCTTGAGTCTTGAGAGGTATTCACTGCTTCAACTTCTCGTTATTGTCTTGTCTGCGTCTACACAAGGTACTCGCTCTTATCTGCATCTCAAACTGCTGTTCGACGGCACAGAACCCCTGCTGCTCTTGGCGATAAACCCCCCGTTTGGCGCTTCACTAATCGCTGCGGCGTTTCAAGTCCGTCGGTGAAGCATTGAGCAACCAGGCTGCGAAGGCCTCCTCCGTGTCCTCCGATTCATTCGCCATACACTTCTTCCTGTCTTCTATTCACCGTCCACCTTCTTCAATTCACATCTTCACCTCGAGCTCCATATATCTACCACAGTACCTTATATATTTGCCAAGATCTCCAACGCTCCGGCACCCAGCGCTGATCACCTTGGCATGCCTTGCCAATCCATCCTCGGCGCCATCCACAGTCAATCATCACCACTTTGAGCCACTTCGAGACTTGGCCTGACCTATCCACCATATTCAACCTTAACAAAAAATACACCAAACAACAATGCCAACCTACCACTCCCCCTCCTCCTCCCCCTCCCGCTCCCCGCGCTCCTCCATCTCCCCTCCCCGCCGCACCCACAACCGCTCCCGCTCCCGCCGCCGCACCCCCAGCCCATCCTCCTCCTTCTCCCGTTCTCCCTCCCGCTCCAGATCTCGCTCCTCCTCCCCCTCCCGCACAAAAAAACTCCGCTCCAAACTCCCCTCGGACGGCCTCTCCGACTCAAAGTCAGAATCCATCGTCAAGACATCCCTCGTCTTCCTGGGCGCCGTCGGCGCCGCCACGCTGGCGGCGCACAAGTTCTGGCCCAAGGGGATCACGTACGGCGAGAAGGAGGAGTGGGAGTGTGAGCGGAAGAAGGAGGCGAGGCGGGCGGTGAGGGAGGCGGAGGGTGATGTAAAAGGTGAAAAGGTTGGGCGGAGAGGGGGCGAGGGCCGTGGGAGGGGAGGACGTGAAGAAGGCGGGAGGAGAGGGGCTGCTGCTGCCGCGGCGGGGGGTGGGTATGCGGGGAGTAGTGTGTCTTCTGGGTCTGGGTCTGGGAGGGATAGGGGGGAGAGGAGTGGTGGCCGTGGAGGGGGCAATGGTGGAGGGTACTATGCGCGCGAGGAGGTGGTTGTGCGGGACAGGAGTGTGGACGTGGGGAGGTCGCGCAGTCGCATGAGGGAGAGGAGCGCGGATCGATATCGCGGGGCCAGTCGTGGTGATCGGTTTGATGCAGGACCTCCAGCCGCGGTTGTCGAACGCCGCACTAGCAGGACCAGAGAGCTGGACTACTACCCTCCATCACCGCCACGAAGGATGGTGGAGTGTGGAGGATCGACTGCGGGGGCTACTCGCGACAGGTCCCGATCTGTGGTCTACGATGACGAGCCCGAGGTGGTGTATGTGCGTCGCGAGCCTGCCCAGGGAGGTCGGTACGCTGTCTCGTCGGCCTCTGTCGGCGACGCGGGACGGCCTCGGAGCCGGTACGGTGATGATTACTATCGATGATTTACGGTATTAGGAATGGATTGATGGATCGTTGGTTCCGCAATGGGTAAAGATGGATACACCGCTTGGGCTAATGGGGAGTGTCATTTGGAGTCTGGAGATTATACACAGGGACATGACTGATGATTTGTTTGAAAGCGCTTTAGATTTCAATGCTATGGACTTCCAGCCCTCTCTCTGGATTCTGTATATGCTCTTGAACCGTCTTGATGCGACCGACTGCCTCGTTATGGCTAGCCTCAGCTCCGTGCACCCATATGCAGTGCAGCCTGAACTCCGTGTTAAGCTGCGCAATGCAAGACATATATCCTCGAGCGCATATGCGCAATGAGCCAGATAGAAACAGATCAAAACGCCGTCCCTTGCACCATGTGTCTAAGCATCTAAGCAAGTTCATCATCACTGTCATCCTTCACCACCTTCCTTGGCCGTCCCCTCTTCCGCGGCGCCGCCTTGGCACTGACCGGGCTAGGAGAGCCAGTCGATATCAAGGTGCCTGGCGAGCTCGTCGGTTTCGACGGACTCGGAGTGCTAGTCAAAGTCGCGCTACCGTCGTCGCCAACAAGACCGGTCCAGCCCTTGCCGCCCGTCTTCATGACCAGGTGCGGATTTAGTTCCGCCTTGAACCACTTGTCTGCTCGAGTCGTCTTCCGCGAGCCGCCCTCCAGAGCCGAGTAGGCTGCTCTTGTGGTGCGCATTCGCTTGGGGCCCTTGCGGCCTCCCTCGCTGATTAGGTTGCTGAGTCGCAGGCGCTGCTGCTGGAGATTCTGGTCGTATGCCACGATGCTGCGTACGTACGGCGCAACGTCCAATGTGATAGGTTCCATGTTTCGATCTAGAACTGAGGGATCGAGATAGGAGACGGCCGAAGTCACAGGCTTATCCGAAGTCGCGATCGGGTCGAAAGCCAGAGAGAAGTCAATGCGAGAGATGGCCGGCGTATCAACTGGTGGTGTGCTAAAGTGGTCACGTATCATATTCGTGGCCTTGTCCTCGTTGAGGGCAGGCAGTTGAGATGGATTTTGTGGTAAGGGCACGGCAGAGCTGTGTTCCAACGAGGCTCTTGCCAAGGACTTCATTGTGTTTGGAAGCATGGTTGACATCCGGTCATAGCGGATGACAGGCGGCGCGTCCAAGACAGGGAGGCCTAGAACGTAGTCGTCGCAGGACCGGCTGCACAGATCGGTTATCGTGGCATCAATCAGCTCCTGCAGGGTGGTTAGTGAAAGATTGCCAGGCGGCTCTTGAATGACATACCTCTTTGAACTGTGCGAACGACTTCGAGGAGCAGATGTCCGCAGCACTCATGGCCTCTGCGAATGCATCATACATGTCTAGAGTAGCTAGCCGATCACTGCGTTCGGCCGTATCCCGGTTGAGACCGTTCGTCCAGGCTGCAAAATCAGTGGTGTCCTGCCAATGAGCGGCATCCAGATTCCAGAGATCCCAGGATTGTTGGAGGATCTCCTCCTCGACAGATGTCTGCTTGTCCACGACCATATCACGACCAAGCCAACCCATGCCAAGTTGATATGTATCCTCGCTGACGACACGCACGACCTCCTTGTTCTCGTCCAGGTCGACTCCCTTTGGCCACCGGGGGTAAAACCAGTCGAACCCGCCACGACGGTCGCCAACGCCGATTTGGCACCAGTAGTTGAGCTCCATCGTCGCTGCTCGGAGATCGTGGTTTCGAGCCACATAGAGAGCCTCGACAGGCTCGCGCCGCAAGGCATGGCCCTCGTTGGCAGCGATGAGCAAGAGTCGGTCAACGGCCAGGTCGGTCGGCGGGGCGCTCAACCGAAAAATGCCATGCAGGTCGAGGTTGTGCAACGGCACAAGAGTCTCATCATTGCAGGTGATGACGAAAGGCCGTTTGGACTTGACCATGAGTTCAATGACTCTCGTCCAGAATTGCTTGTCCTCATCATAGAGAATGTCAACTTCGTCGAGCAGGATGAGAGACTGCTTCTGGCCTTTGGGAGGATCCTTCTTTGCCTCCTTCGGGGCAGGCGGCTTCGAGACCGCCGGAAGTGCTTTGACAACCTTCTTCCCCGGAGCCACCTGCTTCGTAAAGAACGACTGCATGGTCTTCTGCTTGCCAGACGCGATATCTTTCGCTAGCTCTTCCTCGGCGTGTTGCGCCTCTGCGTCTCCCTCCTTCGTAGCAGGCTTCTCACGAGAGCCTTTGTCGTGGCTGACATGGTGGTGCTTAAGCATATCGCCGATCTTGTCGTCCACGTCTTTGCCGCTCCTCCGACTGCTCGAGTTGATCTCGAACACCTCAAAGTCTAGCTCTTTTGCAACCGCGTAGACAGCAGCTGTCTTTCCACATCCGTGAGGTCCGCTAATGACAATGGCGTTCGCCAGGCGGCTCGAGTCCTTTAGCTCCTTTGCCTTTAAATGTCCGGCTCGGATGACGGTCTTCTTCACAATGCCGAACTTCCCACTAGGAGTCCAATCGTGTTCGTTGTCGGAGATCTCGTCCATCTGGTTGGCTTCCTCGTCACTAGAGACTATGAAGTCATCGAGCTGCTTCCTTTTCCTGCCTCTCTTCTTCGGAGCTGCTACATTGGCCTTCGCATCCTTGTCTTTCCCAGTCTTGTCGTCGCCTCCAGGTCCAGAGCCTGTGTCGACGGACTGTACCACCAGGGCTTGCAGCCATTCCTTGAGGAAGAATGCTTCTTGGCCGGGTTGAATGACCTCAGCAGCACAGACCGGTGCGTATTTCTGGGCCCAGCAGGTATTGTCGCAATCAGCTCGGTCAAACGCGGAGAGAGAAGACTGTATCAGGTTGAAAAGGCGGACGAGTTCACGCGGGTGCCTTGCTACTCCATGGTCATCGGCCACCGTGTCCCTCGCGTCCGACCTCTTTTTGAAGGCCTTTGCATTCCCGTTGGCGAGCAGCTTTGATGAGCACCTCAGCTCAGGCAAAACGCGAAGCTGGAGCTTGCTTCCGCTCTCGAAATGCTTAGTTGGCAGACGCAGTTCCAGTGGTGGAGGAAGAAAGTCGTCAGAATTGGCGTTCCTGACAGCTTCCGCTTGTGCCGGCACGTCGATGCGTCGAGTGACCATATCCATCAGCGAATCGTGGGGTGACAACCGCACTTCACGCCCTTTCGATCTCCGTGACGGTATAGAGTGTGGGAGGGTACTCTGGTCGATGGCAACATCATGTCTAGCTCCTCGTACGTGGACCATGTCTTTCCATGGCCAGGCCGGCAGCTTCGATCCCGGAAACTTCAACCCCATTGACTTGACACTGAATTGAAGCGTGGGCTTGGTGGTTTTATTGCTCGGGCCGGTGCGATCCATCTTTGGTGAGCACGGCGTAGAGCTCTGTATTGTATTTCGCTTCGGCTGTGACGGCTGAGGGGCGCTGGGCAGCGATTCGACATTCGCATTCGAAAGGCTTCGAAGTTTGCCCTTGCCTGCAAAGAACGGATGGGTGATCTTTGCAGGCGACTTCTTGATCCTTGGTGACGGGTCGGGGCGTTGTGTGTTCTTCTTCCTTGGTGTGCGAGGCGACTTCGTCTTCGGCGACCCTTTCAAAATGGCATTGACCCTCTCACCGATACGTTTCCTAGAAGTATCGTCACCGCCGTACCGGATTCTAACCAGTTTGGAGGAACTCTTCGTGTCAATGTCTGTAGGTGCTGTGTGTCCGGGTGCTTCTGGATCGGGAACGATCTTGGAGGCTTTGGGCTTTGGTGGTGATCCAATTGTTCCAGTCTTTGGGTTGAACTTCATAATCTTTTTTGGTATAGACGCATTGTCCGTGTTCAGTGCCGACGGCGCGGTGTGAGACAGCGGCTTTGGGGGAGCAGTCCTCTGTTCCGGGTCGTGTTTGTCTGAAGCTACACTTTCTGTCTTTGTGTTCTTCGTGTTCTTCGTGTCCTGGTCTGCTGCCGTGCTGTTCCCACCGTCCACACTTCCGAAGTGATTCACGATGTTGCCGCCCGCGGCAGGCTTTGTCCGCTTCTTCGGCCTCGGCTTCTCGCTGTCCACTGGCAATTCTGGGTCTGCCTTTGCTCGCTTCCTCCGCTTCCCAGCCTTTTTCGGCTTGCCCTCGTCCTGGGATCTGTCATCGTTGGCGCCGTCTAGAGAAGAGCCCTGCGTCTCTTTCAAGCTGAGAGCGGTGTTGGTTTGTGCAGGGTCCTGGGGCACATCTGACTGAGCAACCCGTTTGGCCGTGAAGAAGGGATGTACTGCTCGTATGCCGCCCGGGGCCGACAGTCCAGTGTGGTCGGCCATGGGGAGGACCGCTAAGGAGCCCATGGAAATTGGATTCGCGCCAGGCCTGTAATGGGTATGATCAGTTGAATGTTGCTGTTGCGTGGACCTGATCGGACTTGGCTTTCAATGGTATTCTGGAGGTAATGGCGAAACCGCGCCATAGTCGCGCCAGTCCCTCACCTCACAGTCACGCCCGGCACAGAGGGGTTAGACTCACTGTTGTTCATAGTCGCTCTATCGAAAGTTGATATCTCTCCGCCTAATTCAAAGAAAGCGATATGTCGGATCCCGTGAACCAGATTAGGATATTTGGCGGAATAAGATGAGACGATGGGTTTGGGATCGTCCAGAAGAGAAATTCGGAAATCAGTTGGCATAAAATGGAAGTTTAGGCGAGATAGCCGAATAAGGGCAGCAACGAAACAGCTGGAAAGGAAGGTGCGAAGTTTGATTCCATGAATCTCGAAGTCCAAAGTCCAAAGTCGAAGGAGCGATCCGTCGCGTCAGCGCGCTCCAGCTAAAGAGCATTGTGCTGGACCGTGTCGCGCCTTCCATCATAGACTTACAGGGGTTGTGATCCACTAAATGGAACTCCCGCCGTACCGCGTTCTCACCCCACCACCAACTTATCCACATTGTGCCGGCTATTCTTCGGCTCGCGATAAGGACGAACTTTTTTCTTGTCGATAACGTTCTTTCCCAAGAAAGCTTGGATGCAAAGGAAGGCGCATTCTGAACTCGCAGCACATTCTTTCAGCAGCCACACTACAGGCGCTTCTCGAGCTCACACCATGGCTTCAAACTTCCATATTCAGAAGCCATATGTGCTGGCGACCCTGCCTACCCCTTTACAACGACCAGAGACGCCAGGGAGATGCCTTGTTGGCGTTGTGTTTGGCCAGCGGCCGAAAACCCTGAAAAGATCAAGGCGGCCAGAGCTTGCGATTGGAATTGACGGCGACGCCGCAAACCTCTATGATGTGAGACAGCCATGATGATCCCTTGCTCATGTGCACTGCCAACTTACAATGCCTTCCAGGTGCCGGCATCACGCCTTATCACCTCGTATCCGATCCCTCCTCAATACTTCTTTACATGTGCGCCCTGCTCTATTCGGTGGAAGGCCAACAGCGACAAGATTGTCCGGTATACATACGCCACTACAGAGGAGACTCAGACTTCAAAAAGACGGGCGACCTTGTTCAAGGATGTGGTTGAAAAGGCCGGCGTTACTACCTCTACGTCCAACTTTGTTGCGCTGCGACTTGATACCCCTGTTGTTTACCTTACCACGACTCCAATCTTTACACCGCTTTCCTCCTCAGCTTCAGATGCTTCTGTAGCACAGCACCCGAGCTTCAACTTGCTGGCCGTTACGAGTGACGGCACCATTGTCTGCTTCGACCGGGAGACGTTGGCGGAGAAATGGCGCGCCCCCTCTTCAGCTTATCTCGTCGGTGCATCTGGCGCGGCGAAGCTGGACTGCACGGTGGAATCCGCACAAACTGCTCTTGCAACAGAGGTTATTGAGGGGTTCTTCCAGGGCAAAGCTGACCTGTTGGCCGGTCTCTTCAACCAGAAGGTGGCTCAAGAGTCCTTCGACCCAGACGTCCTCGTCTTGATAGTCTCTTCACAGGGCCAAAGAGAGCTGGTCTTATTGGCAATCCACGACAGTCCCTCCCTCCAGTCTTCAGGCTCCTCCCAAGGCCGGGTCTTCCAGGTCTCCACGGCAATCCTACCCACTCCTTCCGAAGCCACCACTCTTGCTGCCAGCTACCAGCTTCATGTGGAGTCAGGCTCACTCCAGGAACTCCGGGGAAACAACGTCTACACCTACAGGGTCGAGGACGGGGCTCCCAGGCTCTCCTACACACTGCCCGTCCCTAATGCTTCGTCTTTCCTCCGGCTGTCGGATACCTCTGTGCTTACGGCCACTGCATCCTCCCTCAGCATCTACAACCCCGGCTACCGCTCCGTCCAAGCCTCTACACCGCTCGACCTCGCCACAGACGTCCCAAATGCCGCCAAAAGCGATGACAGTTCTGCACCTTACCAGCTCATCACTTACTTCCGCAGGCTCGACGTGGCCATAGGGATCCGGGGGTCTTCCCTGTTCGCCGCCCAGTTGGAGGCTCCAAAGACAAGAAAACGGAAGCGGAGGGCCGAAGGCCTGCTGATAGACTCCATCGGTCGCGGCCTGTCGCATGCCATGGACGACCACAAATGGGCAGTCCCGGACCAAACGCCCGACATCTTCGCAAGCTACGTCCCGGGATCGCTTTCCGAGGCCTACTGGAAGAGCTGGGCCGAAGACACGGCGAAAGCGGATGAGTTCCTCCGGAACAAGGACGTGCCTGCGTTCGAGGAGCTGATTGCAACCAAGCTAGGCGTCAACGTCACTTCCGCAAAGGGACCGAACGGAGTCTCTTCTGAGCCGGAGGCAGATGCCGGCGATGCGATGGAGCTAGACGCGGCAGCGCCGGCGGAGGAGAAACCGCAGGTCGACAGGCGGTGGGTCCTCTTCGCTATCACAAAGCTCTTCGCGCTGGATAGTAATCATGCGGACGGCCTGGCGAAACCGAAGCTGTTGTGTCAGCTTCCAGGGAGCCTCGTGGCAGAATATCTGATCAGCGCCGGTTACATGTCAGTCTCGAACGTCAAGTCGGCCTTCAGCAGTGAAGCTCGCGAGATCCACGAGGTGGACGCGCTTTTGGCCGAGCAGATCCCCGAGCTGATTGCCGGCCTGGACCCTACCCTGGAACTACTAGTCGAGTACCTGACGACCACCAAGCCGAGCGCGGTCGAGCTACTTGCCAGCATCCGCCTCATCATGCGCAGCCTCGACCTCGTCCAAGACCCGACCAAGCTAGCCCAGAAACTGATCGGATTTGGCGAGACGGAGACAGCGGGAGAGGCCAACGAGGAGGAAGCCCTCGGGATGAAGCTAGACAAGCTGGAGGAGGATCTGGAAGTCACAGAGTACCACCTGCTGGACGACTCCAGCACGCGGGCCAGGGGCCTCACGGTGGCCTTCGACCTGCTCGGCAGCTGCTCGCCCGTGTCCACCGTCCAGGCCATCCGGCGCCTGTTCCGCCCGGAAGAGACCCTCTCGCTCATACACGTCCTGCGCGTCGAGCTCGTCAAGGGCGGCTGGACGGCGCGGTACCTGGACACGTCCCTGCCCGACGGCGAGGAGGACGAGCTCGAGCCGCCGCCGGACGGCAGCATCCGGCTCATCGCCGACCTGCTGTGCCGCTGCATCGACTCGGTCGGCTCGGGCGGGTGGATGATCAACGACGCCCTGCTGGCCCGCACCGGCGACCACCTCGACTCGGCCGACTTCCTGGCCGGGCTCAAGCTCGAGATCAGCGCCGCGCTGGAGGGCATCCAGGAGGCGGTCTACCTGCGGGGCCTGCTCACCGAGACGGTCAAGTTCGGCAACACGGTGCAGCAGGGCCTGCTCGGCGGCGAGGCCGGCAAGACGCCGCTGGGCGGCAAGGGCACGCCGCACAAGCAGGCCGGCAACACGCCGCACAAGGGGACGCCGTACAAGGGCGCGCCGGGCAGTGTGCTCAAGCGGAACAAGCCGCTGGTCCTCGCGGCGTCGGCGGCGGAGATGCACGAGATGCAGATGTTGCCGCTGGGGCTGGGGTCGAGGCAGAGGGTCCCGGCCACGAAGCTCGCGGCGGGCGGTGAGATTGTTACGCGGAG
The DNA here is from genome assembly GCA_001879275.1 of Coniochaeta ligniaria NRRL 30616. NCBI lineage: Eukaryota > Fungi > Ascomycota > Sordariomycetes > Coniochaetales > Coniochaetaceae > Coniochaeta > Coniochaeta ligniaria. The sequence goes on along the minus strand of KV875110.1, from coordinate 198,288 downwards.
TAAGAGGGAGATAGGACATCTTGTCAGTCAGAGGGTTGGGGCTTATTCGCTCGAGAGGATTGTGGTCTAGTGGGCTGTGGAATGGAGCTTGTGACTAGGATAGGGAATCAAAACGGTATACCCAAGCTAAGGTACTATACTTCAGGTTCTTCCAGTTGATTTCGATGAGGCAAGCAGCCGAACTTGTGTAGCAGGATACGTGGCAGGTGGGGAAGCCTGTGGAAGCCTTGATGAAGGCAGCCTAGCTCGAGTCATGTCTGCCAGAAACCGATGTGAAATGCTTGCTTATGAGGTGTTGATATCGAGGTGAGCGGCGGTCGACACCAGGATCAAGGTCAGCTAGTTGTTTATAGAATCCTATCCTCTAGCTTCTCTTCGTTTATACTTCTCTTCGTTTGTATATCTCTTCGTTTATACGTCTTACCGCTAGGAACTAACTTCTTCAAAGAACCTTATAGAAAAAGGTTTCTACCTTATAGCTTTAGGAAAAGCTTATCGTCGACCTCTGGACCGGCTTCCACTGGTACGTACCCTGCCTCGGCTATGAGCCTAATCCACGTCGATGCAAGCAGAGTGTGATATCTACCTCCGGGTCGGCCGATGTTATATCAGAATCCACTGCCTCGAACCGAGTCTCATCAGCGAGTCTGATTTTGATCTTGACGCCGCGGTTGCTCCCAGCCCAGCTCGCTCACATACCACATCGGACACCGCTTCTGTTGATTGCGACGCTCCGTTCTCTTGTAAGGCACCGGACCAGGCATAACCATCCCGGTAGCAGTACCAGTCAACCATGAAGGAAGGGCAGAGTATTTCGTAATCAGAGTAGTCAAGGCAGCACCAGCACCGGCCCACTCACGAAGATGGAAATGACCAAGGGCAAGATTCGGGGAGCATTATATTCTGTATCGGTCCAGGCGGCAGAGGCACGCGGAGGAGAGATAGGTCGAGCAACGAAGGTCTATTGAACGAAGATACTGAAGCCGCCAGCCCCCTGAGTGCCCACCGCCCTTATCCAGCCACGTGCCCACTGGCGATTCGAGGCAGGGGGCTTTAAGAAACAAGGTCCCAGGTTTCCTAGACAGTTCCTTGGCGCCCCTCTTCTACTCAATATGTTTTGTTATCGCGCCGTCCTTCGCCTGTAAAACCACTTCGAGATGGTCATCAGTCCGCGCTTTCCTGCCCCATTTCCGCGGTGATACCCCGCTACGATACAGCTCGTCAATTTCATCCAGCGTACGGCGTGCTGTCTCCGGTCTGCCCAGCATTTTGGTGTTAGCATTACTTGTAGAACTTGGTTGGAGGAGTGGGGGACTCGGCACTGACAGAAGAAAGTATGTGTAGACCAGAACAATCAACACACAGCCACCAAATATCAGATATGCTTTGGCACCCAGATTCGCACTATTACTCGGCGGTTAGAAAACAGTCACAGGCCTAAAAATCATGGCTTCACTAAGACTTACGCATCGGGGCTGATGATTTGTGGCGTCGCAAACGAGGTGATGATGGCCGTTGTGTAGGACCAGAATATGGTCCAGGTCATGGTCGGTTCACGCAACTTTGCGTCGGGAATCTCGGTGGGGAAAATGTAGGCCCTGGAACTGCAGTCAGTAGGAGGGGGCGATGGAACACAGATGGTCACTCACAAACTCTGGAAGGTGGCTGCGTTCACAAAGGCGAAAATGCAGCTCAACGCAGCCAAGGCCAGGAGCTCCGGGTTCGAAGTCAGGCCACCGCATGCTAGCCCGCCTGCCGCAGCATCCAGGAGAACAAGCATCGTCAGGCCACTCAAAGCCACGCGACGTCTTCCCAGGAAATCGGCTAGGAACGGGCCGATCAAGTTTCCCAGGAACTGTAGAAGAAAGACCAGGATGGTCATTTGAAAGGGATTGCTCACCCCCACCTGTACGAGGAGCACAGTCGAGTATGAGATGGCTAAACTCTGACCACCGACCTGGCTCGCGGGCAGATAGGACGATGCCATGAAGGTGCGAGCCCAATTCTTCTTCTCCAAGATCTCCTTGAAACGCACTGCACTGTTTGCCTCGGCGGCCTCCATCAGCACCGCTGCTATGCTGTGCATCTCTTGGTCGACCATCGCTTCGTTCTGTCTGCGGAGGCGTAGAAGCTGAGCCCGTGCGTCCTGATCGCGTCCTTTCGATATGAGCCACGTGGGCGACTCGGTGAGGAAGCAAGAGAGAAACAACAGAAGCCCTGCCAGCGCCGCCTGTACGGCCAGGGGAATGCGGTATTGGCGCTCATCAGGCAGCTTGGCTGAGCCCCAGACAACGACGGTGGAGATCACAGAGCTGGCGCCAGAACCCGCGTATGCCAGTCCCGCCGCGCGCCCTCGTACGTGAGCAGGGACCAGTTCGGCCATGAACAAGGGGACGACGCTTGTGAGGATGCTGATGCCCGTGTCTGTTTATTGCATTAGCCGGGTGACTCTTTGGCACTCCAGTTATGCCGACTAGAGGTACTCACTGTTCCACAGACGACCGACTATCATGGCAGCCATGTCGGGTGCAAAAAGCTGCAGAAAGGAGCCGGGCACCGAGAAAAACACATAAGCAACTAGCATGGTCTTCTGGCGACCCAGCCATCTTTGCAGAGGAACACCAACAAAGGCGCCCATGACGGCTCCGATGAGAGGCACGCAGATCAGGAGATCCAACTCGTTCGCCTTGAGTCCGTCAGTTGCCGCCCGGGTCCGAAATGGTCAGGAAGGATGTCTCACCGTGAAAGCAAGGTTGCCTTTGTATCCGGGACCATGGAATTTTTCCACAAACAGTGGGAGTGAGACGAGAGGAGCCGTCACGGCATTGTCGTAGCCGAACAACACCATGGCCAGAGCAATCACCGTCACTGTTGTTCAAGTTAGCCTTGGCCAACGACCCCGAGCTGCTATGTGACGACTCACGGTTGTAGGCCAGACGCCAGTTCCACCAGTCTTTGAAGTCTGGTTGTGTGGAAACATGATGCGTCCTTTCTTCGTCCATATCGCTGTGTCTGTGCAGGGAAGGTGGAGAGCTTTCGTTGCGGTCTGATGATGGTCGTGGTCGAACTGAAAACCACGAGGTAGTCGGCGGTTCAGCACTTTTTATATCTTACAGTCTGGGGTAATGTTGTGTAAGTCTGGGGTAAAGTTCCACACCGCGACCCGAACCCAGCGTGGAGTGCATGTACTAAGCTCAATTGGTCTCCCCACACAAGATGCACGAGTAGACGTCTAGGACATAGCTGATATCGGCTAGCCTTAGAGGATCCTCGTACGAGCCAACTCGAACCTCCGTGCTACCTGCCGGGGTAGATTCCGAGATAATCGCCGCGATAACAACCGAGACCATTGAAATTAATAATCGTATGGCGCGAGGCCAGGTAGAACCGTTATCCAAATCCGGCTTGGTATTTAAACCGTCAAATCCAAGAGCCATTGAAAGATCACGAATCTGTCTTTGCCTGATTTCCACCAGGTCACCACACAGAATCTCCTTAATCTGGAGGCGTTTTTTTAACTGCCTCGGTCTCTGCCTCTTCCCAGGCCGACAAGGACCAGCTTTCTAAGATACGGACGTCTGCTAGCCAATCCAACGTGTTGACTACATTCAACGACTTCACACCGGCCCTATCGAGCCCAATAAGACCTTGTTGTACGATACAATGTCGACCGCAATCACGGACAGCGTCCCTGCGGTTCCGGCCACAGCGGACAATGTCATCAATACCATGGACAAGAACTTCATAGAGGTACGGATTTCACGTCGTCTCCCAGCAGACCTCGCAGTATCTTGGCTAAAATAGAACAGGAAGTCGTAAAGTTACACCTGGCACCAGGGCCCACAGACCCCCTGGACCATATCGGAGCTCGAGAATGGCTGGAGAAGGTTTATCGTCCATTACCGAAAACACCCAAACCGATTCGCTGCGTTCGACAACCTTCGGTAGTCACGATACAGAATGTGACCGTCACGTACGGACACGGGGGAAGCTTCAACATTCGGGTCTACCAGCCGCAGATAACGGGCCCTGAAGACCCAACAAGATCATTGCCTGCCGTGCTCGCATATCATGGCGGAGGATGGATCCATGGTCATTCGGAGTTGGAAGATGGTGAAGCAGCGTTCCCTTTCCTGATGCATCCAGCAAGCATGGACTTCTAACACTCCACTCCACTCCAGACGTCTACCGATTCATGGCCAGTGAGACACAATCGGTGGTAGTCGGCGTTGACTACAGGCTGGCGCCTGAACATCCGTTTCCCGTGCCTCACGACGATTCGTACGAAGCATTGAACCATGTTGTTGCCAACGCGAGCAAGTATGGCGTCGACATCACGCGTATCGCGCTCTGGGGAGCCTCAGCCGGAGGTAACCTTGCCGCGGGTGTAGCACTTCGTGACGCACACGAGCACAACCCGACGCGTATACGCCACGTCAGCCTCATCGCCCCTGCTCTCTGCCCGCCGTCTCTTGCGCCCGCTGAGCTATCCGTGCCGTCGGCTTCCTATCCGCACTTCACGTCTCAGAGCAAGAGCAACCCGTTCGTATTGACTGGAGCTGAGGACCTGTGGGGTATGTTGGCCGTTGTTCCTTTGAAGCTCGGACCTGAGCTTCTACTGTTCCTCTCATGTGGCCTGGCTGACTTGGGACTTAGAAATTTATGCCAACGGACGCGAAAACTTCAGCAACCCGTACGTAACGCCCTTACTGAGTGCGCCTGCACCCAACCACTGCCCAATGTACTTGGCAGTTGGTGGTGTAGACGTGCTGAGGGACGAGGGTATCGCGTATGCATTGACCTACCGTAATGCGGGCTGCGATGTTCAGCTTGAGATTATTCCGGGAGCTCCTCATGGTATGCTGGCGGCCAATGATGCTTGGGTGAGCAAACAGTACTGGAGGAACCAGCTTCGAGTTTTGAACGTGGCTTTTCATACGGCGTTCTAGGTGCAGCCAGTACTTCGGTCCCTAGTTTTGTATCCTGTCCGAATTAGAAATTTTTGAAGTGGTTAAGTTAACTATAATCATGTCATTGCTACATATTAGAATTCGCTGGAGACAATCTTCTTCGAGATTAGAATCAATCAACACTGATATAGTACAACACTAATTCTTACACATCGCATTCTCGGATTGTAAAGGGACAGACAATGATGGGTGACTAAGTCGTCGTTCCGAGTGCTTCATTTCTTCACTGATCCCTGATATGCAAGAGTCTGTTCTACATACAAGCACATACTAGCAGTATGCCTGAGTATTGCAGCACATCGCTCCAACGTCGTAGCGTATTTTAATTCGTAGTCGGCCGTGCCTATTGCGGCCATCAGATCGCCAGCGAGGATCTCAACCTCAGCAGTGCTATTGGGGCAAAGGCGGCACAGATGTACCATATTTTCGACTATATCAACCATCTTGCCCAATCCGACTATCCTGAGTTCGCTCTGGGAGAGGCTTCTTGCCCAAGCAAGCGCTTTTCGACCCGTACTTTCAGGCAAATCGACAGCGTCAATGAGTTTGGTGATGCTGTCATAGTTATTGTTATTTCTGAGTCGCCGCCTGTCGGAAGAAAACCAAAGTTGGGTTATGCTCAAATCGGCTGTCACGATTCGGACCGTTGGTGTAGCGGGTAGTGTAACGCTAGAGATGGTGTTTGCGACATCATCCTCGGTCAGGAGCTCTCTCGACGATCCCTCCCCAGCCATCATGTGCATGCGCGTCATGAGCTGAAGTTGACGGATGGCGAAACGGTCAAGGTCTCTGATGTCATCGCTTGCCATATGATGGTCCGGCGCGTTAGCTGCGCTATACCATGATGTCAGATCCTCGACATGTAGAGACGAGGGCATGTCCACTCTCCATGCCGAGTCCCCGGATAGCAAGGCGGATGCAGATGCGGCAACGAACAGCAACGCTTTCAGCCGTTGGATTCGCATCGCCTCGATACGGCTGCTCATCCGCGCAAAGTCGGCCAACTTGGATGCTTCCGACTGATACAGCAAGGCGCGTTGATGTTTTCCAACCACGCTGCAGGCAACAAAGAGGGCAAAGGAAACAATGACTGTGTTCGCCGTGGCCTCTTCTGCATAGTCGTATGTGCATCGTAGCTGCTCCATCACAGACATGCGTGAGATGATGTTCCCAGTGCCGTCGGTGGGTGTCAATGTGTAGATGTATGCCTCATGTAGCAAGTCGAGTGCATGGCCCAATATGATGAAGTCGATGTCCCAACTGCCGTCGCCTTGTTCCAAGCGGTTCGTGAAGTCGTCGAAGTTGATGATGGGCAATGTGGCATATATATTGTGCATAAAGAAGGTAAAAACTTCGGTTGTGTGTTCAAGAGTCAGGTGTTGTAGCGGATGGCTCGACATGCGATCAGAGGTAGTATCGGAAGGCGAGGCCGATACTGGTACTTCGATGCCCGTCCAGGCGCGGCTGCTAATGTCATCATCGTCATGTTGGTGGTCCCGGAGGGTATTTCCAGACACACTGTCTGAGCGGAGAGCATCTACTATCCTGATGTGCAGCTTCATCAGCCTTCTGGTCATCACTAAGGTAGGTTTGGTAGACGGGCAAATGCATACTTTCCTGATCGGGGACGACGTCGTCTAACCTGCTCTGAAGAAACACAGGCTATCCCCGACCGAACACAATTGTCACATATCGGCAGAAGGGGTCTCGTTGAGCTACGATTAGAGCACTAGATGTCATGAATTTGGCAGACGCAAGCTGGAACGAGATCGTGAAGACTGACTTTTAGTTTGCGAGTACGGCAAGCATCGCAGGCTTTGCTCCGAGCTCGATCAGCCATGTTGACGTTATAAGCTACTGTGGTAGGGTGGTAATCTGGCCGTGATTGCTTCGACAGAAAAAGAGGGATCTCTCTTACTGTGTACGGGCTGAAAGTGCATCGGGTCCACCCGTTTTATGGGGGCCTCGGTTGCGGGGGAAAGTGACCCACTTAGTTAGACTTACACGTGTAGGAATCAGCCACGAAGGTCCACATGACACAGACCCCTCTATTGGGGTTAGGGGTTTTCTTCCAAAAGAGAGGAATCGGTAGAAAAAGCAGCGCATCAAATTAGGGAATTAGGTAGGGAGATCGCAGTGTATTGAACGATCCACTTGTGAGGGCTTCAACTGATGTGTCTGCATCTGCCGTTGGTCTGTTCTGTGTTGTGTTGTGTCTGTCAATCTGGGAACCTCGACCCTGTCCTGAACAACCTCCCTCAGCCCATGGAGCTAGGCTCAATAGGGCTTAGTCCAGCTGAGCGCTCCCCACTTTCCTTCAGCTCAATCCAACAGCTAGTATGGGAGGGCTACGGTAGCTCATAGCGCCTTCTTGTCCTTCCTAAGGTATTTTCCGCCCCCAGAAATGTCCACCTTAGATCATTAACATCGCCTATCGCTCTCTCAAATCTCACAACTTGTGCCTCTCCTGGCACGACATCGAACCCATTGTCGCTCAAGGCCGCCCCGTCCCTGACCTCCTGCAATACGAACCCTTTGACTGGCTTCTGAGCGGTGACCTTCACTTCCTGCTCACCCACCACCTCCACCTGGACACCGCGACCTTCCCAGCTCAGGTATTTTAGCGGATCCGGCCATGAAGTGTCGGTACTTAACAATCCTCCGGCCTCGTCCGTCACCCTGGCAAATATGATATAAGGATCGTGGGTTTCCAGCGAAAAAGGCGGCACGCCTCTCTTATGCCGTGAAGGGAACTTGAAATCGCTGGCTTGGTTCAGGTCCCATGTGTCCTCGCTTTCCGGCACAATCTTGTCGTGTGCCAGCTCCTGCATTGCGACGTCGACATCGTCCGTAATGACTTCTGTTGTGCCGTTGGCAAGCACTGTGACTCTCCTCACAATCTTCTTTGCCACATCCTTGCCGGTCCTGATGGAAATGAAGCGTACTTGCAGCTCGACCTCGCGGGCTCTTGCTTCCGTACTGGCTATCCACACCTCATATTTGCGGTCGGCCAATGCAATCGTGGGGTCGACATGGCCATGCGTCCACGGGTGGAACGGCCGAGCCACGCCGACAGCAACCGGCGTCAACGCCCGCCGGATGGCGTAGTAGCCTGGCTTCGGCACCATGTAGTAGTCTACCACAGCCCAGCTTATCGTCGGCCAGCAGTCATTCAGCTGCCAGACTAGCACACCGCCGCACTCTCTCCTTCCTGCACTTCTCCATTGCCGCCGCCACGATCGGTATGTATGTGCCAAAGCGTCTGCTTGCACAAGCTGTGTAAGATGCGTAAAACTCTCCAAGTTGTAGTCCACACTAAAGTTTTCGGACATGTACGTGAGAAGTTTGCGCTCATGATCGATTGCGCGGTTATGAAAGTCCATTAGGATGCTCCCAGGATACTGCTGGCCTGGGTCTGTCACCATGCTCTTGATGGTCTCCACGTGCGGGTAGGCCACCATGCCAAATTCACTGACAAATCGGCCTGATAGGGTAGGTGCTTCCTGGTATGGCTTGAGCTCACGATGCCATATGCCCCACTGATGGATGTCACCAACGGTAGGGTCTGTCGTCTTCTTGCCATGACTCCAGGGCGAGGATGGGTGGTAGATGACTCCTGGATCCTCTTGTTCAAGGATATTGGGAAGCAAGTGCTCATACACATAACGTGCTGGGTACGAAGACTTGAGCCACGACTGGGGGTCTTTGTCTGCATAGTCGTAGTCGAGGCCATATGCTTCTTGGATTTCGTAATCCTCATTATTGCCAGCCCAGATGATCAAGGACGGGTGTGTACGGAGGCGCCGAATGTTGCAGCGGGCTTCTTTTTCCAACGAAGCAAGAAAAGAGTCGTAGGCGGGCGTGGACTGGCAGGCCATGCAGAAGTCTTGCCAAACAAGGATTCCGAGCTCGTCGCAGGCTTCATAGAAGGAATCATCCTCGTAGATACCGCCCCCCCAGACACGGACCATGTTCTGATTCCCTTTCTTCAGAAGCTGCATCCATTCACGATATCGCTCGGGTGTGACGGCGAGGAAGCTGTCCGCTGGGATCCAACACGCACCACCGCAGAATATATCGATGTTATTGATGCGGAAATAGAAGGACATGCCAGACCTGTCGGACTCTTGGATGAGTTCAGCGCGGCGAAAACCAATCAGTTTGGTCTTGGAGATGTGATGGTCTGAAACAATAGTCGCTCCGAGTTCGTACCGCTCTGGCTTCCCAAAGCCCGCAGGATACCATAAAGCTGGGTCCTGAAGGCTAAAAGCGCATGAAGCCTGGCCGCTTTCGTCTGAAACGCTCTCACAGTCGAAAACCAGCTGCCCATCCTTGGCCAGTGTAAACCGCACTTTGCATGCTCGACCTGGGCTGACTTGGGCAAAAAGCTTCCCACAGACACTCCCCAGGTCTTCACTGACCTGGGCCTGAAACCAGACATCATCGACTCGTGACGCATATGTGTGTATGTATATGGGTCTCCATATACCGGCAGTCACCAAGATCGGACCCCAGTCCCAGCCCCATTGGTATTGTGCTTTTCGGATGGGAAGCCGGCCTTGCTCTGTCTGGTGGGCAATAAAACGGTGCTCATGTGCACGCTCCTTCACCAGCTCACGGCCCCGTAGCATGGCTGAAGCGAAGTTGATCTCGAGTACATTGGCTCCGGAATGTTCTGGCTTCAGCTTCTCTGTGATATTGACGCGGTATTCAACGAACATGTTGTCCGCCTCAAGTATCTTGGCCCCATTGAGCGAGACTGTGGCCAGAGTGTCCAGCCCTTTGAAAACCAGGTCAGTGACTGACCCGACTTCAGTGGGTGGCGAAGCAAAGCATGTCCTGTATGTCCAGGATCTCTCTGCCACCCATCGTGCGTTGAGCTCGTTCATATTAACGAATGGATCCGGGATTTGTCCATTATGCTCCAAGTCTTTGTGAATAGACCCGGGAACGTTCGCAGCGGGCAGCCATTCTCCTGAGTTATCAGCAGTGTCTTTGAACGTCCATCCAGTGTCGAGTTGTTGGATTTCCTCCATCATGGGTATGTGAGTTGTTGAAAGTCTGGAACGATCTGTGAAATCGATTTCGGAATAGAAAGGAATGAACGCACATGTATGTCTAATCAAACGGAAGGATGTGAGCCGGCGACGCCCTGACTGAAATACCTTTTTACGGATACTTAATTGTCAGACTGCCATACGTTGTACAAGAGTTAAAAGCTTCAGTTACTCCGTATACGGAGTACTCTTTGGGCTTTACCAGCTATCGTTAATGTTTCGGAATTTTGCGCGGCTCTTGTCTCGGAGATTATCGCGGGCAAAGTCGCGGGCAAAGACGAGCTGCTGCATGGCAGAGGCGCGGCAGGAGAAATGCCAACCTAACTGACCAGCTAAATAGACATGTTCTGCTCAGATCGGACGGCCAACTTTGAAGACCGGCAATATCAACCGCCGAGATAACTTCCGAGTCATAGTTGCCCGGCTACCTACACCGGCTACAAAGGTATAATATGAAAGGTCCAGACAGCTGTTTTTATCATATCTCCATACCTAGTTCACATTAGATACAGTAGCTTTCCTCCTTCTATCGTCGCTATGTTTTATCTAGCTATACAGCTGCTCCTGGGGCCCATCATCTTCGGCCATGAGACCTTGGTTGGAGCCAGCTCCGTACCATTGCCCCCGTCGGTGGATTCTTTTTACCAACCGCCGGCCGACTACGTCAACCTCTCTCCTGGCACACTACTCCGATCACGCCAAATCCCCTCCCCACAGAACGTCGGCGCATGTACTCGCGTCTTTCAGCTTCTGTACCGGTCACAAGACGCGACAGGGGCACCGACAGCGGGAGTCTCGACTGTTTTCGTGCCAGGCAATGCCAGCAGTCTCGACAAGATCATCTCTGTACAATCTGCGTACGATTCTACCGACATTGACTGTTCTCCATCCTACACCCTCAGGACAAACCCAACCAGCCTGGGCGAGTTCTCCGAGATATCAAGCTTCCTAAGCCGAGGATGGTCAGTCAGCGTACCTGACTTCGAAGGCTTCTTCGCAGCGTTTGGGAATGGTTTGCAGGCGGGCTACTCAACCCTAGATTCGATTCGGGCCGTCTTGCAGTCCGGAAACATCACCAATCTCGATCCCACAGCAAATGTTGCGCTTGTCGGAGGCTCCGGTGGTGCGATTGGATCCGAGTTCGCCCTGGAACTGGTGAAGACGTATGCTGCCGAGCTTCAGTCCCAGATTGTAGGGGCTCTGTTGATGGCTCTCGTTCCCGATGTCAACTCCACCATCTACGCCAATGACGGCACGACGACTTCAGGTCTTATTCCGTTGGTCTTGCAAGGATTGGCAAAGCAGTACCTGAGTTTCGCAAACTGGCTCTCTGGAGTGCTTCTTTCGGACCAGGCTGCCGGGTTCTTTGGGGCTACGACGGAATGCGGAGAGCAGTTTGCGATCTCGTATGTCTTCCGCCAGTCGAGCTCCTACTTGACTTCGACCAGTGTTTTCCAGGACGCAATACCGCAACAAGTTTTCCAAGAGACAGGTACAATGGGATTACGTGGCACCCCGTCTCAACCCATGTTCTACTATAAAGGCACTTTGGACACTCTCTCGCCGATTGCACCCACAGATGCCTTGATCCAGAAGTACTGTGAAGGCGGTGCCAACATCATCTACCAACGTTGCACCAATTGTGACCACGGTTTGGCCAGCTATGGAGTCATCGCTGGCTCTTCGTGGTTGGAAGATCGTTTGAATGGAATACCGGCCGCCACGGGTTGTACCATTAGCGACGTGACAGTACCGGCCTCTTACCTCTTAGCAAACCTTGGACTATAACTACCAAGATAGTGTTGTATAAATAGACAATTCATCGCGTACAACGATTCTTTATCATAGGAGGACGTCTTCTTCTCTTACCTCCTGCCTAACTCCTGCTCTTATCTCCTGCTTGGCCACCTAGATCCTCTATCCTACTACCAGTCTTCAGAGTATCTGCCAACTTGTTACGGATACATCCTCTATATTTCTGTAGAATATCACGTCGGAAGGCCTCATAGTAAGAAGGCTGCAGATAGAGGGAAGGATTGGAGAACGCGTAGTCTGGGCACGGTCTACGCGTTCGGGCTTATCCCACCCATCCTTGCCGGCAGCTCTCCTTCTGTTGTCAAGCAACAAACAAGACGATTATTAACCTTACAGTAGGTAAACTGCGTTCACCTCGCGATACCCTCACCGCACCGGTGCCCCAGTGATCCCTACAATTTTCTTTTCTTAACGTGAGAAAGCGCCACGCTCCGCGGGCTTGAATAAGAGCCTTGAGGAACGAATGCCGGGCACGTAAGTATAGTAAGGAGGAGGCTCCCAGCTAGCCGTGGAGCACTCGCAGCAAGTATTGCAGCTCGCTCCCAGCCAGCCGCCGTGGAGCTGGCTCCCAGCCAGTACTAGAGCTGCACTTACGTAAGGTATCTTACGTAAGGCATCAGGGAACGGCAAATGCCAAGAAATTTGTGAAAAAAACGAGTTCTCCACTTTCTTATCCCTAACCCTAAGGATGTCCCACCGAGATTCTCCTCGTGCCTCGTTCCTCAAGGCACAAGGCATACAAGTTGAGTGCCTCTTTTTCAACTTAGCTCCTACTGTTCCTCAGATATTGCCTACTTGAAAATTGCAGAGCCGCATCCAGGGTCTAGCTTTGTAGCCGAAGCGTTGGAATCGACAGAGCCACGTGCTACATTTGTACCTTGGTACCTCGAGGCCAAATGTACCTTAGATGACTCCTCGGTGATGTTCGCGCCTCCCCTCGCTGGTCACAACTCCTCATCGGTTACACTCGGTCTGTGACGGGTAATTTAGAGTTCGACCAGTGGGCCTCACCTTTGAGTTTTCACACTCGTGATCACCTCACGGCATTGGAAGTTGCCCGGTTCAACGTCCAGGCTCCAGCTTGACTCACCTTACCACGGTACCTTAGCAGTTCTCACCATCATCCTGTCCATCGGTGTGGAAGACCGACCCGTTGTATCCGGCACCGTCCTGTCTAAGGCCGGTTAACTGCGCGAACCATTCCAAGTGCGATGCAGCTGCATTTCAATACCGATGAAGCGACGGCTGCTGCCTGGGATCTGCTGTGGATGTAGATGTGGATGGCTTATGGCAACCCAATCAAGCGGTACAGGAGCTGCCCAGCGAAGAGCGGCACAACATCTCTGGGAGTGCACGACATGCGTTAGCGCTCATCAGCCGCAATTCACATCGAACGGCCTCTGTCGCACTGCCGTTTTGCCTCTTTGTCGGTCGTGGCTAGTGTCACCGATCAACCACCAGCGAGGACTGGCAGGTAACGTCGTTTGTGACACCACTTGTCTTCACAGCCTCGTGTCGGTGTCGCACCATGCATAGTGGTTTGTGTATTGGCGTCTGGTGGATGTTTGTCTTTCGTGTTCGCCCCCTTTCGCCTTGTATCTCATTACCAATTGCCCACCAGAGAAGTTGGGATACTGGTACTGGTGTATGTCAGCACAGCTTCTTGCGCCGTCGGTGTCTCCAAACAGCAGACGCCCTTGCTGATCTCATCGGGCCACGAAGCGGCCGACCCGGTGTCTCACAACTCAATCACAGTCTAAAGAGCTGCAATAAGCACACAGTACGAACTGGTCTTCAGAACTACCTGGTACTGCTTGCCGGTTATCCATCTGGGCAGACTGGTCCGTCCTCGGACAGACCTCATCAACACGGATGCAAGCTCGTGTCCGTTGACTCCGTTCGTACTAGCAATTAGCGTTGCGGGCCGGTCGGTCATGACCGAACGCTGTTCATCCAAGCCCGTGGCGCAGTCACAGAAAAGCAGCAAAAGAAGCTCTGGGCTCCTGTCGGCTTGGACCTTTGCTCTGCAGTGCTTGTATCCCCGGCTCCGCGAGATCTGCGCCTGCGATTGGACTCGCTAACCACCCTGAAAAACATGGGGTTCCCCTGAGAAGGCTCATTGGACAGCCCTGTCGATACTGCCCTTTAACAGGCCGGCCTATGATGCTATGGAGACTGCTAAGACGTCACTTTGGCAGGGGACGACCCCTCCAAAGCCCGGCTCCATTGCAGTGGGCTTTATCGTTGCTTTTTTGGCACAGCCTGGCTCCCTGGTGTCGAGTTCATGTTGCCTTTGACTCGCCAGACTCGTTGGGCTTCGAGTTTGAAAGGAGTCAAAGAATACTGTTACGCCACGGGCGCAGACTGGGAATAACGAGGCATGCTCAATAAACGCAGCGTTGCATCACCTTTGCTCTGCGATATTGCAAGGTCTTAGTCACCCTTTCTCGATGACGAGGGCGACGAATACGCTTCTGGAATGTACACTGCTCTCCGATTCGCCGGCCATCCAGCCCGACTGCTCAGCTTACAACTTGCACCCTCCATCTTTTCTTGGCTTTAACCCAACCCTTTGGTCCTGATCTTGTTTTGACCAGAGCTCTCCCTTCTCCCAGTTTCAGGAACAGGAGCGTCTGGCTCCGATACCTAACCTAAACACAAAGCGTGCCCGTCCTACTCTTGTACTTGACCTTCCTTGATCAAGGCTTGGCTTCTTGCTCCAACTACATCACCGGATCTGTTGTCGGGCGACCTAACACCTCGTCAGGCTCAAACATCTCCAGCCTCGCATCTTAAGTCGCGACTCGCCCTGTTTGCCCTCAACCCTGCTGTGGCCCACTCGAATTCTTGCTCAAGTAGTCACAGAAAACAGTCTGCAGGATCTACGAATATCTACCGTACAACAACGGACACCGGGGCTAGACACAGCTTCGTCCGGACTACTTACACCAGGCATGACAGTCTCGAACGGCAGTGCAACGACCACGGCCTCAAGTATCGAGTCGCTCGACGCGTTCGCGCGGCAGCTGTACCGGCGCGCCCGGACGGCCAGCCATGACTTCGCCGACATCGCGACCGTCGTCCGCGGGCTGCACACGGTACTGAAGCACCTGCGGGTGGAGGCCGAGGACCCGGACAGCCTGCTGAACACGTCCCCGACGGGCGACAATCGAAACAGCCTGTACGCGCGGCAGCTGGCGCCGATCGTGGAGGACTGCGACTTCACCCTGAAGCAGCTGGAGACCATCCTTCGGAAATACTGTAGCAGCGGCGACAGCGCGGACGATGCCGAAACGAGCCCGACGGATGGCAGTCGCGGTAGAAACGGCAGGAAAAGCAAGGAGGTGGAGGAGAGGGAAAAGGACATGATCGCGCTGATCAGGACAAAGCTGGCGAATCAGAAGACCAATATCGACATATTCTTGGATACGGTCCAGCTGCACAACCCCGTAAAAGCTCGCCGCGCCCTGCAAAACACGGACGGGGAGCAGTTGGATGCCATAAAAGACCAGGTCGACGAGATCGCCACGCGGCTGTTCCACAGGAGAGGTGTGGTGGGCAGCGAGGACGACGAGGAGCTGTGGCAGCAGTTCAGCACCGAGTTGGAGAAGGCCGGGTTCTCCAGCGACGTGTTACGCAACAACAAGGTGAGACAGACATGCGCAAGCGCATGAAAATTTTCACAGGCGGCGAATGAGGCTAACCAAGGCAAACAGGAGGTACTTAGGGCGTACATACGCGAACTCGACTCCCATGATGTCCCTGCTGACGAGGCCCCGCCCTCGGTCCGCGGCCTCCTGGGCAACGGTTCTACGTCTGCGCAAGCACCGCCGCCAATGACGATCACACCGGCTCCTTACTCGGACCTCGAGGCCGTCAGCCCCAAGGAGAGCTTCCGCAACTTTGACAACGAGAAGTTCTCGCCGGATGTCAAGAATGCCCGGCCTGTTCCACCTCCAGGGCCACCGCCCCTCGATCCCAGAGTCCCCCAGTCGTTGCAGCCTTATCACAACCGCTCGCAGCCGCCGGCTCTATATAGCCAACAATCGTCGCGTCTCAGCTACGAACAGCACCCCTCCGAGTCATCAGACACCGATTCACAGTCATCTCAAGAAATGGCCGTCATCTCGACTCGAGACCTAATGGCCATGGACCACCGCGCTGCGGAGCTGATGGTCGTCCGCATGAACGGCATGCACTTGGGACCACCACCTATCCACCCACCGCACTACAGCTACACGCCAGGGAGCAGATATCTACCCCCAGCACCGCAACCCCTACCCATCATGGCCGGCGAGACACCACCATCACTAGTACCAGGCCATCCCCTCTCATCCTCCCCAGCCACACAACAACTGCTAGGCGCCTCCCCCCGCTACGTGCCACCCTACGCACCCGACTACTCAACCGCCCTCTCCCCAACCTCCTCAACAATGACCCCCCCACCAGCCTACGGCAGCAGTCCAACGGCCCCGACCTTCCCAAGCTCGGCTCCCACCCCGGGAACAACCGGAACCCAACAGATAACCCTCCCCCAGCGCTACAGCCGCCTAGCCCCCGACAGCAAGGGCCAGGAGATACCCCTAGACGCGAAGTGGACCCGCATCAAGCGCACCCTCGTGTCCCCCGTCGTGCTGGAGAAGGCGCACGTGCGCTACGAGGCCCGGCCCGAGTTCGTCGCCGTGCTGGGCGTCGTCTCGCGCGAGCAGATCGAGCAGTGGGCGCGGGACAGCGCCGAGATCCGCAATGCCCGACGAAGCGGCGGCGGGGACCCCAGCCGCGATGGGCGGCAGGAGAGGGACATGAAGCGCGACAGGAAGGAGTTCCCCGTTTCAAGCCCTCGGCGGAACGAGACGTACCACGACCACGATAGGAGGAGGAGGAAGGAGTCGGAGAGCAGCGAGTCGGACTCGGACGTCCTCTGGGACGAGAGCGACACCTCGGACGACGAGCGGGAGTTAAACAGACGGCGACACCGGCGGGAGCGGGGCAAGGGGGCCCGTGACCGCGAGCGCAGCCCGGAGGAGAGGAAGGAGCGGGACAGGGACGGCAGCACGGGCAGGTTCGTGCCCATCATCGTGCCGCCGCCCAAGAGCAGCCGTGGTGGGGACGAGGATAAGCTAAGCCCGACGTCGGTGGGGCCGAAGCCAATTTTGAAGAACAAGAATACGAATCATGTGCGGTTCGATGCTGACGGGCCGAGGGAGGTGTCGTCCGAGGATGCGTCGCGGGCGAGGGATGGGGATCGCAGACATAGGCATCGGGGCGAGAGGGACCACGACCGCGATCGCCGCGACAGAGATAAGGACAGGTCGTCGCGGCGGGACGACCGGGACAGGGACCGAGATCGCGATCGGGACAGGGAGCGGGACCACGACCGCGAGCGGGACCACCACCACCGCCACCATCGGGACAGCCACCGCGACCGGGACCGGGACCGGGATAGGGACCGGGATCGGGAGAGGGACAAGAAGGACAGGCCGCGGGACCGTGACCGCGACAGGGACAGCGACGACGACAGGGCCGCCAAGAAGAACGCGCGCCGCGAGACGCTCAAGGCTGTCGGGATCGGGGGCGCGGCGGCGAGTCTGCTGAGTGTTTTGACCGAGGCTGCTTCGGGGCTGTAGACCTGTCTGTCTGTCTTCTTTGGCGTCGGAGGGTATTGGATATGGGAAAACCACTACGGGATGGATGTTAAATGGGCGGATAATATGCACACTTACTCGGAGAATGATGAACGGTGGGAGAGATGCGAGCACAGCTGGGTTAACGCATTATGATACCATTGGGGGGGGCATCGCGATACTTTTCTCTTCGGTCATGATTTACTACGAGACTTTCCTACCATTCTCCTATGTATTCTTCAAGCGTTTATCACACAAGGCATCTGGTATCTCGGACATGCTCACTTCCTACCTGATGTAACTACCTACCCACGCGTGCGATGAAATGATACCCAGTCTGAACGGTATAGCGTTGGAACTGTTAACCATCGATATAACCCCATTGCTATAATACTTCTGTATTATCCCTCAGTCGTATGTATACTCTCCCCGGCCATTGAACCTTTGCTCCAAACACCACGTCATAATCGATGTAATCCAACGCTATAAGATACACGTAACTCCAACACCAACCCAACACCAGCCTAACACTCCAGATCCCCTCCCCGTGCTTCACCCCCAGCCAGTATTCTTGATCACCTCCTCATACTCCTCATGCCAAATGCTCACCTCCTCCTACTCCCCCTCCCACCCCCAACCCGTCCCCCAACACCAACCCCATACCCCCCCGCACTAGCAAGCGTAACCTTCTCCGCAACCCTCACCACCCCCCTGCCCCCCTTAAGCCTCTCCTTCTGCGCCTCCGCCTCGGGGTCCTCGTACTGCAGCTGCGTCGAGCTAAAGTTCCTGTCCGCACCTTCCGTCTTCTCCCCCTCCAGCCCTCCATCACCTATCATATCACCACCACCGACCCCCTCGCCCGCCGCGCTCCCCAGCCCAGCAGTGGTAGACATTACTCCCGTGGAAGACTCCACGCTCCCGCTGCTCGCGGCCGAGACGTTGCTGATGGCGCGCCCGAGGATCTGCCTCCGCCGCCGCCCGGCGTTGGAAGCCGTTGGCGCGGCGGCGGCGGGGACTGGGGCGGGGGGCTCGGGGGTGTCGAGGAGGGTTGTTAGGCGGGCTGAGAGGGCGAGGCGCTCGGCTGCTTTGAGGGTTGCTTTGTCTTTGTCCTTTTCTCTTTCCTTCTCCTTGTCTTGTTGGACGGGAGGGATGTTCTCGTTTGTGGCGGGGTTGTTTGCAGTTCCGTGTGCGGCGGCGGCAGCGTTTGCGGGGACGGTGGGTGTGTCGACATCCGTGATGTCTTGTGGTTGGGGAGGTGGCGGGTGAGAGGACTTGTTCAGTGAGTCGGACGAGGCTTCCGAGAGCGGCGCTGCGGTGTGGGATGTTGCGGTGTCGTCGTTGGAGAGGTGGGTGGGTGCTGTTTCGAACTCGGTCGTGTTTGAGTCCTCCTTCGAGACTTCTTTCCTGGGAGGAGGAGCCGCCGCGTCGGCGATGGGGAATGGCTTGTCGACCGCAAAGGCGGACCCGTCTATGTCTCGCACGCCGACTCTGGCTGGTTGCTTGGAAGTTGACTCTGCGGGCTCGAGATTCCTCTCGTGGCTGGGTTTGCTCGGCTTCCCGACCTCTTCTACCCGACTCCCCTCGTCGTCAAAGTTGCTGAACCGCTGCCTGAGCTCCTTGAACAGGAACCTCTTGATAGGCACCTTGGCGCCGTCCTCTATACACGTCCACAGCCAGTTGGCGCTCACGACCGGCACCTTCCACTGCAAGGCTAGATCGAGCTTCTGCTTCCTCACGCTGCTGAGATTGTTACACACCAGAAGCGAAGTCTGCACCCTGAACCGCTCGTCGTACCGCGCCCCAAGCTGCCGTATAGCTTTATCCATGTGATTCAGGTCCACGCCCGTGAAACCGGCCGTGCTGATGGACAGCCCCTCGAACCCGGGTATCGGAAACACCGCAAAGGGGCGGCCGACGACGTGGCCGGCCGGGTTGAAGAACTGCTTCTTGTGCATGCACTTCTCGACGAAGAACTCGGTGACGACCTGGATGTTCTCCGGCGGCGGCGGGTACGAGTCCGGCCTCGCGTCCTGCGGCACGATCATGAACCGGTGCGCCATCTGCGCGCCCGAGTTGGAGGCCACGTCGTCGAGGGACGGGCAGATCAGGCCGCCCAGCGAGGAGATGTAGTTCACCACGATCTCCGAGTGGCGCGGCGGGAAGCCGTGGACGTAGAAGCAGCAGGACGCGAAGACGGCTACTTCCTCCATGGCGCCGAAGGAGGCGAGTTTGGACCCTTGGGTGTCGAAGGAGCTCCGGGCTGTCTGTTGGTTGAGGTTCGTAAACGACGTCCTGGGATTGGGTTGCGTCGGCTCCTCGTCTGGGTGTGCCTGGGGGTCGGCGGATGGGGGCTTGCCCAGGATGTCTCCCCACATGTTGTCTCTCTGGCTGCTGAGCTTCATACTCGCAGTCTTTCTCAGCTTCCGCTTTCCCTGGTCTTCGGCGGCGGCAGCGGTATCCCGTAGTCTCTTCCCCAGCGACACTCGCTTGACCTCCCGTTTGATCCAAGCACCCTTGCCTCTCTCCTCCTTCGGCAGCACAGGATCGTAGCACTTCTCATCCAGAATCATACCCCGCTGCACACTATCATACAGCCACTCGACCGCCACAGTCTGCACATTCCACGACTTGGCAGCAGCGTACTTCTTCCCCTCAGGCTTATTCACAATCAGATGCGTCACCTTCCGCGTCAGATCCCCGGTATAGTCCGCCCCGTTAGCAGTAATACTCTCAATCATCTGCTGCCGCATCTCCCCGTCCTCAAACCCCGTCAGACAGCACAGCAGCCTGCCCCGCGACGCGGCCTCGGCGTCCTGCAGGCTGCCGCCGCTGGTCTCGAAGGTCTTGAGCTTCCACGCGTCTTCCAGCGACGCGAAGTCGATGTCGGCGTCCTGCACCCACAGGTCCCGCACGGCTTCTATCCACCCCGCGGCCATGGGCCGTATGTCGGGTCGCTCGCGGGCGACGTGTCGGTATTTGGGGGTGTCGTACTCGCCGACTATTAGGTGTGTGACGTCGGGGGTCAGGTCGTACTTGTGCAGGCCGCCGAGCTCGGCTGCCTTTTGGGCGATTTCTGTCTGCATGGCGTCAGTTCACTGGCTTGTTCTGGGGGAGGGTAAGAGGGGGTTGAGAGGGTTAGACGCACTCTCTGCTCGGGCGGGATGCTGGTGCAGCAGACCACGACGCCCTTGAAGGGTGCCGACGGGTCGAAGAGGTCTGCGGCACCGCCGGGAGAGTCTGGTGGTGTGGCCATTGTAGCCGATCAGTTTGCGTTAACACATGGAGCTGAGTGAAGAGATTCGAGGTGCACCCTTGCGGCAGTGGTTGCTGTTTTGTTCTGCGCTTTAATCTAAATGTTGAGGAGCACAGCGGCCAAAGTGGTGGCCAAATCGCGTCGCGTGCTGTCGCAGCGGGCATGTAGCGCGTAGTGGGGTCGCTGCATGTCTGCCAGCTGGTCGCGTTAAAAGTGACGCCATGCATTCTAGCGCCTTTCAGCGCCGGAGACCCTGAAGATTGCAGCACCACCGCCATGTGGTCCAGTTCTGGATACCTACCTACCTAGGTAGGTAGGTACCTACGACATCAACTGGCTCATACCTGTATGGTATTTATTATATGCATTATATACAGTGATCATCTCTATTTTTGCCTTTCCCCAGCCTTTATGCACGGTCATTTTCAGACCATAAGCCACCAGGCCGATGCCAAGATCGATATCACCCCAACCAACGCCTGGGGCACAGCTACCACTTTCAAGGCCGCAGACGAAGCAGAACCCGTTTTCGTTGTTGGGCTTGCAACAGTGCTCGAGCTGGGAACACTCGAAGTGCTCACTGTGCTCGCAGTACCCGAAGAGCTAGCTGCTTCGCCTGTCCCACTGGTGCTTCCAGTATCGCCCGAAGTCACCGCTCTGTTGACATTACAGGCGCCAGTCAAGGTAGACATGACGCTCATGCTCGACAGGGCAGCTGGCGTCGAGCCACAGTTCGCTGCCTGCGTCATCCAGATCAGATTGTTGTCCAGATCGAAGACGGCTATTCCAGATTTGTCAGTATGCTCGACATTATACAGTAACCTGTCTGAGAGCAACATACCATAGGCAGACCTCATGAACGTATCCCCGAGGAGTGTAAAACTGTCACTGGGCGATATGCCTAGAAAGCACGTCGGCGGGCTCCCCGCCACGTAGCGGATGATCTCTCGATATGGCACCCTGATGGTAGTGCCATCGAATGCAAAATCCAAGGTGCCGTTGACGTTCTCCAGGTCACAGCTAACCTCGTAGAATCCATTGGCGTCGGCCCCTGTGGACCCAAAGTCCTTGGCGACAGCTTGTGCCAAGTCGGCCGGCAGGAGAGTCATGGTGGCGCCAGTGTCAAGAAACACGGGGATGCTGCTGTTCGAGTAGCTGCGAGTCTTTCCGCTCGGCGGCGTGAGGCTCAGAGACTGCATGTTGACCCAGTAGCGGGGGACTTGGTCGGGCGACTGGGCGGCCGGGATGATCGGTAGCCGAGCGAGTGTGCCGGAGAACCTCGAGGTGTCGACTCCGCCAAAGACGATGATGCCTTCCTGGTCGTCCTTGTTTCCCAATGCCACGGTGAAGGCCTTGACCTTGGTTGCGTTCTGGGCGCTCAGCTCGTCGACAAAGTTCCGGTACCGCGTGGCGATGCCCTGGCCGTAGCCGATGCCCATTATGCCACTGAACTCCTCTCCGGTTGAGGTCGCCACGCCGAACTGCACATCCCTCAGCGTCGTAGCTGCAGTGGTGTTAGCTTGGAGACAAAGTATTCAGCGTGTGGCATAAAGGCGAAGGTACGCACTGCTGCCTGGTAGGGCGATATCATCGGTGAAGTAGCTGATGTTGGCGCTACCAATGCCATACCGCAGCGTCTTTGACGTGCCCAGGGAAACGGATGTCGATGACTGTGTCGTGTCATACTGGCCCACGGTCTGACAGAATCGAGCGTCGTTGACATCGAGGTTCGCGCATTGCGGGTTCACCCAGAGCTCGAACGAGCCTGTGTCCAACTGAACAAACACCGGCTGTGCTGGGTTCCCGATGTTGACTGGAGTGTGTTAGTTCACGCTATAGTCGACGCTTGAGCAGGACATCCGTACGCTGTGCATAGTACGCAATGTCCGACCGGTTCGTCAGCGAAAGAGACACGGCTCGTTTCTCGAAGTACTGCGTGTTTGTCAAGTGGATGATGGGCATGTGGATGCAACCCTCGTGTGTCGTGTCCTCCTGAGCTATGCTCCGCCCAAGACATATTACCAGCACGAGGACCAGGTAGGAGAAGGAGAAGGAAAATGCCATTACTGGCAGCGGAGGCGGAGGTAAAGCTACCGTGACGGCGACGGCATGGGCGACTGGAAGGCGATGCGCACCGACACACTTGCAAGACGGCGATAGGAAAGGAAGAGAATATAAGGAGAACAAGACGTTCCCGCCGTCGACCTCGAAGTGAGTATAATTAAGTTGAAGAACGAAGTAAAACAGAATGAGAAAAGAATGTTCTGTCTGGCTGACTCCGGTGCTCTTCAAGAGTCCCCTGGGAAGATCAACACAGCACAACCCTCCTTCAACAGCAAGGAGAAACAACAGATGGCAGGAAAGGAAGAAGAGCACCAGCCAGATGAAGTAAAACAGAAGACAGGCCAACGAGAAAAGATGCCAAGACTAAACAAGATCTGAGACGAATCAAGAGCTGGAGACAGGCCGAGGCCAAGAGCGACGACTAGGGTCCAGCGTCTCAGTGCATCTCAGCCCAGCCTGCCGGACAGCGGGACTCGTGTCTCAAGGTGCCCTCGAGAGCTTGGCCTGTCCTGCCGAGCACGCCGGTATCAGAGTCCCTTTGCGCAGCCGCCTTCGACAGGCGCTGGGGAGACGACAGAGGGTGGCTTGGACTGACGCGACAGGCGCGAAAGTGCATCGCCGCCATGGTCGCCATGTCAGGCCAACTCGTGTCTCTCATCCGGTTGTACCAAATCGACATCGAGTCCGGCATGAACCCATGGGACGACAAGTCGAGTCGTGACTTGTGTTGTGACGGCCAAGTGGATGATGGGCGAAGATCAAACACAAGCGCATCTTCAGCGCAGGGGTTCCTGCTGCTCGCTAGCGCCCTGCCCAAACTTCTCAGGGGAAGGGTTCAGCGGGGTTAAAGTGGGGCTCTCGGATGGCTCCGATCCCTCAGACCTTCTCTATTGCAGGGCCGTCCAATGACAGGCCGTGTTCGGCCAATAAATTATTTGTGAATTTTGATTGGTTCAAGCACATGTCAGCCTCACACATCAAGACCTCGAGCCTCTGAGCTGTGATGTACGCAGGAAGTCCGCCGAAGTGGCGCTTAAAGGGCGCAGAGTTTGCCTGTAGCCTTACCTGGACAGCTCCGGGAGATAAGAAGACTGTCGACCTAAAATCAATGTTGCTCGTCTCACAATGAACCACCCGGCAATCAGTGGCCACCTACTGTCCATGGTAAGTACCACGGCAAGGAACAGCAGCACATGATGCGCATCTTCCGGGTGCTCTTCAGGGCCGGGAAGGACGCAGCAGTGCCAGCACAGCGATCACTCGCGACGGGATGCTCCTCAAGTAGGGCATTCGCGTTGGTCGTCAAACCACTCCGCGGCCCAACAGCTACCTCTACCACCACCAAGTGCGTCTGTCTCACAAGGTTCCAGTGACATAACCAACTGATTCCTCCCCCAGTATCCCCAGTAGAGGCATCTCCCGGAAATCCAACCCGCCAATAAACCCATCCATTAACACCGTACCCCCCGCCCAACCGACAGCTCAACCCCAGCCGCGCCGTCCAGCCACACGCAGCGACTTCGCCATCGCCATCATCTGCGCCCTCACCCTCGAGGCCGACGCCGTCCACGCCCTCTTCGACCACCACTGGGACGACGACCACGACCACGACCACGACGGGTACGGCAAAGCCCCCGGCGACCCAAACGCCTACTCCACCGGCGTCGTGGGCCGCCACAACGTCGTCCTGGCCCACATGCCAGGGATGGGCAAGGCCAGCGCCGCCGCCGTGGCCGCCAACTGCCGCGCCAGCTTCCCCAACGTCAGGCTCGCCCTCGTCGTGGGCGTCTGCGGCGTCGTGCCCTTCGGCCCCGGCGGCGAGGAGATGGTACTGGGCGACGTGGTCGTTAGCGACGGCGTGGTGCAGTACGACCTCGGCTGGCGGCTGCCCGAGCGCTTCGTGCGCAAGGATACGCTGCTCGACGCGCTGGGGCGGCCGAACGCCGAGATACGCGCGTTGCTCGCGAAGCTCAGGGGCAGGCGCGGGAGGGCGGCGCTGCGGGACGCCATGGCCGGACACATGGAGGCCCTGCGGGCCGAGCGCGGGCTGGGCGCCGAGGACCCCGGCGCGGCGCGGGACAGGCTGTTCGAGGCGACGTACCGTCACGTCGGCGACGGGGTGGAATGCGACGAGTGCGGGTGCGATGGCGCGTTGGTGCCGCGCGGCCGGCTTGCGGGGGATGACGGGCCGCGGCGGCGGCCTGAGGTCCACTTTGGGCTGGTGGCGTCTGGGGACTCGGTGATGATGTCGGGGGAAGAACGCGACGCGATGGCGCGGCGGGAGGGCGTGGTGGCGTTCGAGATGGAGGGTTCGGGGGTGTGGGATAGCTTTCCCTGCGTTGTTATCAAGGGCGCGTGCGACTATGCGGACAGCCATAAGAGCAAGGTGTGGCAGCCGTACGCGGCGGCCACGGCGGCGGCGTGTATGAAGGCTTTCTTGGGTCATTGGGTGCCTGCGTTGCCAGGTTCGTGAATTTTACTAGGATGGTTCGCCGGATACGTGTTGAAACTCTGTTGAGGGCATTTGCTAAGTTCTGTTTGTTAGTGTCACTCCCGGAGCGGCCGACCGGACCTTGGTGTAGGTAGACTTCATTTTTTTCAGGGTTTGTATTGCTGGATCATGCCTGCTTACTCGGCCTAGTCCTTGTGCCGTATCCGAGAAACGACAGCTTCGTCGGCCGGACGTCCTTATTGCGTGAACTGCAACAGTTGCCGCGCAAGTCCACCTCGCAGACGAGAGTCGCCCTCTTCGGCCTCGGTGGCATTGGGTGAGCTTGTTCGGCCACGTACTGTCGCTGTTTACTAACGTTTTGTAGGAAAACACAGATCGCCCTAGAGCACGCATATTGGCTCCGAGAAGCGTGTCCGGACATGTCGGTCTTCTGGGTGCACGCCAGCAACGCCGAACGGTTTCGTCAAGCCTATGCTTGGATCGCACAGGAATGCCAGATCCCCGGCCACGACGATCCCAAGGCAGACGTGCTGGCGCTGGTGAAGAGATGGCTAGAGAGGGAAGATCACGGCCTGTGGCTCATGGTGATCGATAACGCCGATGACACGCAGCTCTTCTTTGGCCAGCAGGGGGCATCCGAGAACGGTAGTGCGTCCGGCCACGAGGGAGACCTCGGACGATACCTTCCCGAGTGCTCTCACGGCACTATCCTGATCACAACCAGGAACATGCAGACGGGCCTGAAGTTGACCAAGGGCAAGCGCCCCATCGAGGTCGAGAAAATGGACGGAGACGAGACGACCCAGCTGTTTCATGCGCGGCTCGACCACGTCGACACCACTTCCGGCGAAATCGCGGCGCTCTCATCTCGGCTGGAGTACCTACCCCTTGCGCTGATCCAGGCTGCCGCGTTCATCCAAGAGAACACAATAACGGTTAGCGAGTACCTCCGGCTCCTGGAGAAGAGCGACCAGCACCTCGTCGACTTGCTCAGCGAGGAATTCGAGACGGTCGGGAGAGACTCGGGTACTCCTCGCTCAGTCGCCGAGACGTGGGTTCTCTCATTTGAGCAGATTCAACGGCAGAACGCCTTGGCGGGCGAACTGCTCTCGCTCATGAGCCTTTTTGACCGGCACTCCATTCCGCTACGGTTTGCATCCCTTTACTGCGAGCATCGGCAGGGCGATGCACAAAGCGAACTTCAGCTTACCAAGGCTCTGGGGCTCCTCAAGGCGTTCTCTTTCATTGCCGGGGGCGAAGGCCGTGGTTTCGATATGCACCGGCTTGTGCAGTTGGTCACGCGGAAGTGGCTCGGCAACAATGGAATGATCCCGCGGTTCGCCGAACGGGCAATGTTGATCGTCTCACATGCTTATCCCTTCGGCATGTACGAGAACCGTGCGGTATGTCACGAGTACCTTCCACACGCATATGCTGTCCTAAGGCTCGAAGGCACCGGGTCGTTGGACGAGAAGCTAGCAAGGGCATCGCTTCTGTCCTGTGTTGCGTTGTATTGCGACTACCTGGGCCAGTGGAAGACCGCAGAGGGATTTCAATCCGAGGCAGCAAGGATACGAAAGGAAATATTGGGAGAAGAACATCTTGATACGCTGTCCAGTATATCCCACTTGGTCTCGCTATACCGAGATCGAGGCCGATCGATCGAGGCCGAATCGCTGGGGCTGGAGGCGATGGAGATTTCTAGGAGAGTACTGGGAGACGAGCATTGGATTACGCTGTCCAACATGACCATGCTATCATTGATACACCAAGAAAACGACCGGTGGGAGGAGGCGGAGGGGCTAGGGGTACAAGTAATGGAGGCGGAGAAAAGAGAAGTGGGAGACGAGCATCCTCATACGCTAAT